>CM050167.1:172652352-173159852 GCA_027410445.1 Discoglossus pictus | reverse complement strand
ATATATATATATATATAATTTGTGTAATGACCCAATACACACAACTCAGTGGAACATAGGAACACCCTCCACTTTCCCTCCAGTGATAAGTGGCTCAGGATAAAGTATTTGTACTGTGATACTCTCTTTCATGTATTGCCATTTGGGAGTCAAGACGGGTTGTGAGAGAGAGTGGGAAGATAATTTCAGAGAGAAGGAAATGAGTGATAATTGAACTGTACTATACATAAGACACAGAGCATCACTTGTATACTTGGTTAAATCACTGATGCATTTTGTTGGAAGTACATTCTATTTAGAACGATTTAAAGATATATATATATATTGATGTTTTCTTGGCTTTTATTGCTATACTAGTTGTACTTTTCTCTTTTCATTAGGCTGGGGGAAGTGGTGCATGAATAATTATAGTAAGTGTGATAAATGCATAGAACAAACTCCCAGCATAAGCAATTTGTTGTTGTTCGGTCCTTCATTGATGTCCTACTCTCGGTGACCATGTGGACACAGCACACCAGGCACATCTGTTTGTTTTTCTGGTTGTGTTTATCCATATGGTTTTCATGGCAAAGATACTAGAGTGGGTTGCCAGGTCCTTTTCCAGTGGACCACAATTTGTCTGATCTCTCTGCTATGACCTGCCCATCTTGGGTCACCCTACATGGTATAGCTCACAGCTTCATCCAAGTACACAAGCTCCTTCACAACAACAAGGTAGCGATACAGAAGGGGAGGATAAGCCGTAAATGCAAATAAAATAGTGAGTAAAATAATATGTAATTTTAAATATGAAACATAATAAATCTTGGCTAGCTAGTGGGTAGATTTACTAAGCTTCCCAGTGGCTGTGCAGCAGTTTGCTGAAGGCTGTGAAGTCTATTTTCTATAGTGATAGTTGAAGGGCACTTTACTGACTTGACGTGATAGGGAATTAAATGGTTGATCCTTTGCCAGTTTTGATATCAAATGAGGCGAAATTGCCAATAATGATTAATGGAAATGGTCATGTGATAATTGATAATAATAAAAGCAATTTTGTCCAACGTCAGATGGTAGAGATTATGCTATCCCTCAGCTTGCAATCCAAGGTGACTTCCATGAAGTACACATTGCCTGGGGTCATGTTGGGACAGTCTGGATTTCTTGTGGTTTTCAGTTTTGTAATTTAGTCCTTCCAGGCAGTCCTGCTATCCACCCATAGTAATTACAGTGCGGTTATCTAGAGAATGTGAAAAAATGCCAGGGGATAAGGACACCTCCAGCCAACGTGCCAGGGGCCTGATAAAATCATTCTCGGATGCACTTGTTAGACTGTAAGCACTTGGCTGTAATCTGTGTAGTGATTACATTGCTACTTTGTTATCATGATTATTAAGGATTAAGAGGTATTATGTGTGCCTCGCAGAAACCATATTATACGTCAGACCTACTACTACATAACAATCTATTTGTAAGACCGTCTAAAGAGTCTTCTCTTTATATTAAGGTGAGTGGAATGGCACTGTGATTTTACAAATCTTAATCTCAGCTAAGGCTTTACTAGGCCACTTCTTGAAGCTTCCATAAGTAATCTCCTCATCAGATTTTAAAAACTGACATTTCTCATTGTTTTACCTCACAGAACTTCCCCACTTACATTTTATTCCTAAAGCATATCACATTCACACATCCATGCTATTTCTGAAAAACTTGCAGCTTGAATGTTTGTACCTTATAAAGCACCCCACTCATGTTCTATGCCCTTTCTATACCCGCACCACACATAGGGTCCTATTTAATTCCAAGCCGGCAATTACATGGAACCTGACATTTTGGCTGCAGGTTACACATTTTCATCATATATCGATGTATTCAATTGCCTCAAGCCCGCAATTACAGGCTCACAAACTCCACACGCAAACCATGAACCCTTAAGTAATATTTCAGGGCATGATCGTGATCAATTAAGCAACCCGGTACTTTTTAGACAGAGCCAATAGTAAATGAAGATGTCATCATGACATCAGTAAAACAAAGAGTTTAAACTAAAATGAATTGGTGTTTAGAAGTCCGATTTAAAACCGCACTCACAATGCAGAAATGTAGAAATCAATAAAACAACGGTTCTAGTCCATGCAGAGATAAAACTTAAAAGAAATAAAAAATGTATTGCAGATTTTCGAGCTTGAGACTGTTGTGCAATTAATTCTAATACCTTCCATTGCTTTCCCAGTATTTTAAAGTACAGAAGTGTGTGTTTATTTGCTTTTGCAGTGTTAGGACCCGCAAGTGGGTTAAACACATGTTCCTATCTAGTACTTGTATAATTTTTTGATACATTTGCCATTTATGGGTTTGAAGGCAATGGTGAGCTTGTTGAATTGTTGTAACTGAATATTGATTTTGCGTCTTTAGCACTGGTAACAAATATCAAAGGAGGACATAGTACGACGTTACGTTTTTGACAACCGCAGTTAATTTGAGCCAGTAAATCAAAAATCGAAAGTGAATTGCTGAAAGTAGCCAATTGAATATTAGTAACATTTACGGGCTCCATAACAGGTTCATGTAATTGCGATTTGGACAATTAAATAGTACACGTAGGGCCTTCTTCTCGGTGCCCAATAAAATGATTCAAGGAAAACAGGTTGTTCATTGCTAACCTAGAGGTCAAAGGGAGCTCCATGTAAGAGTTCTTCTGGTTAGTCACATCACTACTTTGAAGAAAATATTAAAAGGTTAAGAATTTGACACTTGAGTTGTGTGATCTTCTTGTAGTTGTGTGAATGTTTACATTTCACATGTTTTGGACCCTGATGCATCCTACCAGCTCCCCTAAAACATCTTATTACTGTATGTGTCCTTTTAAAGGATATTGCTGACAAGAAATCATTCATTATGTTGACATATTGTGTACTTTGCTCAGAAGATTTCAGGCAACACCTTAAAGACTGATCTGATCAAGGTATAGGGGCATTTTAGAGGAATGAAGATTTGCTTGTTTGGAGATTAAGGGGGTGGGTGGGGGGGTGCAGTGCATACATTGCTTGGCAAGTGGAGCAAGTTGAATTCTATCTATACAGGACAGGATCTGCAATCTATGACATCCATCATGAAAAAAAAAACAAGTTATACTAGAAGAAAAAACTTCAAGGCCTGTAATATAAACATTACAAACAAAAGGTTTTTGTGAACTCATATTGACGATCAGGGAGCAATTTTCCTGGACCAAATAAATCACAATATTATCCACCCACTTTAAGAATCTGGGGTTTAGATTTGCAGATATCCACCCAGCCATACAAAATAACCTATGTATAACCACCTTGAATAGTTAAAGAGACTTAACATTTTTATTCTCCTTGGAATCAACAGAACTGTAAAATTACGTAAAAAACACACTTTTAAAATGTTGCAAACTCATCTTTAAATTACTACAACTAAGGTGTCTAACAAAGAAGCTAGATCAAAATCTTGTTCCACACCCTGACCGTTCTTCTATATTCAATGTTGGCTTGTCAGTCAGTCACATGCCATAGCTTGGCATGGTCTTTTTCCATGATACCTTGGTACTGGCTGAGAAGTCCATCTAGTTTCTCTATTTTTTTTTACACTATATAGTGGTAGTCAACAAAGTTCAGTCGACCCAACTTACCTACTATAGTAAATCTATATTGTCAGATACCATAGGATACTGAGTCCAATTTACATTGTGACTTTAGATATGGACAAGATATTTTTTTGTAATTACTTTTTCATTTTTCAAATAAAAATAAGTAAAAAAAAACATTATTCTTATTAATACACTTTGCGCCTAAAATGGGTCAACCCAATGAACATAATACTGTTAATTGTACCCTTTGTTCTTAGGAGTGCCTAGTACGTGTGTTTATTTTGTATCTTATCAGCGTTAATACTAGCCAAGTATCACAAGCCACGAAAGATAGACTTTATTTTCATGATAAACACTTTTATGTTTTTATTGTAAACACTCTAAATATGAACACATAATGATAACGACTGATAAGTTCTCTCTGGATAAATGACGTCAAAAGGCCAGACACAAGTTATATTACAGGTACTCTAGGTAGAAAATTGATAAGGACCTTATTACTTCCTCGCATGGGTGGGTAGAGGAGGGATAAGTGAACGTAAGCAAGCACTACACATATATTGGTTTACTATTTCTCTTTGATAAATGCTATTGAAATGAGTACATCTGATTTGCTATCCCTGCTAAATTCCACCCTTCCTTGTGAGATTTTATCTGGTTTCAATAAGGGCAGAAGTATTACTGTGCTTCTGGTTGTGCAGGAAGAACAAGAATTGTTGTATTACGGATAATAATCACTGATGGTTTCCTCGGGTCCTGACATTTAGTTTATCATGGTGTATGATTAGGTGAGGAGATAATGATGAAATGTCAGCACTTTATATCATTATATCTTCAGTGGCAAAAAAGTGAACTTGCAATGTTTAGAAATATACTATATTCTACCCCAAGGATAAGTTTGAAAATGTACAATATATTTATATAGGAAAAGGATCCTACAGATAGTTTTTAATTAGAAAAAAAGTAGTGTTGATACCTCTGCAGGACCCTGGCCGGATCCCTGATACAGTGGTGGACGTTATGCGTGTGAGAAGGGAGTTTACATTTCTGGGTATATATGGTTGCATTCTTTGATTCACCAGTCTGTCTCTGGGCCTTTTGAGGGAGAAGAAGTATGATGTCAATATCTTCTTTCCCCACCCTACTATCAACTGATAACTACAAATACCCCTCCCCCTATCATCCAGATATCATGATTCCTGTACTCATAAACAGATTCTTCAAATATTCAGATTTACCAAATAATTTTTTAGGTCCATGAAATATAAAGCTGCTAATACTTGACAAATATGAGTTATTTTGTTCTTGAATTGCAGTGGGCCTTTAAGTTGTTCATATGATTAGAGGAAAAAGGTGACATATTCTGACATGGATTTGGTTGTTATTACCCAGAATCCTCAGCTGCAGTGTGAGCTCTGTTTACTGTGTATACATGTAGGACAATAACGCCCCTGTACCATTGAACAATTGTAAGTTACCTGAGCCCGTAATGGAGCCCGTAAACTAATTTGCTATTCAATTGGCGTCTTTTTGCGAGCCGCAAACGATCTACAGGTTACAGGTTGAAATTTCCTGAGGTTGTCAAATCGTAACTTACAACCCATCTAAGCCTTTGATCTTTGAAGCCCGCAAAAGTTACAATCGCTAAAATCGCAAATCGCTATTCAATTGTTACAATTATTTAAGCCCGCAAATGTTTTCACACCCGTAAACGGCAAATATAGAAGAAAATCCTACGGGTACCAGATAGGACTCGCAAGGGGGTTAAACACCTGATCGTAGCACTGTAAATTCAAATAAAAAATCAAAGAAAGTGATGTAAGACATTAGAATTAATTGCACAACAGTCTCAAACTCGCAAATCTGCAATCAAAAATTCATTTTTTTTATGTTTCATTATGGTGTCATATCAATCTTGGGAATCAATGAGTTAATACATATCAGGCCACCCACATGGACTAAAACAGTATCACCATTAATTTGTATTATTTTGTACATTGCCGAATTACGGTCTCATTTACTATTGGCTGTTTCTACATCGGTAGTTACGGCCTTGCTTAACTGATCATGATCACGCTCTGAAATACGGGTGCATGGTTTATGGTTTTTTCTTTTGGCCTGTAAATTGCGGGCTTGTTCAATTGTATCGCTCTGTAATTGTAGCAATTTAATGAGGCCCTAAGTTTGCTAACTTGCTTGGGGGATGTACTATAGATGTGCCTACGTTTTTTCCAGTCAAGTGGGTGAAAGAGGATCTGCCCAGGAGGCTGCCATAATTATTTTCTGAAGGGGGAAGGTCTGCAATAGCCATTAAAGGAAGGAGGCAGATAAACACAGTGTTAAATAGCCATATCAGAATAGCCCTGCTGGGTAGATCCTCTCTCACCCAGTTGCAGAGCGAGTAAATGGAGGAATCCATACAGAACAAATAATCTTGAAAAACAAACAAAATAAAATAAACAAAGGGCAACACTGAGGGCCCCTAATAGGGGTGAAGAGCCGTATATCTGCAGAAATCTAAATCGCATAACTTCAGAAACAGTTTTTAGAATCAACAATGAATTTATTTCCTTCAAGTACATATTGTATTGCAAACCACTCATTAAATGAAAATTAACCTTCATTGTATGACTGCTTTACAAAAGGACCTGCGATGAAGCTATTACATTTGGATAGGATGTATTTAATAGTACTGAAAGGAATGATAGCATCCAGGGACAGAGCTACCACCTTCTTTGTGGGGCCCAAGTGCAGTCTGATTTGGGTTTTTTTTGTATTCATTTTTTAAAATTTCTATCGTCTCAAGCCCCTGAACCTTGACTCCCATGACCCTCACCAACGACCCCTTCTGTGGGTTTCTGAGGGAGATATAGGGAGTTAGTTTATGGTTCAGCATCACTATGGCTCTCATGCCGACACTTCCTCTCTCTTGGGCAGGAAAACCCGAATTACGGCATTTCCCCCGGCAAGAAGAAGCGCTGGCAGGGAAGGCAGAAGGCTTGGCACTTCATCCTTTATCTGACTCCTGGGAGATCCATTTTGTTCAGAATTCACCCTGAACTCATCCAGTCATTCCATAGAAAAACATGGACACTCTAGTACATTTTTGTAGTTTCTGCCAAAACCAGAAATCTTTTGGCTTAAAGATAAATTCAGAATTATCTTATCCTCAAAAAAACTTTTTATTTTTCACTTGCACTGTTTATTGCCATTTTATTTAAATTTTTTTGTATGTTTTCTCTCAAGTATAAATAACTCTAAAACTTAAAAATATAGATACTTATACTTACTAAATCATCTTGTCTCAAGACATTATTATCTTTATTATACCTTTTCAATAGAGCAGTAGGGTAGCACATTTTATAAACAAATTAAGTAATGAACAGAGGAGAGTAAAAAATGCACATGTTATATAGACAATATAGGCAGGGCCTAATTCAATTGTGATTTGGCCAAGCACAGAGCATATTTTTATTACAGAAGTTTTTAGTTAGTGAAGACCTTGCTTTTGGATAGAAGTTCACTAACTAAAAACATCTGTAAAAAAAATATGCTGTGTGCTTAGATAGAGCTCTATTCAATTGACTAAATTGCACTTGAATGAGGCCCACAGTTAGCAAGATTGAAGAGAGATTGGAGAAGGGTGAGGGGTGTGAATTAGGATGTGCAAGATAGAATGATTACTATCTTTATATAAACTATGGACCAGATGTTACCTGTCAACATTAATCGCCTAAGTATTGTTTTGTTCAAAAATTATAATACATAAAAAATAATACATGTTTCTTTAAGAGGAAATCTAAAGACACTTTAGGGTCGTTTATATAGTACTGCAATATAAAGTGATACCTTTTTTAATGAACAAACATATTCATTGCAAAGACGAGCTTTCAAGAGATGTACCTCTCTTTATCAAGTAAAAAGCAATGCTGAATTAAGGAAATCTACAAAAAAGCAAAGTAACGGGGCAGAGATTAGAGTGGGACACAGACAGGCATCATAAATAATGTCCTGATAGCTTTGGACATATTCTACTTACTGCATTGCCAGAAAAGTCCATTATAAAACTAATCAAAAATTTTTTTTTAAATGATTTAAAAACACTAAATAAAATAAGCCCTATAGTAATAATACATTCTCTTCTGGTGGAATGGATCACTTAAAAGTCGTTTTTATTTAAAAAAAGAAAAAGTATATTAACTATTAAATAGTGATGATTTTTACATTGACAGATGTAGTCTGCTCATTCTGCTTACCTAAAATGATTTGCTTAATTGAAGCTCAGAGTGGACTTATGGTTATCCCAGGCATGCTTAAACTCCTTAACTGTGTATGACCCTACCACTTTCATTGGAAGTAGCATTTTTGAAGATCACCTTTTAATTTTTTACATTCCAGATTCTAATTATCACCTCTTATGGAATTCCATTCTTATTTTCTTGAAGATAATGCACTCCTGAACTTAAAGCCTTTGATATATTTTGTCTTTTCGGGTAAGATCATCCCTGTCCATTCTACCTTCTAAGCTATACGCATAATGAACTCTCCTCTCACCGTGGCTCACACACTTCACTCTCTCAACTAACTCAACTAACCAACAACACCCAATCTACCCTCCCTTCCATTCTCACAGCCACTCTGGACTACTTTACCCCTGCAACAGAAGATGAAGTCTCCATCCTAATATCATCCTCTCACCTCACTACCTGTCCTTCAGATCCTATTCCATCTCAGCTCATCCCTCCCCTCTCTACTACACTTATCCCAGCTCTCACACATATCTTCAACCTTTCCCTAAACACTGGCACGTTTCCATCATCTCTAAAACATGCCATAATTACACCCACTCTCAAGAAACCCTCATCCGATTCTGACATTGCATCTAACTATCGCCCTATCTCTCTACTTCCCCTGGCTTCCAAACTGCTGGAGCGGCTCGTCTATAACCGCCTCACCAGTTTCATCTCCTCTAACTCTCTTCTGGACACTTTCCAATCCGACTTTCGCCCCAACACTCCACTGAGACAGCCCTCATAAAAGTCACCAATGACCTGCTCACTGCCAAGTCTAAAGGTCACTTTTCTATTTTGCTTCTCCTGGATCTCTCTGCCGCCTTTGACACCGTTGACCATTCAATTCTACTCCACATTCTCTCCTCCCTCGGCATTCGAGACACTGCTCTCTTGTGGTTCTCATCATACCTCCAAGAACGATCATTTAGCGTCTCCTTCTCCGGCACATCTTCTTCTCCTCACCCCCTGTCTGTTGGCGTACCCCAAGGATCAGTCCTAGGCCTCCTCCTCTTCTCCATCTACACATCCTCACTCGGCACCCTAATAAACTCTTTTGGGTTCCAGTACCATCTCTATGCAGATGACACCCAAATCTACCTCTCAGCACCAGATCTATCCCCCTCTCTTCTAGCACACGTCTCTGACTGCCTCTCTAGTATATCCTCTTGGATGTCCGCCCACCATCTGAAACTCAACATGTCTAAGACTGAACTCTTAATCTTCCCACCCTCTACTACAGCTTCAATTCCTCACATCTCTCTCTCTGTCAACAACGCCATCATCACTCCCACCTCCCAAGGCCGTTGTCTCGGGGTTCTACTGGACCCTGCCCTCTCTTTCATTCCACACATACAGTCTCTAACCAAATCCTGTCTTTTCCATCTAAAAAACATATCCATAATACGCCATTACCTTACACAAGAGACTACTAAGATTCTAATACACTCTCTTATCATTTCTCGTCTTGACTATTGCAACTCGCTCCTTGTTGGCCTGCCCATCACTCGCCTCTCCCCACTTCAATCCATAATAAATGCCTCCGCCAGACTCATCTTCAGTACACATCATTCAGTGTCGGCAGCTCCTCTTTGTCAATTACTCCACTGGCTTCCCTTAGCCTCCAGAATAAAGTTTAAAATCTTGACCCTAACTTATAAAGCCCTCAACAACAGCGCACCCCCATACATCTCTGCTCTCATCTCCAAATACTCCCCCACACGCCTCTTCGTTCTGCTAACGACCTTCTTCTTTCTACCACTCTTGTCACCTCCTCTCACTCCCGCCTCCAGGACTTTTCTCGCGCTGCCCCTATTCTCTGGAACTCCTTGCCTCGCTTCACCAGACTATCCTCCTGCCTTAAATCCTTCAAAACATCAATAAAAACGCACCTCTTTAAAGAAGCCTATAACCTTCCTCCCTAACATGCTCAGCACTGCTCATCACTACTCTCTCCCTACTGTACCACAAACAAACTTTAACCTTTAGATTGTAAGTCTGCGAGTTTCAATCCTGCGCAGTGCTTTAGGGAAAGCGCTATGGACACTGGATTCCAAGCTCAAAGACAGGGCCATACACTCTTTGCAATGTATGAATCTTTAACTTGTAACCTGTAACTTAACTTATGTATAGCGCTACGGAATATGTTGGCGCGTTACAAATAAACGATAATAATAATAATAATAATAATAATAATAAAGGGCATTAACTCTTTCCTCATAGGTTTTGTCTCTTAGTCCATGCAACACTATGCCCTCCTTTGAATTATTTCTAATTTATTAATTTTATTGTGAAGAGACCGTCTCCAAAACTGGATACAGTATAGTAGGTGAGGTCTAACTATGGGTTTACAGTTCTACTTTTAAATCAAATTATCTAATAACTCCCAAGTGCCTTTTCTTTTCTATAGTAGCCGTCGTCAAAATACTAATAAGTATTTGCTTGGTCAGTGACTGCTGGTACAGGAGCACGTTGCTCGGCATACAGTGAGTTAACCAGTCTCTGCTGCCCAGGGCAATACCTCTGCTACCCCTTTGAAGATACCTCACCAACACCTGGTTTGAATTTAACAGGCAGCTATTGTGGAACTGATTATCATGCTGCTCCTGTCATCATATCGTGCCCCCAGACACACAGCAAGCTTCAACACCCCCAGGAACTGATATTAGATCCCTGCGCAGCAAAGAGTGCCCGAGAAATGGTGGAGTATTACACAATATAGAGTCTTTGTTCAGAGGCCTCACACCTGGACAGGCAGATCTGGTCCTGTAGTAACCAGCAGCAGAAGATCCCAGTTATTATTTAAAAAAACATCTGCTTGCTGGGACCATAACTTCTTTATTGCTAGTACTGTGATATGTTATTATATTCAAAATGCACTATTTTGGTACGTGCCCCCGATTTACTGTGATTCCTATTTTTGTATTAGCTGCAGATAAGCCAGTAAAAAAGTTGAATGCATTTAAGGGACACTGTATTTGATCTGAATCAACTTTTCCATGTGATTTAGTACCCTCTATTTAATTGTGTTGAGTGTATAGGTGTCAGAGTCGCTATAACTCCTTTATTGCCTTGAGTGTTTTCAAAGACAACTGGCAAAGAAAAACAATAAGATTGGGGAAACAAAGCTAATTCCAAAGACCAGGAAGAAGGTGGTCCTGAAAAAATAATGCAGAAAAATGATATGGAGTCTACTGACATTGAGCTGAATGTGCAGAGTACTTGGTTAGACAATGCTTACCTACCAACAAACACTATTGAGCAGCTTTGAAAGGATCATCGTAGTCTGGGAAAATATTGGTGAATTATGTAACAAACTAACAATGTAAGCCACCAAGATAACATTTTTAAATAAAATATTGAATGCAGATGACTCTGCTTGTGTCATGGCCTCTTCCATCTTGGACTTCTAGTCTGTCTGTAGCTTGAGGAGGAGCTGGAGCTTCCTCTTTTATTTAGGTCAAGTGTCAATTGGTAATTTACAGTGTCAGTTTTCAACATAACCGAATAGAGATCTTATGCAAATTCACACTTCTACCCTGTTAAGAACAAAGACAAAATGTTAGCTGCCATTCAAGCAAAATCTGCAAATTAAGGGTTGCATTTATTTGTTTTAAACTTTGTAAACACTGTTTTCGTGTTCTTCATAAAAGGGTATTTGTTAATGTACAACTGTGTGCTCTCTTTTTCGAAACAAAGCTCTCAAAACTAAACACTGTTAGCCAAGAACCAGTAATATAGCTGTATGAGTTATATTTGTCTGCCAATTAAGTTTACAGATGCATGTATGCTCTTTCTGTGTACTTCCTGTTAATATCAATGACAATTAAAACAATTTTTATTCATTAATTTTATGCAAAACACAACTTTCATAATGTATAAAGCATACTCGTAATGCATGAAAAATGTGTCCCATGCCCATTTAAATGTGAAGCAAAAAAAAAATCAGAAAATGTACATTTTTCCATTCTTTATATATTATGCTAAAGTTTGTATTAACAGCAGGATGTACAAATGCCACATGATCATTACCTACAATGCTAAGGATTACTTCAATGATACACCTGCCCCTATGCCACTCCCTCAATACTTCACACTCACATTGTATGATCACAGAGACGCTACCATATTTCTACACTTAGTTCTGTGGCATATCAGTCATGAGTAACACACATCACTGGAAGCAACAGGGTGAAAAGTCACTGTTGTTTGTGTATAAAGTTGTCCTCCTCCATCTGGACTCAAACTGAGAGACAAAACAATGGAAAATAAGGAAAACAGTGGGAAAGTGAAGATGCCTGACAGCTGCCAGGAACCCTTACTTACAGGCTCTATCTTACAGTGAGCACTATAACAGGCAGCTGTTTCCTTCCTGCATGCAAAGTGTAACCCCCCATATTGGGATAATCGATACAGCTTGTGTGGGGATTAATTATTAGGGCACCCCAACAGGAAGTTGGCTTCATATAGTTTCATGTAGTTTAGGAATAAATGAAAAAACAGTCACTTTAAGGGCAAGGCCTCTCTAATATTAAGAGTATGCTGTTCCAGAACTAGATGTTCTATGGTGAAATAAATGAAGAGCTTTGCAGAGATCAGTTAGCATTTCCACTATAATATTGCAAGGAAAATTACTGCAAGCTCCTAGCAGCATAGTTTGCCATTATCCCACAAACATCCCAAAATCTCCTTTGCGTCCGTGTTAACATTCTGCTTTACTAGAAAGAAAGAAAACATTTTTGGATGTAATCAGCATGTGTTAGCTAAACCTGGCATATCCAATTTATATGTTTTAGACCTCCAACTACTTTATGACAATGACATTATAATACGGGTAAAACCCTTTGACTTATATTAACACACAATATACTACACTACATCCTTACAAATATACAGTTACCATAATATTGCTTTTTTAGACTGTTTTAATGTCGTTAATGTATACCCTTTAGATTGTAAGTTTGCGAGTTTTCAATCTTGTATCGATGCATTGGAAACAAGCACTATGTACATTTGATTTTAAGCTCAAAAACAGGGCCCTCCATTCTTTGGGCCTAATTCAATTGCAAGCCCGAAACTCGCTCGTCTCGAGATTTGCAATCCTGAACCCAGCTCCGTAAACCATGCACTGGTTCGGGGCAGTTGTGGGCGGGAACCGTATCAATTCAACGAGCCTGTAACCGTCCATTTGGAATTGGCCAATAGAAAGTGAGGCTGCTATAATGACGACAGTAAAACATGGAGGTTACGAGCCAATCAATCAGGTTTGGGGGTCCGATATGCCATCAGACTCGCACAAGTTTGAAAATGAATGCCAATACTGTTCTGGTCCATATGGGTGACATGATATGTAGTAACTCATTGATACCCAAGATCATTTGCCCCGAAATGACACGTGCAATTAATTCTAATGCCTTTCATCGCTCTCTCTGTAACTTACAGTGCAGTATTAATGTTTTATTTGCATTTACAGTGCTACGAATTTGTGTTTAACCCTTTTGTGGGTGCTCTCGAGTACACATAGGATTTTCTTCTCCATTTGCGGTTTACAAGTGTGGATACGTTTGCGAGCTTGGGGAATTGGAGCAATTGAATATCGATTTGCGATTTTAGCCCTGCAAAAGTGACACATCACAACGCTTCTGGATAGTGTACAGTGCCTTGCAAAAGTATTCATCCCCCTTGGCATTTTTCGTGTTTTGTTGCCTCACAACCTGGAATTAACATGGATTGTTTGAGGATTTGTATCAATTAATTTACAGAACATGCCTACAATTTTGAAGATGTTTTTTTTTTTTATTGTGAAGCGAACAACAAATAGTACAAAATAACAGAAAAAGTAATTGTGCAAAACTATTCACCCCCCTAAAGTCAATACAACACCTTTTGCGGCAATCACAGCTCCAAGTCGCTTTGGATAAGTCTCTATAAGCTTGCCACATCTTACCACTGGGATTTCTGCCCATTTTTCCTTGCAAAACTGCTCCGGCTTCTTCACGTTGGATGGTTTGCGTTTGTGAACAGCAATCTTTAAGTCTGACCACAGATGTTCTATTGGATTGAGGCCTGGGCTTTGACTAGGCCATTCCAACACATTTACATGTTTCCCCTTAAACGCAAGTGTTGCTTTAGCAGGGTGTTTGGGGTCATTGCCCTGCTGGAAGGTGAACCTCCATCCTAGCCTCAAGTCACGTACAGGTTTTGCTCAAGAATACCCCTGTATTTAGCACCATCCATTTTTCCCTCAACTCTGACCAGTTTCCCAGTCCGAGCTGCTGAAAAAAATCCTGCCACCACATGATGTGATGATGTTCTTTGGGTGATGTGATGTGTTGCGTTTGTGCCAGAAATAGCGTTTTCTTTGATGGACGAAAAGTAAAATTTTAGTCTCATCAGACCAGAGCACCTTCCTCCATACATTTTGGGAGTCTCCCACATGCCTTTTCACAAACTCAAAACTTGCCATTTTGTTTTTTGCTGAAAGTAATGGCTTTTTTCTGGCCACTCTATGGAGCGTACGGCTTATTGTCGTCCTATGTACAGATACTCCAGTCTCTGCTGTGGAACTCTGCAGCTCTTCCAGGGTTACCTTAGGTCTCTGTGCTGCCTCTCTGATTAATGCCCTCCTTGCTCAGTCCGTGAGTTTTGGTGGGCGGCTGTCTCTTGGCAGGTTTGCTGCTGTGCCATGTTCTTTTCATTTGCTTATGATAGATTTGATGGTGCTCCTGGGGATCATCAAATATTTGGATATTTTTTTATAACCTAACCCTGACTTGTACTTCTCAACAGCATTGTCCCTTACTTGTTTGGAGAGTTTCTTGGTCTTCATGGCAGTGTTTGGTTAGTGATTCCTCTTGCTTAGGTGTTGCAGCCTCTGGGGCCTTTCAAAAAAGCTGTGTATATGTAATGACAGATCATGTGACACTTAGATTGCACACAGGTGGACATAGTTTCACTAATTATGTGACTTCTGAAGGTAATTGGTTGCACCAGAGCTTTTTATGGGCTTCATAACAAAGGGGGAGAATACATACGCATATGCCAATTTTCTGTTTTCTATTTCTAAAAAATAGTTTTATGTGTATATTTTTCTCATTTCACTTCACCAACTTAGGCTATTGTGTTCTGATCCATCACATAAAATTCAGATTAACAAAACATTGGACTTAAGGCTGCAATGTAACAAAATAGGTAAAAAGTCAAGGGGCTAAATACTTTTGCAAGGCACTGTAAGTTATGGGTTATAAAGCCGACATTTTTTCAAGCTTGCAACTCGTAACCAGATCCGAGCCCGCAAAAATACGCCAATTGAATAGCAAATTTGACTGTGATCTCACTTACGGGCCCCATATCTCAAATTCGGCCAACTGAATGAGGTCTTTTGTAAGGTGATAATTTTGTCTTTGCCATATACTTAACCCCTCTATAGCGCTACGGAATATGTTCGTGCATTACAAATAAGAATAATAATAATAAATAAATAAAGTAATGTTATATAATTAAAACAGAAAAAAACAAAAAAAAAGCTGTATCAAGATATTTGCAAACAATAAGGGACTTCATTTACACTAGCAATTAGTGACATTTTGTTACTGCTATTGAGATATTTACATTATTCTTTTTTTTATATGTTGAGATATTTAAAGAGACACAGAAGGCAAATATTTCTATTATGCATTTAAAAGAACATTTTAAACATTATTAAAGCTTCTTTTTTCATGAAAAAATATTTGGCAAAATGTGTTTAAACTTAATGGAAACTAACCGCAAATGCCACAGGAAATACCTCTGTGTGAACAGTGAGTGTGCACAACTCTACATCTCATTGGCAGACACTTATGACTCGTATAGCAATACTGCTGCTCATTGGCTGATGGGGACAACCCCCAAAGACTGCTATACATTCAAAGCAGTATATTATGCTCCCCCCTCTCCCTTCCCTGTGTCTCTTCCCCCCCTCCTCATTCTTAACCTCCCTTCTCAACCCCACTCCTCATCCTCAACCTCCCTCCTCAACCCCACTCCTCATCCTCAACCTCCCTCCTCATCATCCCTCCTCATCCCCCTCAACCCCCTCCTCCTCAACCCCCCCTCCTCCACCTCACTCCTCAACCCCCCATCTTCAACCCCCTCCTCAACCTCAACCCCCATCCTCAACCCCCTCCTCAGCCCCCCTCCTCATCCTCAGCCCCCCTACTCATCCTCAGCCCCCTCCTCATCCTCAACCCCCCTCCTCAACCTCCCTCCTCAACCTCCCTCCTCATCCTCAGCCCCTCCTCATCCTCAGCCTCCTCCTCATCCTCAATCCCCTCCTCATCCTCCCTCCTCAACCTCCACCCCATCCACCTCCCTCCTCAACCTCCCCATCCACCTCCCTCCTCAACCTCCCTCCTCATCATCAACCCCCCCTCATTCCAAAGCCCCCCCTCATTCTAACCCCCCTCCCCCCATTCTACCCCTCACTTACCTGCATCTGAAGCTCCTGCTCCGGCCTCCACTCCTTCCGGCGGGCATTTGATGTGGCGAGCATGTGACGTCACGGCATTAGCATATACCGAGTGAGGAGGGGGGGGGTTGAGGATGAGGAGGGGGGAGGGAAAGAGACACAGGGGGGTAGAGAGACACGGGGGGGGTAAAGAGACACGGGGGGTTAGAGAGACACGGGGGGGCTTATACTTGAGTATATACTTATACTCGGCTTATACTTGAGTATATACGGTAATTAAGATCCCTTTCTATTCAACGCGACTAAATACGTTATACTTAGGGATAGCCCTGGTAGGAGGCAAAACATCCCATTTGTGGTTAACGGTCAGGTATTCTGTTTTATTTTGAGGCAATAATAAAAGTTACAGTTTAAGCATTGCCCTCTGTATATAGTGTAAATTACACATATCTATTTCTTTTTTTATATAATTTTTATATTTAGATTTTCTAAAAAATGTCTGTTACACAAAATATTTTATTTTGAATGTCTAAATTAGGCATGTTACATTTTCACTATACCGTATTGGGCTGAACATAAGCCACACCCGCATATAAGCCACACCTGTGAAATTCAAGGGGAAAAAGAAAAAAAGATAATATCCGAATATAAGCCGCACCCTTAAAATTGGAGAGATGATGCTTTTCTCTCTAAGTGATCTTTCATAACTGCGAGAAACAGGCTTTCTAATCAGTATCTATGGTAACTTCTTCTGTGGGTTACAGGCCGAAAATCGAAGCTCGCAAAACAATACAATCACTAAAATCACAAATCGCTATTCAACTGCTACAGTTCTGCAGGCACGCACAACCGTAAACGGCAAATGTAAAAGAAAATCCTACGGGTTCCAAATAGGATCCGTAAGTGGGTTAAATGTAGCACCATACATGCAAATTAAAAATCAATACTGCACTGTAAAATGACATTAGAGTTAATTGCGCAACATCATTTTTTTACGATCGAGAATATAAGCCGCACCAGTAATTTCCAAGCTCGGAAATTGGAAAAAAAGTGAGGCTTATATTTGGGCCAATACAGTATTTAAGATTTCAAAGTGTTAGAGCAGTGTTAAATTGCTACTGTCAACAATTTCATGCTTAACTTTGGGAATGTGGCCTTCAGCACAATATTAACTTGTCATGCTTGCTTTAACTTAGAACCTCAACTCTGTATCGATTTTTCTAACATTTTAAAATATGCAACAAATGTTAAAAATGTTGGCACGTGTGATAACAAGGTGATTTTAGTCACCCACTGCAATCTGGCTTCTGTGCCCAACACTCTATGGAAACTGTACTCGCCTAGGTAATAAAAGACCTGCTCACTGCCATATTAAAGGCAACTTCTCCTTACTAATATCTATTGGCTTCTCTGCTGTCTTTGACACAGTAGACTACCTACTCTTCACTCACTAGTCCTCTGTGGCACAGTCATCTCATGGTTTGAGTCATATTTCTTTATCCACTCTTTCAGTGTCTCCTACTGTGTCACCTCCTCTTCTCCTCTACCACACAGGTCACTGGGGTACATCAAGGCTCTGTCCTGGGTCCCAGTCTTTCTCAATCTACAATTCAATTATTGGCAAAGTAATCCGTTCTCTTGGGTTTCAGCACCATCTTTTTGTTTACAATACCCAAATTCTCACCAGACTTATCTCCCTCCCTACTAACCCGTGTCACAACATATCTTTCTAACATCTTTCTAACATTTCTCACATAAACCCAGTATCTCTAGGCTATTGTTTTGGTGTCACACCTACATCCCACCTAAGCCTGTCTTCAGCTCCTAGTCTTCAGATATTCAAGAATTGTCTTAAAGCCTACCAATTCAGAGACGCATAAAACGTATCTCCTTAGCTCCACTATTAACTTCAAACAAGGCTATCTATTCTAGTTCTCTCTTTTCCTATAACATCTATCCATCAAGTAATTCCCTCACCACATGTCACTACTATCCATTTTACCTCTTAGAATGTAAGTTCTTACAACAGCAGGTCCCTTGTCTCCTCGTGTACCGATCTATATGTACAAACATACTATCTTGTCTTATTTTTACCATCTTGTGCTGTTAAATGTTGTGCATGTGTTTACTGTACCAATACATTATCTACTGGTACTCTACAAAATACATTAATATCATAAAAATGGCAAGAATGCTTACTGGTGGAGATATTTATAACAATGACACATATGACACTGGGTGTGAGGAATATCTGTAGGGAGACAGACACTTTTCAAGGATTTATGGCATCAAAGGTAGAATCCAATTCAACAGCTGATACTAAAGAAAGATAAGCAGTGAAGACTTAACATTTACCTTTATTTAATTAAATACACAAATAGTATACACAAATTAAGTATACTATTTGTGTAAAACTAAAAGACGATTTATACCAGCAATCAAAATATGTTTTGAAATAAGTACATACATATGACGTAGCAATGACAAACTGCACAATAAGAGCTGAAATATTTATTCTTGGTATTACTCTATATTTTCCATAACTGCTGTAACTACTACTCCATGCAACTTTTTATATAATGCATATGGTATCTGTTATTGTCCAATTACACTAAACTTAACTCTTATTATACTCCCACTTTCCAATATGTCTCACACAGTCCTTCATTAAGACTAGTACCTCTTAATGTACAGTATCCCTCCTGCTACATTGCATTATATTACTCAAATGTAATGCCTCTTGCTACTCTACAGCAACTGTTTGAATAACTTCTATTAGTTGCCCATATCGCCCCTCCCTGTAATTAACCCTTTTGTTGCATATAACCAGGACCAGATTAAGACCTTTAGAGGCCCTAAGCACTTAAAAGATTTTGGTGCCCCCATATATATCTAATTCAAAATATACATAAGAACTAACCATTACATTGTGTATGATTAACCTCCATTATTACTATTTTATTATTATTATTGTTATCATTATTAGTATTATTAAATGTATGTCATTGTTTCACTTATTGTGGGAGCCCCTTTTTTTGGAACCTGGTTCAACTGCACCATCTGTAGTTTTGCACCATATGGTCCATGGTAAACATGACAATGGGAAATGTCTGTGGTGCCCTCTTCCCTTGATGCCCTAAGCATGTGCTTATTTTGCTTAATGGTTAATCTAGCTCTGCATATAACCTTTCCATTTATCTCCACCTGCTTCTCAAAATAAACTCTCATTTTGACTCATCTTTAACCTATCCTTTTAGATTATCATTTATCTCAATATAACCTCACCAGATAAATCCCATATTGCTTCATATAACCTTGCCTTGTAGTCCTCCTATCACTCCATAGTATCCCTCTCAGTACCTCCTCCTATTTTTCCTTTTGCTCCTATTATCTCTCAATGTAGATTTCCCCTATAGCTCCGCTTTGCTCCATGTATTTTTTACTTATAACTCCTGTTGCTCCATAAAATCTCTGCATAAAACACTATGTATCACATTCTATAAATTCTCCTATTTCTCCACACACCTTTTTTCAATAATACTTAAAATTTCTCCATATTCAATATAATTTCTGACTATAACTCCTCCTATTTCTCTATATAATCTTTCCCTATAACTCTTACACATTCAAACCACCACATGATTAATATATAAGGGAAAAATTAACAATAAGCTGATATTATAGTTTGCATTTCAGATACAGTGTAAGCAGTTGCTGGCTCAATATATACCACAATACTGTTTTAGCATCATATGAAATAGGTAACCACAAGATTATAAGAACAAGCAGCAGCAGTGAGCATTAATCATGTAAAATCACCAGGCATGTGCTAGGAGCCTAACTTGCTATTTTCTTGTGGCTTTCTCCACATAAAATGCTCCAGGGTATTTCAGAGTGCAGACACGTGTAATAAAGGAGCCTTGCCCATAATAGTTTAGTAAATAATATGTCTCTTTAATTATACCATTTTTGGCCAGACACTTCTACTGAAAGAGAGAGCATATCTTGCTCAGCAAGTGCCACATTTTATAGAAATGTTCTTTTTACATGATAAATTTAAGGAGGTCTGAAACTGCATAAAATCAGTTCTGGGTGTACGTTACTGTGCATTATGTATGTAATAAAAATACACAGAAAACAATATGTTAGATAAATCTTGTCTCCCTGAAACAATAATGTACAACATGTGCAACATACAAGAAACATATTTAGCAATTAAGCTGCCCCATGCCCGTTCACTCTTAACCTTTTCAATGTTCTACCCCATGGTAATGAGATGTCCTAGGCCTGGACCTTGTTAGAGTATGTAGAAATTCATCACTGCACAATGCACAAAATATACTTTGAATAATTGAATACACACCTTTATACATTAGATAATCAACCAATGACAGCACCCAATAATTAAGTTTAATTGGTTCCTCCACTATCTGGGTCCATATTGTGACATACTGTGAAGAACACTTAACCTAGCATTGTTGTAAAGTCACCGGCTCTGTAACTAAAATACTGCCCATTTATCACACCTTTCCCCTTTCCACCAATAAATAGAAAGGAAAGATAACTTATCTTCTAATACAAATTCTCCACTTTCTTGGCATTCATCACACAGATCTCTCATAGTTCACATCATACCTAGAAGATCAACCATTTAGTGTCCATGTGACAACCTACGGCTTCTGTATTGCTTGATAAGAACCTAGTTCAAACCTACCACGTAGGACCATCTGGTTCTTTGTATATGACTGATAGCATGAACAGAACCAACCCAGGCTACAGCAACCAAAGTGCCCAGAAAACACCATGAATCAGTAGCCACCCAGCAAATGTTACCGACTGTAACAGAGTACAATGCAGATTCCGCAGCAATAATCCCAGTAATAAGGATTATTACTCTCTCAGAATGAAACACAAACATCAATGTTGCATGTTTAAACTGACAACATCCTTTATTGATGTGGCCCAGTATTTATGCACAACCCAGTTCAACAAGACTCCACCAGCCCCACACCCCGACCATGTAAGGAGGCTTGTCCATCAGGGATGTCACCCCCTCCCCCTACTCACCTTTTGTCCGGGAGCTCCCCCATTCACACTCAAGCGTTCTCTGTCACCTGGTGCCAGTCAGCTCTCTCCCCAGTGTACTGTATCCCCTTCAACCAAGCACATTAACTGGTGACCCCCCTCTGCCACAGGGACCCTAGTAATACACTTTTTTAAACTCTCTGGTGAAAATGCAGCATTTCAATACCAAACATGCTTGGGTACCACATTTAATCAATTACACCTATAAATCTACACAATAATACAATTATTCTGATCAACCACATATTGTTCCTCTCTCCATGAACAACATGGCTCCCATATCCCACAGGGTACACTATAAGAATGTAGCTGTCACAGTTCAAGTATCCAGCCTGGGAGGACAGTGTCAGGGGAGAGACACTGTCTTCCCATGTCAACATGTCTAAGACTGAACTCCTAATCGTTCCACCCTCTACTACAGCTTCCACTCCTCAAATATCTCTCACTGTTGACAACACCATCATCACTCTCACCTCCTAGGCCCGGTGTCTTGGGGTTTTACTGGATCCCGCCCTCTCTTTTATACCTCACATCCAATCGATAACAAAATCTTGTCAGTTTCACCTAAAAACCATCTCCAAAATTCGTCATTATCTTACACAAGACCCAGCAAAAATTCTAATACAATCTCCCATCATATCTCTACTCGACTACTGCAATTCACTCCTTGATGGCCTACCCATCTCTCGTCTGTCTCCACTCCAATCCATAACGCCTCTGCTAGACTCATCTTTAATACCAAACAATTAGTGTCTGCAGCTCCTCTCTGTCAATCACTCCACCGGCTTCCCATAGCTTCCCGAATCACATGACCCTAACATATAAAGTGAACCCCTTTATATATCTGCTCTTGTTTCAAAATACTCTCCCAACGGCCCCCTTCCTTCTGCTAATGACCTTCTTTTTTCCTCCTCTCTCATCACCCCTTCTCACTTCCGTCTTCAAGACTTTTCTCGTGCTGCCCCTACTATTTGTAACTTCTTCCCCCGCTCTATTAGACTATCTTCCTGCCTCAAAACCTTTAAAAAATTACTAAAAACACACTTGTTTAAAAAAATCTTATCACCTTCAGCCTTAATAATTACAACCGCCCACTTCACAGCTTAATACCACCTACACCCACAATCTACAGTACAACACACAGACACCTCCCCTTGACTAAACATATTGCTTTCACATTGCCATCTTGCATTTGTCAGCCTCTTGTATCACACCTAAACCCTTAGATTGGAACTTTGCAAGTTTTCAATCTTGTGTCTGTGCCTTGGAAACAAGCACTATATACATTTGATTATAAACTCAAGAACAGGGCCCTCCATTCTTTATAAGGTGTTAAGTTTGTTTTTTGCCATGTACTAAACCCCTGTACAGCACTACGGAATATGTTGGCGCGGTATATATAAATATAATAATAATAAAATAATAATAAGGAATAAAGAATATCAATAATCCATGATAATGCAGGGCCCCCTATTAGACCAACAGTCTATCAAAGTCTTGAATAGCTCCAGAATCAGAGATGAACGTTACCCCCGAAACACACCTGCAGACATACGGCCTACATCGAATCAGTTGAGGGCTTGCAATTGCATCAGGCCCATAGTCTGCTAACTTAAATTTGGCATGCCACAAAGACACACCGCCCTCTTTTAATAAAAACAAAATATATGATTTGTCTTTTTCTGCAGTTTTCAATTTTATCCGATTTAAAAGTTGCCTGTCATTAATGTAACCTTTCATCCACTTAATTAATAATGTAATTTGTAAAAAGTCATTAATTTCAGCATGCAAACAGAACCTCCTGGCAGTGCAGTTCCATGATGCACAACTAGTACACTTTGTATTCTTGAGGGCTCAGCCCTAGTTGACGCCTTTGCTGTCTCTCTTCAGCAAACCTCTTGGCCCAGTGTATGTAAGAGCGTCCAAACACCCAAACACAATTACGCAAATTTGTAGAGCATGGTGACTAAGGACAAAGAAAATTATAACAAATGAGGATGAACATAGGAAAAGCAACTCTGAGACTCCTATCTGTTAATGCAATGAATGGCATCCTCGTCAAATCCCAAATGACCAGCCTTAGTAGATGATACGAATGTGACCCATAATCCATCCCATCAAAACCAAGTTCCTGGAAGCAAAGCCTTATGACTAATTAATTGGAATCTTGAAAGGTGAGAGACATCAGCAAGAATAAAGAAGGTGCTACCAATGCGAGCCCCAGAGATAGAAAAGAACATGGCATGCATTTCCCCCAATGGAGTAAAGAAAACTTTGTTTTCCCACAGCCTCCTGATCAGTATTTGATCTTTTGAGAAAAATTGTAAAATGAGAGCCCTGATCCCCCACATCCCTGGGATAAATACCTCCAGGGATTGATTAAGTTGGACTAACTAACAAGGGTACTGAGGGAACTGGGCTCTGTAATAGCCAAACCATTATATTTAATTTCTCAAGATTCACTCAACACTGGGCCGCTACCAGATGACTGGCGAAAAGCAGAGGTGATACCTATATTTAAGAAGGGAGCAAGAGCAAATCCAGGACATTATAGACCAGTGAGCTTCACTTCTGCAGTGGGAAAGCTTTTAGAAGGGTTAATAAGAGCTAATATACAAGAATATGTCTATTTGAACAGGATTATTGTTATGGATTAGGATCAGTACAAAATGCATAAATGTATTCGTGCACCTACTTATATATCTTATCTTTGCAGTATTATCGTATAACCAAGTTTTACTAATAAATGCTGAATCATTGGGAGACTCTAAAATGGAGGATTTGACACTCCCCTTTCTCACAAGATGGAGGCAGCACAATTTCCGGTCTGTTAAGGATGACGGGTCTTAACACACACACTGAACACGAGGAGGAGAAACACCATCTTGTCTTTGTCTTAAACTTCTTACCAATGAGAGTAAGACCCATTCCCTTGTGGGATGATACTTGGAGACTCCTTAATGTTTTAACCCAATGTCTGACCGGAGCCTCGTAAAAGCAGACATCTCAGAACCAATTAATTACTGAATAAACTTGATGTTTTGCTTAATGTAACTGTCATGAATCAGCCAGTGGCCATATTGGATTTGGTGTGAACTATGCTGGGGCCATTTTGTGACTGGCAGCGGTGGCCATTTTGGGCTGGGTGGTCTTCCACATGCTGTTGCCATGGGGAGGAACAAAAGGTTTGGGGCCCACTTGTTATGGATATATTGTTGTGTTGTGGTCTAGGGGATAAAGTATTATAAGTTTACCCCTTAGCATATCCCCATCCCTTCCATGTTTAGGCTCATTGTAATGGGTGTCATGTGAGGGAGCTGGTGGGATGTGTTGGTTCTATGTGTGTGAAACATTGTGTGTTGTATTTGTAAATATGAATGTATGGTATTATATTAGTATGTCATAATATTGTAGAGGGGAAGCCATTGAATACAGCCACGCCTCCTTTGTTCCCAAAGGCCTGTTAATCCCATTAGCTAAGTGTCCAGCATAGAACTAACAATGGGAAGCTCACAGCTGGAGAGCAGACAGGCAGGCACCCAGAAACAATGGGATGGCCTGAAGGCTTCTCAGCTTTCATAGCCTGGGCACAGGAGAGTAAAAGACATGCTTTGCCCTGGAGAGTCAAAACCCAAATGAATTAGTTGGCCTCGCCTAGTGGGCGGACCTGGGAGGGGACTATTGGTTCACACACAGTTCCCCTTCATGATTGGCCAGACGTCATTTGGGGCTGGCTAACGGTAGCCACTTCCCCCATTCTTGTGTGATGTGGTTAAATATGCTGTTCTAAAATAAAACATGGTTCATAATTTTCATCAAGACTTTGTGTGCAGGTGTATTATTGACCCAAGGGCATATGCTGGCAGAGGAGATCGTTTCTGACTTCCTTCCAGGGTTCCCAGCGCACACTACCTTAAGCTGGGACTTATGCTCTTGCATCTGCAAAGAAGGTCCATTGGTCTGAGTCACCCAAATCTTAGGTCTAAAACCTACAGGAGATAAGAGGACTAGGATCCTCTATACTCCATCATCATTGTAGGTTGTGACAGTAGCTTTTTATCTGATTACTAAAAACTATATAAATGATGGTTGACGTAATAAAGGGAGTAGAGAGGAAGTTTTATACCAGAACTTTGTGTTGGTGTATTATTTCTCAAAGGTGTGCACACAATATATAAACTATTAATCTGGCCAGGGACAGATATCTCTGGAAAATACTTTGATATTTACTAAATCATTATAAGTAGAAGTCAACATGGATTTATAAGGGATAGGTCATGTCAAACAAATCTAATTAGTTTCTATGAGGAGGTCAGTAGGAACCTGGATCAAGGCAACTCAGTGGATGAAGTCTTTTTGTATTTTGCGAAATTCTTTTGATACAGTGCCACATGGAAGACCATTGTGCAAACTAAGGGATACAGGAATTGGAGTAAATATCTGCTCATCAGCTGGCTAAAAGACAGGAAGCAAGGGGTTGTGGTAAATGGAACATACTCCAAGTGGTCTAATGTGGTAAGTGGGGTTCCTAAGGGTTCCATATTATGTCATCTCCTTTTTAACATATTTATTAATGACGTAGAAGTAGGATTGGAAAGTAGTGTCTCATTAGTTTCTGATGACACTAAGTTCTGCAAGGTAATTAAATCAGATAATGATATACTTTCCCTCCAAAGGGATTTACATAAAATAGATGAATGGGCATCTAAATGGCAGATGAAATATAATACAAGTAAATGTAAAGTTATGCATCTGGGACGGAAAAATGGCCATGCAATTTATAATCTTTATGGAGCAAATATAGAGGTATCAGATATTGAAAAGGAATTTTTTTTTTCCCTTTGAGACGATTGGCAAAATCTCACTTAGATTTTTTTCTGTTTGCCTTCCTCTGGTTTCAATTAATTAACAACTAATCCGTATATTGTCGATCAAAGGAGATCTTAAAAGGTTGAACTTGATGGACTGAAAGTCTTTTTTTAACCTCGGTTACTATGTAACTATGCAACTATTTTGCTAATACAAAAAGCTTCAAAGAAGGGCAAGGAGAATGCTGCTCTAAACAAACCAACTTAAAAACTATCAACATATCTGCCAGACATAAACTGAGATAAAATGTTAAAGGATATAGGCTGCCTGGAGTCAAAGGTGATTTTACTCCTTTTGAGGCATTTTACAAGAAAGGACTTTGTGAAGTCTTACCAGCCTTGCAATTTAAACCAAAACGACAAAGCAGTCATGTGCTTATCAATAGCTGAGTGTGAGGAACCATGTTTCTGGCACTGCAACAGAAACCAAATAATCAGGTATAAAATATGATTTTGGAATTCGGACGGACCAGCGCATGTCTCAAGCCGCCACCCTCATGACATGGGAGCTGGTAAGCCTTTCAAGTGAATGGCGCCAGCAAATTCAAAATCAATCTGGCTATTTCCTGAAGTGGAGATCCCAGAAATGAGAGCAAATGGAAAGGCCTTTCGGTGCTGCTTCCGGTGCTTGTTCCCGAGAACTTCTCAAGCTGCAGATCAGATAAGGAATCAGCAATGCTGTTAGCATGTTCCCATGGACATGCTATGCCATAAACCAAGGACTGAGCTCAAGGCTACGTAGAATGAGATGCAAAGTAGTCCTACCACTGGAAGACTGAGACAAACTGTGAATAAATTGTCTGGACAACACCCAGATTGCCTGAAAAGAAAATCACATGTCTGTATTGAAACTTCTGTTCCCAAAAGTAGCAATGCTAATACGATGGGGAAGAATTCTAGCATTTTTATAGCCTCCACCCATTCTAATGGCCAATACTCAGCACACCATTGGTACTGAAAGAAAGTACACAGGTCCACTGAGCCTGCATCATTATTAAAAAGATGAAGGTCTACACCAGAATTGCAGACAGACTGGCACAATGCATGACCATTATAATGCTGTAAAAATGATAGCCATAGCCTGATACCCTCTTTCAAAGGTTCCAGAGAGTATAAATTGTGGTCCAAAGAAACTTTCTTGGGCAACTTTTGGAAAACAACCTCCAGATGCAAATGGGCCCATAACAAATTGCGGGGAAAAACACAGACGCTGGAATATGAAATCCTTCAAAAAAATCAAGCAAGTCCCTCAGACCAGGGTAGTTAGCTACCTCATCATGCTTTTTTTAGCGTGCTCATACCGGCACCAGGGAACAAGCCACATCGGCACCAGAGACATCCATCACATTTTTAAAATACTTGTAGACAAGTTGGGGATGGAGCAAAAGAAACACATGTGTTTGAATCTGCAGTTCCCACCCCGGTTGCATTGGTTTTCATTGTAGGCAAAACACGTTTTTTTTTTAACAGCGAAGCTCCTTGTCCGCCTTTACCATTGTGAAAGGACTTTGAAGAAGATCTCATGGGCGTCATTATATCTAACCATGCATCTACATCTTCATCAGCCCATGGTATATCTGGGGTAATTAATAAGCTCTGTCTGAATTATTTGTCATATTGCCACCAGACAAGGCCGCCCAATGTTTTATGGGCCTTAGCAATCCTATAAACGTAAGGAAAAAAGCCGGAGCAGTCTTCTGGTCTTTTTTCTCCAATGACACTGCAAATGCAAAATGCCTAAAGCCAATTATCAAATGACTTCTGGATTTTACAATGCTGCTTTTTTTCAGTCATTAGGTCGGGCAGTGGTGGTTGGGGTCTTGAAGATGAAGTCATCCATGGCATATTCGACAGCAGAGGTGTGCATGGCAACGGAACAGCTGTAGCTTCTCCTGCTGCCTCATGGTGCCTGCCAGTAGAAAACTGACAGCAGCTAGTGTGATCTTGACCACAAGCAGAAGCTAACCTTCTGACCTGACTCCTGCGTCCTGTATAACTACTATCAGAAGAAAATCTGGATCTACCGGATTTAGATCTAGTATTCTAGTGATGTCTACTGTATACACTTCTAGAAGCAGTCAAATTGTGGTAACTACAGTGACTAGATCTATTAGAGGCTCTGCAACCACGACTATACAAGTCTGATGGTCTCCTACTAAGTAGAGAAGATAATGAAGAAGGAGCAGAACTCCTAGGAGGAATAGGCCTGGGTAAAGAGTGTGTGTGTGTGTGTGGGGCATATGTAAATTAGATTTTCTTTCAATAACAGATCCCCTGCAGATAACCCCCAGAGCTAGGGACTTGACCCACCTCCTGTAACGTAGGACCACGTAGACTGGTGCTCAGTAGTCCTTCTGAGGCAATCTCCTGGTCCATGGAGGTGGCCTTCTTGTGTCACGCATGTGTGATGTCATCACGATTCACAGCCTCATTTCCGGTCCTGATACCGCAAGTACAGATCAGAGGAGGATGTGGCCATCAGGCATCTCTGGAGAGAGCAGCAGGAGGCTCTGGAAGAGAGGTAAGTGTTGTCGGGAAGGTGGGGAAGCAATAGGAGCAAGCCTTTTTCTTCTGGAGGACTTGTTGCCTCAGTGGCAGAGTCTGAGTCCTTGAATCTTCCATTGAAAGAAGCGAAAGAACCCTTAGAAGGGAAAAAGTGGGCTGGTAGGTAGGTGCATCAAGCTAGGCAAGCGAGAGTTAATGATGACTCAGCTGGCTGTACACCCTAAAGCTGCTCCTGTACCCACTTGGTGCTATTTCCAGATGCTTTGGGCCTCAGTACGACCATCAGATCAGCCAGGGGATCCGTTCGAGGAGGGAGGATCCATGCTTGGGCAACTTCTGGAGTGAGGTGTTTTCAGCAGGGGAGCAACACCTGAAAGGAAGTGAGGGAGGATAATGGGGTCTGTCATGCCCAGGGCCTGACTGGACTGTTTTACTCTATGGCCTGGGCCTGACTGGCCAGAGTTACCCTGTTATTATTATTATTATGGTTATGTATTTCTTATTACTTAAGGTTAAAATATGATTACACTGTTATACTGTATGTTGGTTTATGTATCATGTTATAGGAATTGTTGTAAAAAAACATATTAGCTAGTCTGCAGGCTATTGCTCCAACCATTATGTTACAATGTTGTTATCTGGGATAACTCACTCAGCCCGCCTAAATATAATCAACAGGATGAGATTAAAGATAGGTACAGGGTTTCCAAGAAAGCAAGGGGCAGTCTATTATTTAGGGATGGTGCTTACTTATTGGCCAGCCTGTGTTCCAGAGAATTTTATAAAATGTGCCAATTAATAAAGGTATGACAGTGGTATCTGTACTTACATAGAGTAGGTGTAAGTGTCATTCTGTGCATTAATCTTAATTCTAAGGGATTATTTGGTGTTCCTGATATTCTGGTCTTCTGAAGGCAGCTGTTGTGACTATTTGTAACAATGTTATGCTTGTTGTTATGTTGCTAATGGCATTAACCAATGCTCTATGATACAAATTAGTGATTATACACATATGATATTGCTGGATAGGAAGGCATTGGAGGTATATTCTCCTTTGATGCAATAGTTTACTGGCAGCTTTTAGCCTGCTGCAAACACATTATACTGGATTAGGATCTACTGGCTTGGTCCATTATTTTAGACTGGCCAATATAAGCTTATAAACAAAAATAATGAGTGACAACAGCTGCCCCTGCTTCAATGGCCAGCCAGCACTAGGTTATATTAGAGCTGTTTAACTGAGCAAGAGAAACATTGGCATTGTGCTTTGACATTTGCTCCTATATCACACCTAAATGGACCCTCTTTAAGGCATATAATGGGAGTTCATGCCCCCTGCATGCATATCTTGATATTATAATAATATTATGTTTTAAATGATCTTAAATCTGTGCAAATGAATGTAATATCTGTTTTAAAGTTGGAGATTTGACAAAAGTTATAATGGTATCATGGTGTCTAGTGCTCAGATCAAAAATCTGCCTAAACAATTACATATTAGTCCATATAAGTACAAGTTTATTAGTTTGTTGGATAAACAATATCTTTCTGTTTCCAAGTTACATTGTTAAGAATGGATTAATAGAATCCACACACAAAATAATTCACAATTTAAAACAGGTTTTTATAGGAAAATGTTGCTAAGAGTTTCACAGTAAAAAGCTAGTCCTGTTTTAGGATCAATTATGACAGATGCTTGTGATGTATTGCTTGAAGCTCTGCATGCTGTTTATTTATTTGTCAAGAGAAATGTGGTTGGATCATGATCCAATAGTAAGTAACAAGACCCAAATGGAAACCACAGTATAGAGCAAGACAGTACTGCAACTTGACCCAGACAGGTAAGTAGATAATCACTGTGAGTTTGTACTGTATTTGTTCATCTCTTAGCAAGTCTTTGCTGGAATCTTTTGTGTATTACTGTGTGTGTCTCAGTTATGGGCCCGTGCAGATTGTTAATATAATCTTTGTGCTTGTTAGTGTTATCTGAGTACAACACAGGGATGGGATTTATTGTTTGTCATGGTTGCTATAGTTAAAGAACTCACAGACATAAAAATCATTGACTTTGTAATCAGCCAGGAGGGCAGGTCACAGTGACACACAGCACGCTACTCACAGACACATGTCAACACGGACACAAGAATAGATTCATAATGTTTACTTAACCCAGTGGCAGACATAGTTAGGGCACTGGCTATTACTGGCACACTTGAAAAAGGATCATTACCAGATTGATCTTACAATGAACATATCAGAGATGTGTAAACTTTCACTAAGGCAAATTTCTTTAAAAAACTATTTATAAAAAATATGTGTCTTGGTTATTGGCACCCCTGCATTTAGCATTCTGTGCACCTTCTCTTTGCCAAGATAACAACACTGACAATCTTTTATAATGCTGGATAAGGTGGTAGAACATATATAAAGGGATGTTGCTCCATACAGAATCTCTCCAGTATCTCATGAGTCTGTGGTCCTTGTTTATAGACTCTGATTCACAGGTTTTCAATGGGATGTAGCTCAGTAAACTGGGATGGCCACTGTAAAAACTTGATTATGTGGACAGTAAGGTGTATTTCTGGGGATTTTATATCCTTTATTAAGTCATTTACATAACAGCTTAGGTGTTTGTTATTTTCAGGCTACTGATGAGTGAAATTAGTTATGCCAATAAAAAAAAACTAAATATAGGAGGGGAAGAACAATGAGACCACTTTTACATAGTTCCATCTGTTACTGTTACATAGTTCCAACTAGAAATCAGAAGAGCGTTAGTGACTTTACATCACTTTGTATATCGCTACCCATTTGGGAATTAATTGGCTAATATACATGAAAAGATAGTGAGGGATTTATACTACATGTCAGTATATTCCACATTTTAAAGGTCCAATAGATAATATTAAACGTGGCAGTTTAAAGCTTGAAGCTTGGAAGTGATCTTTCTGCGATTTGTCCTAATAAATCTTGGTGTGTTTGTTTGTAGACAGTGACGACATCAAAAGATGCAGTTTGTTTCTGGATATCTCCTGACATGGAATAAAAATGTCACCCAGACTGCAAAATATGTTTTTTTAAATTGTCTTTTAAAACAATAGAAATTGTGGGGGAGAATATGGAGTGCTCTGTGGTGTTCCCACCCACTCTGTTTTTCTTTTAGTTCTTCATGCCCATCTTGAATTAAAACCTTTGGACTTTTTTCTTTTCAGTATAGGCTTTAAGCCATGTTGCTCAGAGCACTTCACAGAATACACTGGTAGTATGTATTGTTTTCTTCAGCCTTTTTTAATGCACTAATGTACTTTAGTATTAACTGACTTAAAGGTATATGGAAGTTTCCCAGTTTTTAACTTTTTTGAATCTAACACATGCTGCTTATATCAGAAACACACATTATATTGGTTCATTCTATGCACATACATATTTATTTAAAAAAATGGTTTTCACACCCCCGGAACTGCCTACTTTATACTAACTTTCCAGACTGTAGCAGCAGAGTGCAGAGATCCAGAGCATGCCTGTTGCATAATTCAAAGCATGAGAGAGAGGTGTGTGATGGGAACAAAAGACTACAAGTCCTGTGATGCTCTGAATTCCCATACTGCTATAATGTTGTAACTGCCCGTGATTGGCCACAACAAATTATGAATGTTATGCTAATTTAGCTTGAATTTTCAGGGGCATTCCTTCTCAAAAACAACAGAAACTTAAAGATTTTTCCCTCCCCCCTCCTCATCCTCATCCTCAACCCCCCTCCTCATTCTGAACCCCCCCTCCTCATTCTAAACCCCCCTCCTCATTCTAAACCCCCCTCCTCACTTTACCCCTCTAAATACCTCCCCCTCTCCCTTTCCCCTCACTTTCCTCCATCTTCAGCTTCTGCTCCGGCCTCCGCTCCTTTCAGCGTCTTGACCCGGCCAATGCTAATGACGTGGCGCGCATGTGACGTCACGTCATTAGCATATACCGGATGCCGACGTCCACTCATCCTCTCCCTCCCCTCTAGGAGGTATTTAGAGGGGTAAAGTGAGGAGGGGGGTTTAGAATGAGGAGGGGGGTTGAGGATGAGGAGGGGGGTGGAGGATGAAGAAGGAGGTTGAGGAGGGGGGTTGAGGTTGAGGAGGGAGGTTGAGGAGGAGGTTGAGGAGGGGGTTGAGGATGTGGGGGTTGAGGATGAGGAGGGAGGTTAAGGAGGGGCGGTTGGGGTTGAGGAGGGAGGTTTAGGAGAAGGTTGAGGATGGGGGTTGACGATGGGGGGTTGAGGATGAGGATGGTGGGTTGGGGTTGAGGAGGTGGGTGAGGATGGGGGGTTGAGGATGAGGATGGGGGTGTTGTGGTTTAGGAGGGAGGTTGAGGAGGGGGTTGAGGTTGAGGAGGGGGTTGAGGATGGGGGGGTTGAGGATGAGGAGGGAGGTTGAGGAGGGGGTTGAGGATGACGAGGGGGGTTGAGGAGGGAGGTTGAGGAGGAGGTTGAGTAGGGGGTTGAGGATGAGGATGGGGGGTTGAGGTTGAGGAGGGAGGTTGAGGAGGGGGTTGAGGATGAGAAGGAGGTTGAGGAGGGGGGTTGAGGTTGAGGAGGGAGGTTGAGGTGGAGGTTGAGGAGGGGGTTGAGGATGGGGGGGTTGAGGATGAGGAGGGAGGTTAAGGAGGGGGGTTGAGGTTGAGGAGGGAGGTTGAGGAGGGGGTTTAGGATGGGGGGTTTGAGGATGAGGATGGTGGGTTGGGGTTGAGAAGGGGGTTGAGGATGGGGGGGATGAGGATGAGGATGGGTGTGTTGTGGTTGAGGAGGGGGTTGAGGTTGAGGAGGGAGGTTTGAGGAGGGGGTTGAGGATGGGGGGTTGAGGATGAGGAGGGAGGTTGAGGAGGGAGTTGAGGATGAGGAGGGGGTTGAGGATGATGAGGGGGGTGGAGGATGAAGAAGGAGGTTGAGGAGGGGGGTTGAGGTTGAGGAGGAGGTTGAGGAGGGGGTTGAGGATGTGGGGGTTGAGGATGAGGAGGGAGGTTAAGGAGGGGCGGTTGGGGTTGAGGAGGGAGGTTTAGGAGAAGGTTGAGGATGGGGGTTGACGATGGGGGGTTGAGGATGAGGATGGTGGGTTGGGGTTGAGGAGGTGGGTGAGGATGGGGGGTTGAGGATGAGGATGGGGCTGTTGTGGTTTAGGAGGGAGGTTGAGGAGGGGGTTGATGATGAGGAGGGGGTTGGATGAGGAGGGGGGTCCAGATTTATAGTCCAATACCCACTGACTTCTCTGGTCTCGCCTTCATTCTTCAGATCTTGGAAGACCTGGGTGAAGAAGTGGGGGTCCGAGTTGATCTGCAGAATTTTCATACGGTCGAAGATGCAGCACTGCCAGAAGACCTCCTTATCGGTCTCTACCCGGAAGGGTTTCAGGGGATAGGAGATCTCATTGCCCATGTAAGAGTAAGCCAAGTAGAGGCAGGTGAGGAAGGAGGCTTGGAGCTCATACTCAGTGGCCAGTTCATCCCCAATGGTCTCCCGGCAGAGGAGGTAGAATAACACTAGATTGGCCGGGGTGATGAAGCCCTGGTCCTGCCAGCCCTGCAGCAATAAGGATCGGTCATAATTACGGAACCACATGGTGGGCTCCCCGGGACTCAGCTCCTTCAGCCGGTAGCAATGGCGACAAACGAAGCCTGAATTTCTGCACCTGCTTCTGCACCGCCACCAGCTGTGGCCCCATCTTCTGCCCATCAGTGGTGGGCACTGTGGGCACTGGCACGGGCTTGGGCCCCTCCGTCCCGGGCTGGCCTGGCGCAGGTTATCGTGGTTGAGCTGCTCTATGGGATTATTGTTGGGGAGCAGGGGGCCCGGGTTAGGTTTGATCATCTTGCCGTTCTTCTTGGCTGAGGCCACCACCAGGCGCATCCATGTCAGGGCGGAGATCAGCACCGAGTGCCGCTTCAGGCTCTTCTCTGGTTTGCTGCCTCCGTTCTTGTTGTTGGGGATGGCCGAGTTCTCCACCCCGGGGGGCTCCGGCTCCTTATCATCCAGGGGCCCGGCCTCACTGGGGGCTGGAGATAGGGACAGCACCTTGCCCATGGTGGGACCAGAAGAGGGGGGCACAGTGGGCATGGTGTAGCGGGTGAGCCGGGTCCGTGCTGGGTCTCAGGGTTAGTACAGCATTAGCCTTGTGCGTTGGTGGCTGATAGAGATGTAGAGCCAATTGTATAGTCCTATATGTGCCTGATAGCACTATATAGTCCTAGCGGCGCCCGATTTCGTTGTATAGTCAGGTTTATAGTACTATAGGTGCCTGATACCAGTGTATGGGGAGAGAACACTGCAAGGGAAAGGGGAAGAGAAGCTCACTCCAGAGGGATAAACATAGTGGGGTTGGAGAGAGAATGACTGTCCAGAGGGTGAGCAATGGGGATGGGGTAAGGACTGAGCTGAGGGCTTTAGAAAGAGTATGCACAGGAGTAAGCAAGGGGGCGGACAGGCCAGAGAGATGAGCATGGGGAAAGTAGAAGTCAGAAGAGTGAGCATGTGGGAGACGGCACCCCGACTTTGGCGCGCCTGACAAATGCACGCTTTTGTCTGTGCGTACATGCGGCGGCGCACATTTGTCAGGCTCGCTAAAGTCGTGCTACTATATATATATATATATATATATATATATATATATATATATATATTGTTACCCTCACACTATATATAAATACAGTTACCGAACACTATGGAAATGTACATACTGCTTCCTCACAGACAGTTACCTAACACTGTAGATGTATAAAACTTACCCAAAAATGATTGATAATATTTTTAACAAAAAATGTTGCCAATCTATTTATAAAATATACAGCTTCTACTATACAAATTGCTTCATTCATACTAGACAATAAACTAGACTAGATACATTAAATATACAGCTCTTGCTCTCTCTCTATAGATACACATATGCTTCTTTCATACTAGATAGATAAATATATTGTCCGACCTTCCCCCATATTACACACAGTCCCCCTATACTGCAGATATGTACAGAAAGTGCCTGCATACACTATATACATAAATACCAAAGCAACACACAACACATAGTCAGATCTTCTTACATAAATATGCATACACAGAAGTATAGACACTTATCAGATGAATAATTCGGAATCAAGCTGAAAGAATATATTGTGTAGTAAAAGGTATATACAGAGAGAGTAATATTTGTGATAAAAAGGGTGAATAAGAGAAGTTTTATCTATGACACTGAGATACCTTTGTATTCATGGACTCCGCATTTGGGGTAAAAATTAAGACAATTCTTCTGTGCCATAAGCCCCTGCCATAGAAAAGGTTAAAACAAGCATCATGTGTGTTTGACCAATGAATCATTAAAACAAAGGAGACATTGTGCTTCCCTTTGATGTTCTGCAAAAAGTCTAGTTAATATTGATATACGATGGCAAGAAGCTTTTCCCTTCAGAACATATAACTTTATCTCTTGTGTAGTGATAGGAGACTGAGAAAGGCTGCATACATTTGTCTCTGGAAGATCTTTAAACAAGTCTCTCATTACATTCTCCACTGCCATCCAAGAAACAATTATGTAATTTTAGCGGGCTAAATTGTCATTTTTATGTTGTCTCTATTTCCTGCTTCAATAAAAATGTATTTATTGTTTGTTGACATTTTTGTTTAGTTCCATTTTCTGCTGACAAGTTTTTGTTTCAGGTTTGGTGGTGGTTTAAATGCAAGGATGGGAGGTTTTGGGAATATATATTTTAATTCAGTATCTTCAATTAGTAATGGTTGTAAATCGTTGATTATTTTCCAAATTTTCTCTAAAATTGGATGGTATGTGGTCACTAGAGGTATACGTGAAGTAGTTTCTTTTGTTTTGTAGTTTAATAGGTGTTCTCTGGGTATTTTGATGGCAGTGGTTATTTTTTCGGTAATAATACGGGGCTTCTAACCCTTTTGTTTGAATGATTCAGACAATGTTTTAACATTTTTATCACGTCTCCAGTGTTTGAGCAAATCCGATGGTATCTAATAGCTTGATTATGGATGATGGCTTGTTTGGTGTGGGAGGGATGGAAACTGGAGCTGTGTAGGTAATTACATTTGTCTGTAGGTTTCCTATATATAGATGAGTGGAGAGTGCCATTGGTGATGGATATAGTAGTGTCTAGAACGTTTACCTGTTCTGTGGAGGAATCCATTTTAAGTTTAGAGAAGAATGGAAGGTGTAGAATGAATTATGAAAGTCTCTGAGTTTGCTTTCTCCTTCTGTCCAGATGATTAACAGATCATCTATGTAACGGTAGTATTTGTATGGCTTGCAAATGGATACAGATAAGAATGTTTCTTCTAGATTGGCCATAAATAGATTTGCGTATTGTGGAGCCATTTTGGTACCCATGGCAGTACCAATCATCTGTAGGTAGGTATCTTGGTTAAAAGTAAAATAGTTGTGGGTAAGGATATATTTTATTAGCTTAACAATAATATCAGGCCCATATTTATTGTTTTATTTGTTTGTTGAAAGAAACCTAAAGCATGCCTCAGTGCCATCTTTGTGTGGGAATCTTTCAAACAGAAGGGTTACAAACCCCGTATTATTACCCAAAAAATAACCACTACCATCAAAATCCCCACGAGAACACCTATTAAACTACAAAACAAAAGAAACTACTTCACGTATACCTCTAGTGACCACGTACCATCCAATTTTAGAGAAAATTTTGAAAATAATCAAAGATTTACAACCATTACTAATTGAAGATACTGGATTAAAATATATATTCCCAAAACCTCCCATCCTTGCATTTAAACAACCACCAAACCTGAAACAAAAACTTGTCAGCAGAAAATTGGCCAATGAACAACTGAATACAAAAAATGGAACTAAACCTTGTAAGAAATGTGCCTGCAAATTATCCCAACACATTTGTAATGATGATGCAGCCACACATAACAACAAAACCTATAACATCAAAGGATCATCGTCTAATGTGGTTTATCTAATACAACTAGCAAATTGCCCGTCAAAAAATGATGGGCATGAAATTGTAAGGCAGGGAATGTTGTTTTATAAAATTTTTAGCGTGAGGACCTTCAACGCTCATTGTGAGGCTTGCGCTGACCGCCTACGGCACTCATTGCGCGGCTGTTGTTTGTTTTTTTTGTTTGTTATTATAGGGGCTTTTTTTGTGTATATGTATTGTTGTATGGCTCGGAAATAATGAATAAATTAATAAATTAATATACTTTACCTATTACTAAGTAATATATGCAGGAAGCATTGTGCAGAAGAGCTGACAATCTGTTTCTATGTTCCTGCAGCATCCAATGTAGGTTTGCACGGTTCTGGAGCTGAGGTGTAAGTGTCAGCAATGTGTGCAGTGTGTAGTGTAAATAGTGTGCGTGCGCGAGGTAAAGCCGTTAGTGTAGCTGTGTACTTCCGCAATGGGTAAGTTAGTGTTGTGAAATGGCGCGAATGTGTATGTATTACGCTGATTTTCCGTCCTTAGTAAAAGCGTATCTTTACCTTGTACGGCCATTTTGAAAAGCTGCATGTGCTTGGTGCTGTTTTGGGTGTTTAGGGTCCTGTAGCCTTGTTTTAATTTTTTTCTGTGGCCATTTTTTCACTCGCCTAGGGGATTTTCGTGTGTCTAAACTCGTGAATTTGGACTGAAAATGAGGTGTAACTTCACTTACAGAGGTCCTGGGTGTCCCCCTTGCTGTTGGTAAGCTTTTTATGTCTTTTTTGTGTGTATTTATTGTGTTTTGACTGTTTTGCGGTGCGCGCGGGTCGGCTGTTAAGGTAGTATTTTTGCAAGGTCGTAATGTTTCTTTTTCTAAGTCCTGCGTCTCGAATTTTTGTCTGCTAAGTCCGGAAATTTCCTGCGGTTCGTATTGTTGGTAACTTGCCACTTGTGTGGGTGTTTGTAAATGCATGTGAGGTGCCGTAGAGCCTCCACCTCCGCAAATGCGGCCCCTCGCTTTGCGAGGGTCCGCCTTTGCGGCCTGCAATGAGCTTATTTTGAAAATATGACTGATCATGCAAAAATAATGTCTTAATTGAAGGATAGTGATCATATGAAGTTATTTATTATCACATTGCTTTTTGACCCCTGTTTAAATCATAATGATAACAGAAATCACCCAAATGGCCCTGGTAAAAAGTTTGCATACCCTTAGTTCTTAATACTGTGTATTGCCCCCTTTAGCATCAATGACAGCATGCAGTCTTTTGTAATAGTTGCCTATGAGGCCCTAATTCTTGCAGGTGGTATACCTGCCCATTCGTCTTGGCAAATTACCTCCAGGTCATGCAAAGTCTTTGATCGTCTTGCATGAACCACACGTTTGGTATCTCCCCAGAGTGGCTTAATGATATTAAGGTCAGGAGACTGTGATGGCCACTCCAGAACCTTCACCTTATTCTACTGAAACCACTGGAGGATCAACTTGACCTTGTGCTTAGGATCATTGTCATGCTGGAAAGTCCAAGGGCGTCCCATGAGCAGCCTTCGTGCAGAAGAATGCAAATTGTCTGCCAGTATTTTCTGATAACATGCTGCAGATTCATCTTGCAATCAATTTTCACAAGATTCCCTGTGCCTTTAGAGCTCCCCCCCACCTAAACATCGGTGGGCCACCACCATGCTTCACAGTGGTGATGGTTTTCTTTTCCCTATAGGTCTCATTGACCCCTCTCCAAACATAGCGCTTATGGTTGTGACCATAAAGCTCTATTTTGGACTCGTCACTCCAAACAACAGTGTGCCAGAAGCAGTGAGTCGTGTCAAGGTGTTGTTTGGCATATTGTAACTGGGCTTTTTTGTGGCATTGGGGCAGTAAAGGCTTCTTTCTGGCATCTCGACCATGCAGCTCATTTTTGTTCATCTACCGTCATATTGTGCTCCTTGCAACAACCACACCGCCTTTTTCCAGAGCAGCTTGTATTTCTCCTGAGGTTACCTCTGGATTTCTCTTTATATTCTGAACAATTCTGGCCGTTGTGGCTTAAATTTTTCTTGGTCTACCTGTCCTTGGCTTGGTATCAAGAGATCCCCGAATTTTCCACTGTTTTAATACTGTAAATGATTGAACAGTACTGACATTTTCAAGGCTTTGGATATCTTTTTATATCCTTGACCATCTTCATTAAGTTCCATTACCTTGTTACACAGGTCTTTTGACAAATCTTTTCTTCTCCCCATGGCTCAGTATCTAGCCTGTGCAGTGCATCCACGTTATTATTTTCTAAATAAATGCCAAAATTTCACAATGTCTGCCAGGGTATGCAAACTTTTGAGCACAACTGTACATACAAATATACTACATATATATTTATACTAGCTACGTGCCCATGAAAAATGACTGTAATAACATTTTAAGGATGGGAATGCTGTACCTTCGGCGCTCATCATGAGCCTCTCCCTCCGTCTACTGTATGGGCCTCGCGATGAGCTCCTTCAGCGATCAGCGCGAGCTCTGCAATGATACAAAATGTCCTGCGTGCCTTTCATTGTTGGTGTAAGTGTTACTTGCTTCGGGGGCGTTTTTACGTGACTCGGCCTCGTATTCGGCGTGTTACGTTTTTTCTGCTGCCATTTTTTTTCTCGCTTAGGCAATTTGCACTTGTGAAATAAGGCAAATTATAATGTTATGTTTAAACTGTAACTAAATAGTCATGAAACAGTTAAACAAAATAGGTCTACAATGAGACATTGTAGACAGACAGGAACCAGTGATTTTATTGTAAGCTGTTTTGTCCCATTGTTTGCCAGATAAGCTAATTACATATCTGATGTGCTAGACAGCTAGAGACGACATGTGTGTATTGGAGGTTGGCCTATTGTTGCAAGGTGCCAGACAGGATGCTAATGTTGAGCCCCATGTGGAGTCAATCTCCTGTATTTGTCTGCCACTCCCTGGCATTGTTGTGTTGTATACACCCCCCTGTACCTAACCATATAAATATTGTTTGACTTTCCAAAAATAAAACATTTCCCTGTCGAGACATATAGAAATAGTATGTTCTCTTATTTGCTTTCGGTGGATGTGATACTGATCCTATCTCCACCCTGCAAATAACTTGTCCTTGGCAATACCACAAGTTTACTGACACTCCTGGAATTCCTGATGGAGGGACCCTGACTGATACAGAAGCCAGATATCATGGTGCTGGTGCTGAGTTTTCCAAGAACCCAATTGTCCTTGTGGGTAGTTAACCTGTAGTCTATAGCAGGTGGCCCTGGGTAGTAATAGCCCCTACTCCCGGGTCATCACAATATATATATATATATTATCTTCCTAATTGGCCCTGTGGCAAGCCTCAGCGACTAAATGGCCAGCCCCCATACCAGTGACCCTTGCCAGTGCTCCCTCTTTCCGAACGCTGTTGGAAGAAAAACATTTTCCATTAGGTCAACTGTCCTCATTGGCAATCCACGGAAGTTGGTACCTCCAGGCTAGTGGCAACTTGGGACAGTCCTTCCCAGGGCAACCCTCCAAAACAAGGCTAGTGAAAACATCTGGCGTGCTGAACCTGGGGCAGTAATTGGTTCAATAGAAATAAATGTGCCTTCCTATGTTTGTGGCTGGATTGTGGGTACCTAGTAGGCCTTCAACATTAAACAGTCTCAGGGGTTCCAATGGACCAGGGCTGGTGCACCTCCTAGTCTAAAACATACGCTCCTTGTGAGCCAAATAACAAAGTACCTTTAATAAGGACCTACCAGCTGGATCCGCAAGCCAGTGTCCACCCTGCTGACCTTGACTGAAGCCTCCAATCCACAGGGTTGTACTGGAACCTGCTTACTGCATCCCCACTCATGCAAGACCATCATCTGGTATAGTACTCCCCTCCTCCTGGGCCCACTGTCTGATTGCTTACTGTCAGTGTCTTGTGGTACAACTCTCCTTCTATCCCTTGCTCTGGAGTTAGATCGATCACCAGGGCATAATGCATCTTTGGTTCCTCCTCAAACCTGGGAGCATGGTGCTCACCTCAAGGCTCTCCACATGGCTTGACATTATATATTGAGTCGCATACTACATGTACTTGTAGGGACCCCCAAGGTGTAATATAGTCCTCCTCTAGCCCAGCCATAGAAAAAAATATCTGAACACTGTCTGTCAATTGACCACAGTCAGTTACTACCGGCCACCCTTCTTCTAGTGTGGGGAGTGAATGGGTGACCCTCACTCCCTGCCTGACAGAGCACCGATATTATCTTAGTCTGATCTATTTGTGAGTCCATAGTTCCAGGGTTTTTAAAACAGTCCATAACATCCTCTCCCCAGACCTCTTGAATCTAATTACCCCAATCCACACATTTTACTTGACTGGGGTCCTGCAACCAGTCCTGTATGTCCCCCTCTGGAGCCGCAATCAGTGAGGGCAAACAATAATCCAACCAATAATGGTCTCCCAACGCCCCCTGGGACCCTGTGTGTCATCTTCATTCCTGTCAGACTGACAGAGTTCCTTCCAACTTGGATGCCTCACCTAGTAACTCCAGGTATTCAATCTCCAGCTGCAGTTTTCTGAATCAGGGTTGCAAGCAAATTAGTCTCCCGGGACCAATCAATAAAACAATTAACCAATTACCCTCAAATTTAAATTTATAATATTTAACCCCTAAATTACATCTTATACAATTAGAAATGAAACAATCTATCTAAGCAACAGGTGATTGTCAACCTCCTAATTGACGTGAAAACAGTAAAAGAAAGTGATTATTGGTTCCGGTGATTTTAAGAGTGGATGGCTGTGGTTACTTCTGATATAACAGCCACCACATGGAAAATAAATAGGTGTATATTTGCTTTTTATATGTATAAATATCAAAAAACTATATATATATACATACATGTAGATAGATAGATAGTCATGTTATGGGTTCCTTTAGTCACTTGTCTAATATGGTGAATGATAATGAATGTATACCTTGCATATACACAATTGTGCAAAGGGAATCAAAACATTCTATTATTGGAAAATGATAACTTGGACAGCCTGAGTTGATGGTGATATACGCATTACATGTCTCTAATAACACATCTTTACTAGCTTTTGTTCACTCCATGTAGGCAATGTCGCAGTATGTGGCTGATAGACTGGATTGTGATACTGTACTTAAATCATAAAATATCTAAATAATCCTTTATGTGTTGGGGTTTCTTTTCAAGGATTGTAAGATCAGCTTTGGAATTGTCTTTTTAGAATTGAAGCATGTCCTGTACAAACAATGAAACGTGATGAAAAATGATAAAATCATTGTCAACCTTGATTTTCATGTAATGGGTTTTAGCACTTCTGCAGTGATTATCCCCTATTTTCTAATAGTGCTAGAACACTACGTATGTGTGTCTCTGAGTGTGCACAATATCCGTCATTTCCCCATTTCCTGTGTTTATATGAAGCACATTGTCAGAGGAGTTTACATGCTGTTTTGCATACAGTTGATGAGTGAAATCCTAACTGCAAACAGATTTCATATTCCTCTGCAGTGACTTGTTAAAATTGCAATAAAATAAAGAAACATTACAGCTATCAATCCTGTTCTAGTTGATCAGTCCCTACATGGCAGGCAGAGGAGGTTTCACCAACAGCTTCACATTTCAAATTATTATTATTATAGGACAGATATACTCAGCAAGAACATCCCAGCAGATGCTCCCCTGGGCAGTGTTTCAACTGTATTTGTGCAAATGGTTTATGCCAGGGAGATGCTTCATTAACAGGACAAGACACTGGTATTGTAACAAATGTTGTTCTGTCACTAGCCAGCAGTGGCTGCAAGGTTTGCTACAACGGAATAAATCAGGGACACTCTAGTCCCACATTTGCTCTCATGCATTTAAAAGTGTATTTTTTAAAATTCACACAAGTTGTGCAAAACACAAACCCCTATTCTATTGTCCAAATTGTAAATTTATACACACTTAAAATCACTCTTAAAATTGCCACATATTATATTAGCTACTCGCAATCCGATTACGAGTTACCCACCCACAATCACCATGAGCCAGCCAAAGATGCAAATTTGGGCTTAGAACTCCTTTGGTTTTAGAATAGCTCGAACATTACGATCCCCAAATTTAATCTGACCCGCAACCAGAAAAAGTATGACATTTCTGTCAAAAATATTACAAATACTAAATAGGGTTTGCAAAGGCTTTTTCAAACACTTATAGCTGCAGCAGCAATTAAACACAAAATAATGTACTTTAAAAGCATGGAAAGGCATGGAAACACATTCAAATTAATTGCAGAACAGACTCAAACCCACAAATATGCAATACAATTGAACTGTTATTTTTGGAGTAATATTGATCGATCCTGGGACTCAAGGGGTTAATACATATCATGAAACTCACATGGACTAAAACAGAGGATCTAATGCATTTTTATAGATTGCATTTTTATAGATTGCTTGATTGCGAGCCCCCTTTGCAAATATTACTTATTGGTCTCTCTACCCCCCCGTGTCTCTCTAACCCCCCCGTGTCTCTTTCCCTCCCCCCTCACCCGGTATATGCTAATGACGTGGCGCGCTTGTGATGTCACATGCGCACCACATCAAGACCTGGAAGGAGTGGAGGCCGGAGCAGGTGAGGGGAGAAGGGGGAGGGGTATTTAGAGGGGTAGTATGACGGGGGGGTTAGAATGAGGAGGGGGGATTAGAATGAGGGGGGGTTGAGGATGAGGAGGGAGGTTGAGGAGGGAGGTTTAGCAGGGGGTTGAGGATAAGGGGGTTGAGGTTGAGGAGGGAGGTTGAGAAGGGGGTTGAGGATGGGGGGTTGAGGTTGAGGAGGGAGGTTGAGGAGGGGGTTGAGGATGAGGAGGGGGGCTGAGGATGAGGAAGGGGCCTGAGGATGAGGAGGGGGCCTGAGGATGAGGAGGGGGCCTGAGAATGAGGAGGGGGGATGAGGAGGGAGGATGAGGAGGGAGGTTGAGGAGGGAGGATGAGGAGGGAGGATGAGGATGGGGTTTGAGGAGGGTGTTTGAGGATGGGGGGTTAAGGTTGAGGAGGGAGGTTGAGGATGAGGGGTTTGAGGTTGAGGAGGGGGTTGAGGATGGGGGGTTGAGGAGGGAGGTTGAGAAGGGGGTTGAGGATGGGGGGGTTGAGGAGGGGGTTGAGGATGAGGAGGGGACCTGAGGATGAGGAGGGGCCTGAGGATGAGGAGGGGGGCTGAGGATGAGGAGGGGGGCTGAGGATGAGGAGGGGGGACTGAGAAGGGAGGATGAGGAGGGGGGTTGAGGATGGGGGTTGAGGATGGGGGGGTTGAGGTTGAGGAGGGAGGTTGAGCAGGGGGTTGAGGAGGTGGTTGAGGATGAGGAGAGGGGTTGAGGTTGAGGAGGGAGGTTGAGGATGAGGAGGGGGTTGAGGATGGGGGGGTTGAGGATGAGGATGGGGGGTTGAGAATGAGGGGGTTGAGGAGGGAGGTTGAGGATGAGGAGGGATGATGGGGAGGGAGGTTGAGGATGAGGAGTGGGGGAGAGACACAGGGAAGGGAGAGGGGGGAAGAGACACAGGGAAGGGAGGGGGGAGAAGAGACACGGGAGAGAGAGAGAGGGGGACACAGAAGGCACAAAAGGGACACAGGGGGCCACACATTTCCCACCCTCGGCTTATACTCAAGTCACTCATTTTACCCAGTATTTTGTGGTAAAATAGGTGCCTCGGCTTATACTCGGGTCGGCTTATACTCGAGTATATACGGTACATCATCTAATAGAATAGGGCTCAAATTCATTGCCTGTAGTTTACAAATAATGTGTTAAGGTGAAACAGGGCAGAGTTGTTTGTTTCTCCTCCTATCCTAAATGTTTTCTACAAAGCAACATGAAGCATTGGGGTCCTAATGAATATATACGAGGTTCTCAATTACTGACATTCTTTTGCATATGCAACGAGCTATGCAAACAAAGCTAGGCTTCCACATGTTTATTTATCAGGCCAATGTCATATATCTGGAGAGATCTATTGGTGGAAGCTGTGTGTGAGAGGGTGTATGCATTTCTGGGGAGCTATTGGTGCTTTGAATGATACTAGGAGTCTGTTTCTGGGCCAGTGAGAGGGAATGAGTGTTGTGTCTATTTCTGTCTTATCCTGTTACCTTTACAAAGGCTGTCTGTTTCCTCATTCCTGCACTGATAAATGTTTTATGTCAATGGCTTACACTTCTGCTATTATTGTTGTTAGATTGGTACAGACTTGATAAATATCTATTTTTTTTCTAAAACGGCAGTGGTTCTTTAACTGTAGAGTATCACTTTTAGAGTCCTTTACTGGGTTAACTTATTGTAGGTCCCCTGGGTGCTTGTGTGATTCAGGAGGTAGGAAACGGTTCCTAGAAGTTTGTGCCCCAAAGCACTCCTCATTTGCTGATTAAAAGTCTAGTGATTTCACTCATTCAAAAGATGAATAGGTGGCACCAGCTGGGCCTTTGCTCAAGTAAAAAAAGGCCCCACGGAATACGCTGAACAAATAAACACAAATAAATGCTCATTACTTCCCAGCATCCACTGAACAATACCATCTTGAAAGGATCTCTAAAAGAGGCTGATGCTGAAAGGAACCAGATGTTGTATTTTCTAGGTTTTTAGAGGGGAAAGAAGTGTGGTCCAGCCCTGAGCAGAACCTCCAAACATCTGTTTGCTGTGAACTGGATGAACACTTATAGAGAGCAGCCCTGTGCCCAAACCAATCCAAACGGATGGAAAACAGCTCACACTGTGTAGGAACAGATATTGATTAGTGTATACTCCAGATACTCTAGGTGTATGTTCATCGTCTGTCAAGCTATAGACAGTGGCCTGGTCAATTATTGTGCCTGGACCCTCTTATTGACAGACTACCCTGTAATACGCAGGGAATAGATGTGTGTCACATCAACATTCCCCATAATGATAGATTGGGAAACAATGACTCTCATGTCTAGTAGGCCTTAGCCATTGGAGAGTAACGTTTGACAAAAGGGCTCTGCATAAAATAAATGTTGTGTAACTGCTTTTACTAACTGTTGTAATATATTTTCAGACTTTTTAGTGTTAATAGACGACTTTTAATCAGTGGTGGAACAAGTGAATAGAGGGCCTTGGTGCAGAAAATGATTTTGGTCCCCCCAGGAGATTGAGGCTCTAATGTTTTTGTGTTGGTCCCTTTGTGCCAAAAACCCTCTTCTCTCTCCCCTATCTCTCACCTCCCACCTGCGCCCTCCATCCCCCTGATCTTGCCCTCGTACACTTGTATCACGGGCTGGCGGCTCCCCCTCCCAAGGTGCTCCAGTTCACACTGTGATCTGGGGTTTGGAGCCAACGCAATGTAGGAATCAAGAGTTGGGGTGACGAGGCAGCCCAGAGAAGGCCAATGGTTATCCAGGGGCCAATGGAAATAAAAAAAAATACAAAATAATAATAGACTGCACTGGGCCTCCCTTCCAGAGGTGGGCCCTGGTGCACTGCATCACCTGCACCTGTGGTAGCTACACTTGTGACTAATGCATTTGTTTGTTTGTTGAGCAGAGCCCTTTGGAAACTGTATGCAGTTTAGAATAAATAAAAGTTACTATTTTTTCTTACTTTTGAATGTGTTGGTTTTCTGTTAAGCAGAGCTGCTTATCTCCTACCTGTGTCTATCAGGGCCATGGCCAGCTCTGTCTGGAAGCTAGACTAAAGTAAAAGGCTGACAGTCAGAATCTGGTTCATATTGTGCATGCTCAATAAAGGGGGTGGATCTATGATGGCTGAACGGGGCATATGGGGCAGCTGCAAGCAGGTTACATTACAGCTGTTACCTCCATTACAAAGTAGGGGTGGGACTAATTATGTCACAGGGTAGATCCAGTGACATCATAGCCCAACCTGCTTCCAAGCTCCATAATAGTGTAGCCCCCTGGCATAACTAGCTACACCCCTGACAAGGCACAGTGAGGAGGAGATATGCAGCTATGTTTAAGGGAAAAGAGACAATTTAAAATGTAAGAAAAATTATTAACTTTTTAATATTTTGAACAGCATATTGATTTCAATTGTCTATACCAACCAAACAAACACAAGTTTTGCTTTTAAAAGCATTACAGTGGTCCTTCACCAAACCAGTTATCATCATTTACTAAGAGACTACTGGATTATGCAAACTCCATGTGGCGTCACTGCACTACTTATATTATACCCCTCTGATCCTCTGCCCAGGACACAATTTACTGCTTGTGACAAGAATATGAACCCTCCACTATAAACCAGGACACTAAAACTAGAAGAAAAGGTCAAAGTTCTGCATTGTAAAATTTGTTTAAAGGTCTTTGGGTTTCCAATTAAACCAGCAGGGCACACCTAGGGGCACATACATTCATCTTTCCTAGAAAAGCAAGGGGTTTCTATGTATAGTTATATTGAAATCCTTCCCATTTTGACAGCCCCTCAGCTCCATTACCAATCATATTATCCCATCCATCATTAACCCTCTTGTATCCTTCTCGGCCCCTTCCCTTACACCACATTAATATTTAATTATATTTATGAACATAAGTTAATAACTCCACTTATTCTAAAGGACCTATATGTTCAGACAGTTTCACAGCTGTTCTGTTTCTTAACTGTTTAATTTGGTTCCAAAAAACACTTTGCCGACTGAGTTACTCCTAAGTTTAATATAAATTTATCAACCATCACAAATAACTGGTATCAGTAAGACTGCACATCCCATTAAAATAGATATTATAAAATTAGATATTAATAAAAAATATATTTTTATTTTTATTTTGATTGTTAAAGTATGATAGTGTTATACGCAATATAGTTATATTTGATAAGGTTTTTGTTTCTATGTACAGGTTTCACCCCCACTTTTGCAGATTTTACTGTCTAAACATTTTGCTCAGTACTGTAACTTTCCAGATTTGCTATGTAATATAGAAAGTTGATTTGCTTGTTCTTTTTATATTTTCTGTACTATTACTTTTCGTGGAATTCTGAGCAGGAGTCTATTTAATGAATGGGATATATAGGGACCAAGTGAAAGGGTTATGTGATGCTGCTACATCTGTGCCTCTGAATATTGGTTCCATATGATGTTTCGTGCTGGTTTGAGTTAGGGGACGTCACTTTAAATTGCACTTTATGGTACTCTGTAAGATCTCTTGATTAATGAAGGATATCTTGAAGTTTTTTCCCTCTCCCCATTCTGTTTTTTTTTTTTTCTCATTGCCTATACGGCCCTCTCAGGTTATAGTAATATGATCAGACTTCCCCTAACAGAGGCTGCATTGGTTCCAATGTATTTATCACACACTTCCCATGGGATGGTCTGGTCACTTTACATTAGAAGGGTTTATTAATGAGTGGGCTGAACTTAGGTCTTCACAAAACCACACTAGAGAACAATCTATAGGGACGGTGATAGGTTAATAGAGAGCCGGAGGTCCACTCTCATATCTGCTCTATATAACCAGAAGGAAATATAATCTACACACAGCAGAAACAATTCAGGACAAATTAAAGTATAATTGACCGCTGAAATACCCTATCAGTTAAAACTTATCATTGCATATATTCCCCTGCACAAGGAAGCACTCAGACATTGTTATGTGGATTTCTGCATTGTGCTGCTGTTGGCTTGAAGGTTAGTATAGGGTTCAAAAACCATTTTATTTAATAAAATAAATATGTATGTGTATAGAATTACTCAGTAGTAGTTGTTTCTGATATAAGCAGCATGTGTTAGATTAAAAAAGCATAGATCAGGGACACTTAGATATAACTTTAATTACATTCTCCACACATAATAAAAAGTTGATATTACAATTTAATTTACAAATTATTAAGTAAATAATATTTTAATGTAATTACCTCAAGGTGGTGGTTATAGTAACAGGGAAGCATATTTTGAATTCTGTTCTATGCATTACATTAATTCCTTTACTAAGAGCTTTATTAATTAATTAAAATAGTCTTTATTTCTTCAAAAGATTACAATAATATCTAATCTAAACTATGTAACAGGACATAAGTAAAGAAGTCTCCAAAGGTGCTCTCTCTCTCTGATGGAAAAGAAACAACAGTGGACTGGAAAAGGGGGAATTTGGATATTCAAAAAAATGCAGGCCTAAAACATAATAATCTATAATAAAATGTCTGACTTGCTTATTGAATTCACAATATAAAGCATAATTCCTCTTACAGACAAGGGCAATACGTGATCATTTTATTCACTAACTATAAATTAGACGGTGGAATCTTCGTTGTCAATTTTGGGGATCATAAATAAAAGAAGGAGCATGTTGTGTTGTTGAGGCCAGCTAGTGAGTTGATTATGATGCTTTCACGACTGGAGGGAGGAGGAACATTTGGTGGTAGCCAGACGGTGATATACTAGTGTAATGAACTGATACATCCTGCTTGTGAGTGTACATGGAGGAGCAGGGTGGTGCAGTCACAATGATCTTGCCCATGCATTCCCATGTTCTGTTTGTTTTTCTACTGTGCATCACATCGCAAGTGTGCCACTTCACCCCCACCCTCAAACAAAGAACATGCTAGAGAAAGCGGTGGCTATGTATTAAAAAAAATAAAGTGAAATTTACATCCATTGTTATGAATATGAGATGCCACACTTAAGAAGCCGCCGCTAGGCAGCTCCCTTATTTGACTAGTGAGAAATCTGGCCATGTTGGTCTATCACTGCTCTTGTGACTCTATGAATCAATGTGCCTTGCCATAGACAAGAGATGCAGTGCCCACTTCTGGCATTCCCTTTAAGATAAGATTATTGATGCTAGAAATATAAGCATTAATAAATATAACCTTTATTAGTTGTTAATGAAATTAAAATGGTTAAATAACACAAATTATTTATGGGACCAGTGTATTTTAGGAAAAACTCACATGTTTGTGAAGTATGTAAACAAAATAACACAATTAGGAGCTGTGTAAACCAAGTTGAATTTGTGGCTACTGAACAGTGGAGGGAGGGATGGAGGAGAAAATAAAGGTTAGGGAGATTTGTTAAATATCAGATAATTGGAGCATGGAATGTGACACCCATCCGTCACCTGCACATGCTCAGAAGCTTGTAATAATACATGCAAATTCTATGCTGTAAAAATGTAAACTCCCATTTAAATTTGAATATCTAAAAAACTGATTTACTGCTCAGAATTCCAAGAAATACAGTTATTGCACTGTACTCTGGGAAACTGGGCAGTGACATGCAAAGAGCCCACAATGCATTATCATTCTTAAACCCCCCCCCCCCCCCCAAAAAAAAAAAGTTATACAATGGCTCACTTTAGGCTTATGCTAGCTGTATTACACAGTTTTATAGCATAGCATAGGATGGATTATGCAAAAGCCAGGAGACCTACCCACAGACAGCTGTTTACATTTTAAGATGGATCTCATTAGTGTGATGCTGGTTCCTAGCTTGTGCTTTACATTTTGTGGAAGGCAAAGACTGATAAAATCCCTCCACTGTACAGTATACAATAAATAAATAGTACATTTGTGTTCACATTTGAATGCCTACAAATAAGTTGAAAATGTATTTCCTGCTCAGAATTCCAAGAGATAGTTATTGCACTACACTCTGGTAAACTGGGCAGGAGCATGCAAATGAGCCTACAATGCATTATCACTCTTAAAATACAAATAAAAAAACAAATACTTTATATATTACTCCTTTTAACGCACAATGCACAAGCTAGAAACCAGCCTCCAACTGATCAGATCCATTTTAAGATTGAAACAGCTGTCTGTGGGTGGGTCTCCTAACTTATGCATTATCCATCCTAAGCTATGCTATAAAGCTGTGTAAAACAGTGAGCATATATCTAAAAGGAGCCATGTATAAAGTCTTTTTTTTACTTTTTATTTAAGACTAATAATGCATTGGGAGCTCATTTGCATGTCCCTGCCCAGTTTCCCAGAGTACAGAGTGTATTTCTTGGAATTCTGAACAGGAAATATGTTTTTTAACTTATTTTTAGACATTCAAATATGAACACAAATGTACTATTTATTTACTGAATTCTTCTCAGTGGGCGCTGCAGTCACTCTTTTGCCCACCATAAGCTAAATTATGTTATGGTAAATGTTCTTTAATAATGATATACAAGCAAGTAAATATATGCACCAGGGCACTCAGCAGAACAAGATACAAATTTGTGTCTTATGCTTATGATACTATCTTTATTGTTTTTTAGAAGACTGAAAGGTGTCAACCACAAATCAGTCTGCTATGTATGACTGGTTGTGTAGCACATCTTGTAAATGAGGGGTGTAGTGCAAAAGTATTACATAGTAAGTACATATATGGTAATTCCAATAACAAATTATAAAAAAAACTACATGCTCTTTCAAATATGAAAGCGCACACTAAGGGCCCGATTCAATTGCCGAATTCGTAAATTTATACACACTTAAAATCCCTCTTAATATTGCTACATATTCGACAGATATTACTAATGAATTCTTAAGTCAATAGAATGCCTTTTATAAAAAAACACCCAAAGCCAAATTTATGAGTTCAAGGCATTTGCAAGTGGCTAATAGAATAAGGCTATAAGAAAACAAAATGTAAGGAAACATTGCTTATTTTTCTGAATAAGAAATTAAGCAAACACACTTATTTGAGTTCTTATCTATCCTTATTGACTCAACAGATAACTGTAGGCTAAAAGCAGCTTTTGGTTGAGGCTCCATATTTTCTGGATAGCCATGTCCCTTCATGTGAGGATGCCAAAAAGCTGTATATTGATGTGTACTGAGCCACATTTGGCTCCAAACTCCTGCTGTGGATACATATAAGGTTACTGTGTCTTGCACAGCAGCAGTGCCTCCAAACAAGCTCCTCTGAGACTTCTCAACATTTCCGATTTGGCATGCTCTGGAAGCATGAATACTTGTCATGTACAAGTTGTGTATTTTGGTAACAAGTTAACTGAAGAAGCACTAATTCAGAGACAGATTGTTTAAATTATTGTTAGGTAAATTTCAGGTTACATACAAAAAATAGTCATGGTCGAGGTAGTTAATTAAGTTTTACAAATATGTAAATGTCACTGTGGGAGGAACTCATACATATAATATAACTCATATAATAGAAATAATGAATTTATTTAAGGATATGGAGACTTAAGAACTGGTAAAAAGCCAATGTGATTAAGCAGCCGAGGTGTAGAAGAAAGTTATCTTTTTTATCATACTGCTTTAACTTGATTTTGACCTTTTCTCAACTTAGAACTCTTTACCATAAGGTGTTAGGTTCTATAACTGTATCATATATTAATGAAATGATAAAGTTGAATTGAGGTGTCAGTAGTGGATGTATAGATAGACATCCATGAGGTATTAGTTGTTGTAAGTAGTGGATACACAAAAGTGCATCCATGAGGAATTAGCAATAGAGCGGCACAATAGCATTTTATTTATATAAAACAGTATAGGTGTGCAAGTAGTGGATATGTGAATGTGTATCCACGAGATATTGATTATAAGACAAAAACACAGTGTGACACTTCAACTATCATTATAATTTTGTATATGATGATCAACTCCAACAATATGTGTGGCACTAAAGTACTTTAATAAAGATATCATTTTTTTTTTCTTTCCTCTTTTTTAATGTTGTATTTTATGGTTTGTGGAATATTCTTGGCATCTTGTTCTTAAAATATGACAGCAATTTTATTAAGTCGTTAAGATGCGATTTATTCTGTATATTTTTGACCCTTTATTTTTTTCTACTTTTTGTTATGTTTGTCTGATAACTAATAAAAAAATAAAATAAAATAAAAATATAAAAATAATTTTCGGATCTTATGGGTTTTGGCTGCACCACTGGTGTAAGCGCACTGACATCTCGCACCTGACCAGGTTATGCACGGGTGCGTCACAGCAGCATCTAGTGGCAGGAAGGCGCTAAGCAAGAGCCCCCCATTGTTTCATGAGTTGAGCATACCTAAATGATATATAAGAGATTTTGAGCTACAAGAAAAATATAAGAAAATAAATAATAGTTAATAAAAAGCTTGAATAAGTGAAGTCATATACTGAGAATAAAAACCTGTTTGCTTTAAATGTTTGAATTTTTAAATCCTTTTGATTTTAAGATTAAATACTAAAGAGTGATTTTAAGAAGTTAGTTTGTGGCAATATAAATTGTAAAAACCACAAAAAGGTGTTCTTTAGTTATTTGATGAATTGACTTTATCGATTCATTAATATATGATACAGTTATGTGAGGATCAGCTGAGGAACTTGATAGAACTATCTAATAGGACCCTAATGGGATATATTACCTGTCTGAAAAGTAAAAGCTCATTAGGGTTTATGCTACCCTAGGGCAGCATAGAGCACCCTTACCCAGATAATTCTTCTGCTTACCTCTTGGTATGTCCTCATCCTAGGATTACACACATATATACAGAAGAGTAACTGTGTGTGTTCATGTATATATACTGTATATCAGAAAATGGCATGTGCACTTACAAACAAAAATAATACTGTATATAAACATCTTTGCATAAGGGCATGCTACTGTGGCAGCATATTGGACACCTGGCATAGCCTTCTTCCATACACCACTTTTACAAACCCTCAAGTCTTACCTAATCATATGCCACAGCATTTAAATCTCTCCTTCAAAATGAAAGCCCTCCAAAATAGGGGGTTACAGTGCCGTGTCTATCATACATCCACCTTCATTAGACTAGGGTTACATTATGGCTCTCATGACTTCTCTTAGTAGTGGATACACAAAAATGCATCCATGAGGTATTAGCAATAGAGCGGCACAATGTTACCTGGAAGCAGACAGGCATGAGTGACTGAGCCAGTGCAGTGTTGGTGTTACACTCCCCGGGTTCAGCACCCTCCAGCCAAACGTACCTGTGTGTGAGGAGTGAAAGCTGCTGCTGCTAGAATAACCCTTACTGACAAATATACTTAGCAGAGCATTCTATGTGCATCTAATCTAGGCCTCTTTTAATAGTGACTCTCAAGCAACTAGAAAATACATTTATCCAGCATCTACCAATCCCTGTGGGGGGCGGATAACTGAGAGTATACTGTATAAGAGTTTGAATAATTGTATATTACTCATGTGCTACTATACCCTTCTAGCATTTCTGTCTGATTGTTCTGTAAACTAGGTTTTACTTCTTGAAATGTTATGCTATGACCATTCATTAAGCTACACAGAATGGACTAATGGGCTTGGCTCCACTCTAAATATAACCTATGCTCAAAGTCCTGTTTCACTTGAAGGGCAGCATATATGGCCACAGAGTCCTTTAACGAGCCACATAGATATTTTTAGCTTTTTGTATTGACTGTGGGAGAGAGGTATAGGAGGGTTAATTGGTAATTGGAATATAGATAATGAGCATATGTGTTTTGGAGTGCAAGAGTGATAAAGTGGATTCTGTATTAATTAAGAGGGGCATGCTCTCCTTTCCAAGTTCCCGCTTTAGTGTATACATAATCCACAAGAATCCTTCCTGGAAAAAAATCAGAGTCAAATAGTTAAATAATCTAAATTGTATTTATCAATAGGAAGATCTACAATGTTTGAGAGAATGATGCTTAGAGGAATATACATCTATGTAAAACACTGACAGTCAAAGCTCTAATTTAATAAACTTCAAATCTATTAAATTAAATTAAAATGTCAAAAGGAAATTGATGAAATAGAATCAATATAATTATCAAACTAAATCTATAGATAATTATTTAATACCCTATAATTTAATATGTGCAAGTGATTGTAAACAGACCTCATTAGATCATATTCGCACATGACCAGAAACATATATCGTTTGGAAAACACTATGTTGAAAATACTATGTCTTATTGTAAATGCGAAAGTTTAAAATCTGGATGAAGAGAATTCCACAATTGCTTGAGTTAAACTATCTGTTATACAAGGCCAGATGTAAGAACTAATAATACATTATATCACATATATAGTTGTGAGCATGCGGGCTGTTGCTAATGCTGCAGGCTCGCGCAGCGAGCCTGTGGCCCTTGCGAAGGTGCTCCTTGCCAGCAACTGCGGACCTTGAAAAATTTACGGAGTTACGAAAGAAAAATACGAGACGCGTTACGACCCATTATGACCTCGCAAAAACCGCCCGAAACCTGCCCACATGAAAACATGAAAAACACAATAAATACACACAACAAATACAAAAAACTAAAACGAGGCTACAGCACTCTAAAGACGCAAAACACCACCAAACACCTACGGATTTCCCGAAAAAGACGTACGAGATCCGAAAACAAGGACGCAACTCGCGCGACTCGAAAAACATTAGAAACACAATAAATACACACAACAAACACATAAAAAGCTTACTTGGTGCATTGCACCTGCTGCACTGACGGCAGGTCAACCACTGATACAACTGACCTTGCAAATGATAATGCATTGTTCTCAATTGTAATCATTATTAATGCTGGAACCTGGAATAGTGAGTCTTGTCTTTGGACTTAATACTGCCCTTATTAAAATGTTTTCAACATATATGACTGTTAATGGTCATGAATTAAATGTTGTTCAAAGTCTGCTTTAAATTTCTTCCATATAGCGTTAATAGTACATTTATGTTTACATTTGAATGTCTAAAATAAGTTAACAAGCTTATTTCCTGCTCAGAATTCAGAGAAATGCAGTTATTACACTGCACCCTGGTAAACTGGGCAGGGACATGCAATGCGTACACAATGCATTTTCACTCTTTAACCCAACATCACTTTATACACATCTCCTTTTAAACATATGCATACTGTCCACACACATCCACTCATGTTTTGTGTTAATTTATAGTGCAGGTCTAGCACTATCACCTCCATTTACGCTGATATACCCGCAAACTTAATCACTAATTAACCCTCTACTCTCTTTTCAATTACTTGCCAAGCACTTGTTTTTTTTTTTCATTTTAATTACTTTACTTTTTGTTTCATTAATCCCTCTAGATTGTAAATTTTCAGTCTTATAAGGTGCTTTGAAAAAAAGATTTTAAACTCAAAGATACGGCCCTCCACATTTTGTCATGTTTTTAATATTGTATTTATTTTTTCTTTTGTATTTAACCCTGTATAACGCTATGGAATATGTCGGCCCTTTACAAAAAATGGTAATAATATTGCCTGCTTTATATGGATTGTGCTCAAGTTAGGAGACCTACCCACTGACATCTGTTTCGATTTTAATCGGATCTCATTTGATATCGGCAAAAGGAAATGCCTATTTGATTTCCTCAAGCATTTTCTTTTTAGAATGCAGATTCCAAGGCATTGCAGTTGCCCTAAATGGTGCCATATTTTCCCATCATGACTTTTAGAGAACATGGTAATATGATCTCCTTGTTGAGATGAAATGAAGAGATGACCTCTGAACTTGGATACCAGTCCAATTCTTGTGAAACATGAGAAAAAGGTCTGACTCATTTGTGCCCACCAAGTTCCTATTATAGATATCAGGAACGGGTTCTTTGATGTTAAAGTTTCTCTAGAAATTCAAGAGAGCTTATTAATGAATGAAAAATGTACAATATCTACCAACATTCATAAATGTTTTTTTTATGTGTCGTCTAGGCTTCTTCACTGATATGGTAATCTAGCAGCCATTTGCATTTTTAAACATCATTTTATTACCAAATGCTTAATAGCACTATTTGTACTCACTGAAACCTTCCAGTCTTTGGAGCTACAGTGGGAGACCTTTGAAGGAATTGTTTGTAAGGTTACAATGAGTAACAACAGCTTTTATAATTCAGATCTTAGGGATTTTCTTTTTTTCCTCAAGTAATCAGGGAGATTAAATATTTCAGTTCTGGTAGAAAACAGAGCTCTGGGACATCTGATATGTATTGGCTGACACACTGTCCTTGGAGTGGGTAAATAACATTTTTGCCTGTCCTCAACTTGAAATATTTTTTCAACTAATTTCAGGGAAGAAATTGAGGCTACATAGAAGTATGATTTGGAAATATTGTTCTCTTGATCCTAAAGGCACAGGGAATCTTGTGAAAATTGATAGCAAGATGAATGCAGCATGTTATCAGAAAATACTGGCAGACAATTTCCATTTTTCTGCACGAAGGCTGCGCATGGGATGCTCTTGGACTTTCCAGAAAGATAATGACCTAAGCACAAGGCCAAGTTGACCCTCCAGCAATTGCAGCAGAAAAAGGTGAAGGTTGTGGAGTGGTCATCACAGTCTCCTGACCTTAATATCATTCAGGGGAGATCTCAAACGTGCAGTATATGCAAGACGACCAAAGACTTTGCATGACCTGGAGGCAATTTGCCAAGACAAATAGGGGCCTCATAGACAACTATTACAATAGACTGCACACTGTCTTGAATGCTAAAGGGGGCAATACACAGTATTAAGAACTAAGGGTATTTGGGTGATTTCTGTTATTATTATGATTTAAAAAGGAGCCAAACAACTATGTGATAATAAATGGCTTCATATGATCACTATCCTTCAATAAAAGACATTTTTTTTGCATGATCATTCATAGTTTCAAAATAAATGCCAACATTTCTGCCAGGGTATGCAAACTTTTGAGCACAACTGTATCTAGACTTCAGATTGAGATTTATTGTGTTATCACTTCCGTAATATGCACAGGATACAATGGATGTCCTCTGGATCATTTAACAATTATTAACAAATAATCCACATATTAAAAGGATCAGAAGACATGTAAAAAGGTTGAAATTGATGGACTAAAAGTCTTTTTTCAACCTCAAGTCTTTTTTCAACCTCTTTTTTTCAACAAAATTGGTTATCACGCTTCTGGATGAGACAATACAGACAAGTTGGCGTAGATAAATGATAAATAGTTCATAGTCACTTTTCCAAGAAATTCCATAAAGATAAAATTATTTTAGCATCATATGCATGTGTACATTGCAGATTTTGCAGACTCATGTTTAACAAAAAGCAAATTATAGGTTGGACAGGACATAAGCATCTTATCCAGCAGGTTTTCAGCTGTATTTCATATGGTACTATATACTGTCTTGAATGTACATGTATCATGAGGTATGTAGTCATGGCCAATAAATCATTCAGTATGTATGAGTGAACATCTGTGCAAAATTATAAACAGTAAGGAATTTCTCAAAAAGGAAGAACACTTTCCACTGTTGCCAAACATTTTATGAATCCTCATATTTCAAAACCAGATTTGAGATGTTGGGGGTTTGAAACGATCTCTTTAGGTATGTCAGTAGGTAACTTGGAGGAAGTGCTTCTAAAAGCTTAAAGTAAGTGGATATACATGTTGAACACTGTAGCTCCAAGAGGCATTTCAGAGTAAACATTGAGACAGATGTATTCCATCGCCATCCTTGGAACAGCAAAGATGTTCCAGGATCATTTGTGGTCTCTTTCTGTCTTCTAAGACCTGTAACAAAAACACAAACATCAATTACTCAATTAACTAATTTTATATCTTGCCTGTTTAAGGACATCCAATATGTTGTTTGGTTAGCCATTCAAAAAGTCAACACAAAATACTTTAGTAGTTGCCATTTCTCTTCATGTGATCTCACTTCTGGTGGCATCACCAAGTCTTTGAATTAACGTATTAATGGACTATACCACTAGCCACAAAATTAAGGGAATGGAATAGAACTCACTATTGGTTGGAGGTACTATTAATGGGCTATATAAGCTATTAAAATCACAAAAGTACATATGAGAACATAATAAATCTAATTTCTCTGGTGAGTTACAATATGTTCAAGGACAAGAATGGATGTTACGAATAGTATGTGTGAATACGAATTGATATATCTTTAAATCATTGTGCCGTTAGGTAAAATAATTGCTTTAAAAGAAGCTGCAGACTAAGCCATGGAGTTCTCTATATTGAAGTCTTGTTATATATTTTACATACAAGAAGCAGTATAACTACTACACATTACTATTGATTTTTTTTTAGGCAAGTAATATTATTATATATTGAGTTTAATGTTACTGATATTTCTATTACACAGCTGGGTAAAAATATATTTTTATATAGTTACTGGCTCCCTCTTTTATTGGTCATTTATGAAGTGTATGAATATTAAATAGTTCTTAGTTTTAAATGTTTATATACTGTTGTATCTCTTTTGATATAACTATATTTTTATGGTATTGATGTTAATAAATATTATGTTTGAACTTTTCAACAGGGACCATTATGGGGATTGTCAGGTCTATCATCAGGGCCTACTGCAAATTTAATAACCAGGGCCCACCCTCTCCTTAAGGACCACCCAAAGGTACACATGCAAACTCTGACTCTTCACACCCAATCTTATCTCAGATAGCCTGCCTTTTTGTTACTTGCACATCCACTCTTAATACTGGAATCCTGGGTGTAGGAGCCAAAGAAAATCTGGGGAGGGGGATACTTCATATATTATAAAAAATACCATTCTCTACACATAAACACACACATTGAGAAATCTGGGGGAGATTTGCCCCCCTTGTCTTCCCCAGTTCCTACAGCCATGACTGGAAATGTTTCCATTTTTTAAATTAAATTAAATAAAAAAGGTTTACATTTCAAAGCATTATTTTCTAGACTGCAACACTAAAAACATCCTGATCTGTTTTACCACACTTCAAGGGTTACTATGGAGCCTCATTCAATTGTCTGAATTTGAGATACCGGGGCGCGTAAGTGAGATTGCAGTCAAAATTGCTATTCAATTAGCGTCTTTTTGCGGGATCAGATCGGGTTAGGAGTTACGAGCATGAAAAAAATGTCGTCTGTCCATCTCGTTACGTACACCATCCAGAAGCCTTTGATGTGTCACTTTCGCAGCGCAAAAATCGCAAATCATTATTCAATAGCTCCAAATCACCAATCTCCCAAACGTATCCACAAATGGAGGAGAACAATGGAGGAGAAAATCCTACGTGTACTGGAGAGGACCTGCAAAGCACCAATTCGTAGCACTATAACTGCAAATAAAACAGTAATCCGGCACTGTAACTTACGGGGAGAGCGATGAAAGACATTAGAATTAGTTGTTCTTGGGTATCAATGAGTTAATACATATCAGGCCACCCATATGGACTAGAACAGTATTGACATTCATTTTAATGATTCTTCATTTTTTAAGTTTTGTGAGTCCAATTGGACAACGGACCCCCGAACATGATTGATTGACACATAACCTCCATCTTTTACTGCCGTATTTATGACAGTCTCGTTTTCTAAAAGTAGAGAAAGGAGTGAACCTGAAAGGAGGAAATCTGATCTTGTTATTGGAATTATCATAATATTGTAATTAGAAGATGTAATTTAATCATAACCAGATAATTACTGAGGGAGTGTAAATTACTAATTAAATGAAAAAAAGAAATGGAAAGACACCCTTCTTTCTCAGTAACATTCTCCTAACAGAGATATATGTCTCGTTTTCTATTGGCCAATTCGTAATGGGCGGTTACGGGCTCGTTGAATTGATACAGTTCCCGCCCACAACTGCTCTGCTTTATGGAGCTGGCCTCAGGAACGTAACTCGCAACCTGGAGCAATTGAATAGCCTCGCAAACTGAGGGGAACGAGAGCCCGCACCTCGATCGCAGACATGCGTCTGTCTGCAAGCGTTCTGCAGGCTTTTTCAATTGAATGAGTTTGAAAGCTCTTATAGATAATCTGAAATAAATAAAACCAAAATACACTGTAATCTCTTTTATCACACAGTGAGATTTCAATTAGATTTCAATAGCTAAATGATAATCAAAATTATCCATTATTTTTCCTACCCTTCAAGGCCCAAAACATAAAGCACTCTATTTTACCACATTGCAAAGTTTTAAGGGCCTCTCTCATTGTCCTTAGCATTACTGAAAGCAAGTCCAAAAGTTCAACATGATAAGATTGATTTGGCTATCTTCGATTCAATCTTTTTTTTATTGAAGACTTATTTGAAAAGTACCCTGGCATGTTACAACAGGGTATAAGAAACATATACAGCGAATACTGTTAACATTCCCATTCCAAGTTTGGGTAGGTTAATACAAGTACTTATATACATGTGATAAACTGCTGTTTGATGCTAAGCTTATATTTAAATAAAGGTTTCTAAGCCTGTCAAAGTTTTCTTGTCTTTATTTCCTTTTTTTTGTGTTATTAACATATTAGTTTTAATATCAACTTGAACACAACATAAATAAAAATGGAGGGAAGGGGGAGGGAAGGAGGAGATTCAAGTCTGGCAAACTTACCATCCGGAGCTATTTTGTGGGTCAGCTAGAAATTTTGGGGTCCAGATCCCTCTGGCGTCAGCATCTCACCATAAACAGTGGCAACAGGTCAGAATTGTGTTACTATAGTGGAATACTGTGTGGGGATTTAAGCTAGGGAGTCCACATTTTTAGAAAAAGGGGGTATGTGCTCAGTTAGGGTTAGATAGGCCCAGTTAGGGATAAATAGGCCCAGTTATGGTTAGATAGGTACTGTAAGGGTTAAATAGGTACTGTTAAGGTTTAATAGGCCCAGTTAGGGTTCAATAGTTACTGTTAGGGCTAAATAGGTACAGTTAGGGTTAGATAGGTCCAGGGTTGGGTTAATGTGGTATATTTAGGGTTAATAGTGAAGTGCTTAGACTTTGTGTCATGAGGGTCCTGGATGACCCTTGTGGCACGTATAGTGTTATTATAGGGGTTAATTAGTGTCCTATAGGGGTCTATATACACCCCTATTGGACTGATGGTGTTAAATTGAGGCTTATGGGGGTCTGTATTGACCCCCATGAGTGACAGGGTAAAATAGGGGCTTATGGGGATCTGTATTGACCCCCATGAGTGAAATGGTTAACTAGGGGCTTATGGGGGTCTGTATTGACCCCCATGAGTGACAGGGTTAATTAGGGGCTTCTGGGGGTCTGTATTGACCCCCATGAGTGACAGGGTTAATTTGGGGCTTATGGGGGTCTGTATTGACCTCCATGAGTGACAGGGTTAATTGGTGGCTTATGGGGGTCTGTATTGATCCCCATGAGTGGCAGGGTTCATTTTTATTTAGCTCAGGTCCTTTAAGTACCTTTAAAGTCCTCTAAGGACTTGCAAGGCGGGAAATTTGAATTTTGAATGCATTGGGGGTCCTGATCACGTTCGATCGGGACCCCCATTGCAAGGGTTAATGTGCAGACATTGCGGGGGGTTCATTTTAGGTGCCGGTGGGGGTACTTAGAGTACCCCCTCTGCCGGCCTTAACTATTTATGTGCTGCAGGCCCTTTAAGGGCACGCGGCGGGAATATTAACATTTTAAATGCAGAGGGGGTCACGTTCTGATCGGGACCCCTACAGCAGGGTTACATATTGGGAGGCTGCAAGAACACTTGCAGTTTTGAGAACTGTCAATCATGACGGTCTCAACTCCCAGTCAGCAGAATCTGCGACCTTGCATTCACAAGCACAGCTCTGCCTACTTGGGAAACCTGGGTTTCCAAAATCAGATGTCGGGCAGCGTGACTCGCCCTTGGCTAATTGAATAGCCTCGGAAACGTAGGGGAAAAGCAGCTCACCGCTCACTCGGAGACATCTAACCCTCTGCAAGTGAGCTGCGAGCTGGCAATTGAATGAGGCTGTATATTTGTTTATCAAAAGTACACAAACTGAAGATTTGGAAAGCATAATGTCCAGGCACCATTTAAGGGTCAGAGGAATTCCGGGAAATGCCTACTTAACAAAGATTTTCCAGAATATACTACCAGATGTAGATGAGAAATTCTTGGAAAAGGAAATAGTTCAAAGAGCCTTATCAAGACAATGAACAGAGACACCCTCAGAAAAGTGATTGTTATGTTTCCGAGACACTCAGCCAGAGATGTGATAGTTATGTTTCTGAAAGTCAGCCAGAGATAAGTTATTGGAGGCCAGTACGAACCAAAGATTCATCAGAGATAAAGTCGACAACAAGATTCAATTTTTGCAGGTCTCCCTCCTGTCACCTTATCTAAAAGAAGGAACATGCAACCGGTCATGGAGACACTCAGTAAAGCTGGTATACAGTATATATAAGGATTCATCTTCAGACTTTTATTCTCTCATAAGAGCAAACTCCATAAATGCAAAATTATAAGAAGCTACAATTCTACTCAAAAATATTGGATTTTGTCAAATACTACAATCATTAAAAGAAAATATGAGAAGATCAGAGGAATTAGCAATTAAAGATGACCTGTTGCCTGAGTAGCCAAAAGAAAAGTGGATGAGAAAGTCTAGAGATCTAGTGGACCAGTGGTAAACACCATCGAGAATAGGAGGAGGAAGAAAAGATGAAGATCTACCAAAGTTAAAGATTTTATTTCAAGGAAGGTTGAACTGATATAATGAAGTGTCTGGAGAGTTGTAACAAAGAATAATGGGACGGGAATAATAGTTATACAAACAAATATGTAACCATTCTTATTAGTTAACCTGCATAGATTGAAAGTTTGGGGAGGTTTTTTCCCAGTCTAGCTAGTTGCGAAATTTGGGGAACAGGTTGTGTCTAGATTTCTAGCTACCACAAAAAAACTATATGATAGTTAAATATTTTCCCCTCTGATAAGAGGATTTTATATTGTTGGTTTGTGTGTGTTATTGTGCCTTTGTCTCCCCTTGCCAATTCACAGGTGATCTCAACTAAATATGACCTTGTTCTGGACCAAGAGGATCCAATAAATCGCTACAGGAAAGTAGGGTAGGAAGGCAGATCAATTGGTTCTTGTTTGGGCCACAAAAACAAAACTGGACATATAATACAGAAGCAGGTATGATCTAAATATTCCTTTACAGCCGTTACCCACAATATCAAAGTATTTCACTCCCAGTTTAAGAGATGTAAGACAATTACCCAATATAAATCATAGATCCCAGGGGCTATTTTTTTTTTACATCACAGATCACATCATAAGAAAGATTAATGACATATGAATTATGGAAAAAGGGACATATAAATTAACAAATTCAATTGGGAAACTTAACAGTATATGGTCACCATGGTTAACCTATTTTCATGGATCTCAACTCCAAGAATAATGAGATAAAAAAATAATATATATATATATATATATATATATATATATACACAGTATAAAGTGAGTACCCCCCTCTCATTTTTGTAAATCAATTAGCCATTTCCCTCCCCGGTGTCATGTGACTTGTTAGTGTTACAAGATCTCAGGTGTGAATGGGGAGCAGGTGTGTTAAATTTGGTGTTATTGCTCTCACACTCTCTCATACTGGTCACTGGAAGTTCAACATGGCACCTCATGGCAAAGAACTCTCTGAGGATCTGGAAAAAAGAATTCTTGCGCTACATAAAGATGTCCTAGGCTATAAGAAGATTGCCAAGACCCTGACACTAAGTTGCAGCACTGTGGGCAAGACCATACAGTGGTTTCACAGAACAGGTGCCACTCAGAACAGGCCTCGCCGTGGTCGACCAAATAAGTTGAGTGCACGTGCTCAGTGCCATATCCAGAGGTTGTCTTTGGGAAATAGACGTATGAGTGCTGCCAGCATTGCTGCAGAGGTTAAAGGGGTGGGGGTCAGCCTGTCAGTGCTCAGACCATATGCCTCACACTGCATCACATTGGTCTGCATGATTGTTGTCCCAGAAGGAAGCCTCTGCTAAAGGTGATGCACAAGAAAGCCAGCAAACAGTTTGCTGAAGACACACAGACTAATGACATGGATTACTGGAACCATGACCTGTGGTCCAGTGAGACCAAGATAAACTTATTTGGTTCAGATGGTGTCAAGTGTGTGTGGCGGCAACCAGGCGAGGAGTACAAAGACAAGTGTGTCTTGCCTAAAGTCAAGCATGGTGGTGGAAGTGTTCTTTGTCTGGACCTGCATGAGTGCTGCTGGCACTGGGGAGCTACAGTTCATTGGGGGAACCATGAATGCCAACATATACTGTGACATACTGAAGCAGAGCATGATCCCCTCCCTTCAGGGACTGGGTCACAGGGCAGTATTCCAACATGATAACGACCCCAAACACACCTCCAAGATGACCACTGTATTGCTAAAGAAGCTGAAGGTATAGGTGATGGACTGGCCAAGCATGTCTCCAGACCTAAAACCTATTGAGCATCTGTAGAGCATCCTCAAATGGAAGGTGGGGGAGTGCAAGATCACTAACATCCACCAGCTCTGTGATGTCATCATTGAGGAGTAGAAGAGGACTCCAGTGGCAACCTGTGACGCTCTGGTGGACTCCATGCCCATGATGGTGAAGGCAGTGTTGGAAAATAATGGTGGACACATAAAATATTGACACTTTGGGCCCAATTTGGACATTTCCTCTTAGGGGTGTACTCACTTTTGTTGCCAATGGTTTAGACATTAATGGCTGTGTGTTGAGTTATTTTGAGGGGACAGCAAATTTACACTGTTATACAGGCTGTACACTTACTACTTTACATCGTAGCAGGGTGTCATTTCTTCAGTGTTGTCACGTGAAAAGGCATAATAAAATATTTACAGAAATATGAGGGGTGTACTCACTTTGTGAGATACTTTACATTCAGTTATCTATCTAATATATTGGTCAGAGTCACCAGTGAGCCCTAATGTGTCAAATATGTACTCTTTTCTGATCCCCTGACGGTGTCTATGTGTTTTCTTTGTTATATGCGGAGGAGCAGATAATATAGTGCAATCCAAGGAGATAATACTACGTACAGTATGAAAGATAATGCAGGAAAAATATGATATTACAAAGAATGGTAATAATCACTTGTTTCATTAAAAATATGTTTATTCAAGTTACAAACAATCATATGGCATATAGCTTTATACATGTGTAATCAAATTCACTGATCAGAGTAAAAATGATTAATGAATATAATTAGGGGACATAATGACATAAATAATAGTAGAATATATTCGTAGATTAATTTAAAGGTAATTTTAAAAGTTGTAACAATGCATTTGAAGTGTACTTTATACAGCGTATAAGAAGCTTTGGAGTGTCTGACGTGAATACAAGACAAATGTTTGTAAAAAAATAATTACACAAAACATTATTACAAATAGACCATACGACAATACAAGTGTTATGAGCTTTACTTTGGATGCAAAGTTGACGACGAAAATAAAAGTTGGGCCCCAATTTTTGTTGTCATACCTCTGTCAGACTTCACACAAGTTGTTCAACGGGTTGTCAGCACATGAATTTTGCTGCTCCAATGATTTGGAGAGTGTTACTTATGTCTTACAAACATTTCAGGCATCAGTTATAAAACAAAGCACACTATGACATATCCAAATTTAACATCTGCCATCAGGCCAGTGCTTCATAGTGAAGAATTGCCTGTGCCAACGCCTCCGGCAGAAGTAATACTTAGTGACGATGAACAAGAAAAAGATCCTGTAGAGCATGGTGATGATGATATAAGGCTTGTTCAAACTTTTGAGGCTTCCTGTTCATCATTACAACCACATTTCCCTACCCAAGAAGATCTAAATGACCTTGTCCGAGACTTGAACTTATCTAAAACACAGCTCCAGGTTGAAAGGTTGGAATCTTCTCCATAAGGAAACTAAAGTTTATTTTCTTAGAGATAGGCATAATCAGCCTTATTAAATTGTGATTTGGGCAAATTTAAAAGGGCTCTATTTAAGCACAGAGCATATTTTTTTACAGAAGTTTTTAGTTAGTGAAATTCTATGCAAAAGCAATGTCTTCACTAACTTCTGTAAAAAAAAAATGCTATGTGCTTATATAGTGCCATTTTAAATTTGCCAGAACGTCTTAGGGAATCATAAGGCAGACAACTACAAAGAAAAAGTGTATGATCTTTTGCAATCTTACAAGACCATGGGATGTAACATGTCTTTGAAAATCCATTTCTTGGATTCACACCTGGATTCCTTCCCAGCAAATCTTGGGGAAGTCAGCGATAAACATGGTGAACGATTCCACCAGGACATTTGCAAAATAGAAAAGTGGTACAAGGGCAAGTGGAGTCCAGCAATGCTTGCTGATTACTGTTGGGCCCTTAAGAGGGATGTTCCTGAGAAAAAATACAGTAGAAAATCCTATACTTCTACCTTTTAGGGGAGTTAGTCCTTTACTTTGTATGTATTGTAAATATATGTAATACTGTAAACTTAAAATCACTGTCTCTCCTTACGTGATAGAGAAATTCTAAAATATATTTGTATTCAGCACAAAACAATTCTAAAAGGTTCACCTATTTTGAAACAAAAAAAAGTAAAATTCTGTTGACCAGTGTTTTGTTTCTATTTTTAGAACCTTTGGCATATACAATAAGATCAGTGGGACTAGGTTTATATATTGATAAACAAACATTGACTATGACAATTTTCGTTGATGATATGTTGTTGTTTATAGAAGATCCAGCAACATATGCAGATCCTTTTGTAAGATCATTTGTTTCTTTAGCTCCTTTTAGGATACTGTGTAAATCTTGATAAATCCAAATGACTATAGCTATCCCAACCTGATAAATCGATTAACTTAACATTTCAATGTAATAAACACACATTAAAATTATTTGGGGATGACTTTGACACTTGATTTAACCAAGTTATATGATTTTAACTATTCTCCTCTTTTTCGAAAACCAAAAGAGATTGAAATACTTGGATTAATCTTCCTTTATCATTACTGGGATGTTTTAGTTTGATTAAGATGTCAATTTATCACAGACTACTTTACTTCATACATACTTTACCATTAATGTTCAAGAAAGAAGACTAAAGAAGACTAAGACTAAGAATAAATTATCTTCATAAATCTTTCAGGCCACAACCACAATCACCGAGCAAGGCTACAGCCCCTCCCCACTGGGCCACCACCGTCACCTCCTCACACAGCAATGCCCCCCCACGGACCTCCATCCCCACCACCACTAAGCCAGGCTGCTCAGGCAGAGATGCTGGCCATCATGCGTCAGCAACTTGAGTGTCTGCAGGGGATCCAGGCCAGCATCTCCGCCAATCACGTATAGGTCATGCGCAGCCTGGCCAGGTGCAATAGGGAGGAGAGGAGGCACCATCTGATGACAGAGTCGTACCTTGCCGGGCTGCTCAGGAAGGGGCGGACCAGAGCACAATCCAGCAAGTGACTGCAGACACCATGCACCGCACTCTGGTCCATAGCCATGCCTCCTGTATAACATTTCACCAATTGATGGTCACTGAGGAATGCTGTTGAGAAGAGATGCTGCAGTCCCTATATTTTTTAGAGCCAAGTGTTGTTTTTTTCGTTCAGGTCCATGAAGGCATCTTCTGCATCTGCAACCATTGTCAAAGAAATTAAGTAATTGTAAGATATTCCCAGTGCCTCTCAGGTAGACATTCCTTCAATGCCAGACCCCACTTAACTTGTAGCTCCCACAATAAAAAAGCTGCCATATATCTAGACATCTAAGACATGATTGTTGTTAGCTTAAATGTAGACTAATACCGCTATGGCGGGGGACTTGCAAAGTCACACAATGTCATGTTAAAGAAAGCCAGCATTAATACATGCACTAGTGAAGCATGTGATCCTCTCCTCAATAACAGTCTGAGAACAGATACTTGTGTCTGATGTAAGTAACAGTGAATCTGGCTGCTGACCTTTGAGTCCTCTCCGTATTAATTGGTATTTTCCTGCATTGATGATATCATGAGTATCCTTTAACATGTGCTAACACCTGTATAGCTAGCTATCGGATGTGATATCAATGTTGATTAACAATATCATACGGAAAAGGTAATAATACACCTTGACCACTGACGCTGTTCACAGCTAAGCATTTATTTTGAGACGACACATCATTATTAATGGTCATGGCCAGTGAGTTATCCTGAGAACTAGCTAATGGTTAGTAATGCTTGCATATGGGAATCAAGTGAGTTGGTATATTGTTACAGTTACAGTATTTAGCACTGTACTGTGCATGCATGTTTTTTGGTGTTATATTTTATCCTCCTCCACCTTTTTTTATTTTGACCACCTTTTTTCAGATTTTTTTAATAGCAACATGCTATATGTGTGAAACTGGTTTGGATGAGATAGTACAGATGTTTATGTGTCTGTTTAATTGAGCAGATGCTAACCAAAAGTAAGTGCTATGCGCATTACTGGTTACTTCCATTAAATGGAGTGATTTCTGTTGGTCATTTTTTCCCTCAGATTCCGGTTGCAGTGGTGTAGGGACCACATGTTACCCTGGTAGGTGCTATGCATCTTGCTTATGCTAGACTATGACATTACCGCTTTTAGGTTTTTTCCAAAAAACATCTTGCCTTTCAGGGATCTGCCCACACCACACCAGTGATATTAATGCACAGTCTTATACATGTCTGATTGTGCTCTGTGTATGAAATAAAGCTCTTTTATATTGTTATCACCATGTCAGTGTGTTTTCAATAATTGGGGTTCTGGGACATCCACATACATCACATGAATGCAATAGATTAATACATATAATAATAATAATATAATAAGATATTATATAAATATAATACACATGACAAGTCATATTTGTGATACTGTGGAGTATCAACATTTCACTGAAGGCCTGATAACAATATGACAGGTGAGGATGTAAATTGATGATCGAGGTGAGTTGGCTGTTGCTCCATGTGCCTCTGCACAGCCTCCATGTGTGTTTGCGGCCCTTCCTGATGGGTTAGAGTAGATTAGTGCTGTGTATGTACCCCTGGTCTCCTTCTGGATTGCTACCTTGTGGTGTTGAAGGGGTTTTGTACTTCAATGACGCTGTGAGCTATACCATGTAGGGTCACTTTAGGTGGACAGGTCATGGCAGAGAGGTCAGACAAATTGCGGTCCACTGGAAAAGGAACTGGCAACCCACTCCTGTATCTTTTGCATGCAAAACTTGTGGAAAACCCCAGACAGAGACATAGCTAAGTGTGCTGCAGTCCATAGGGTAACAGAGAGTCAGACAAGACTGAAGGACTGAACAACCAAATATAAAATGTTCCCCTGGGACTTGATATATGTTATGTGGCGGTGTAATTAGGCCACTATTTATTTTCCCAATGTGGATCTGATGAGTGAGGTGTATATAAGAATATCTTAGTATTTTTAGTGTCCTAATTAGAGACTGTGAGTGAGAAAGGAATAATATGGCATACAGTTTCATGTTTTTTTGTGTTGCAATTTAATAATGTAGTATCTCTTTAATTGCTTTATGCATCTTGTAGCCACACTTTTCATATTGGCATATGCTTGACCATTCCAACATATGAGAATTATTTTTTTATTTTTTTCTTTGGAATTGTTGTGCAATTCTATTGCCTTCCATTGCTTTCCCCATATTTTAAAGTTTATTGGTGTGTTTTAATTGTCTTTTGCAGTGTTACAAACTAGTTTGTAAACCCTCTGTGGGTCCCATTTGGAACCCGTAATATTTTGGCCGACATTTGCTGTTTGCAGGTTTGAAAAAATTGCGGCCTTGGGTAATTGTAGCAATTGAATAGCGATTTGTGATTTTAGAGATTGTAACATTTGCGGCTGTGACAGATCAAAGGCTTGGATGGGGTGTAAGTTACGGTTGTATCAACCGCAGGGATTTTCAGCCTGTAAACCGCAGATTGTTTGCGGCTCGCAAAAAGACGTCAATTAAATAGAAAATCAGTTTACGGGCTACATTATGGACTTCTGTAAACAACAATAGCTCAATTGAATCTAGGCCATTATATGATTGGAGATAAATCCTCTGTTTGCTGGATCTAGTTAATCATCTGTGTTATAACATGACACTTTGGTGTAACCTTCAATTTATTACTGTTACTTGTAAGCCTTTTGATGTTTGGAGGGAAAAGGCACTTGTTAGTCTGAAATCATTTCTGAATAGGATTCTTAAAATGATTAAAACATTTGAAGATCTTCAATCTTAACATAAAATAGAGGGTCAAGTATGTGTAGCCTCTTATCAGGTTTTATAAACCAATTATTATCTTCAGATCCAGATTTCAGAAGTATAACTATATTATTTATTGGATTAAGAAGTATGAGAAAAGCATCCTATCTATCTATGAAGCTCATCTATCAATTGGATGAAATGGCAGGAGGTGATAATATTTATTTTATTAGAAAATAGACTTCTTGTGGCATGACGTATGACAAATTAACGTTAATATCAAAGTCTTGTAAGCATTTATAACTGTACTATGCACCATAAAGACTCTCAAACTTCTGCACATTCTTGCCTTTAGACCTTAAAAAGAACAATATTGTGCATTCAAATATGAATATTTAATTTATTGCACTGATTGTGTAAACTTGTTAGGGTACTTGACAAGGGTGGAGAAAGTGATCCCTAAACATTTTTGCACTAAATAAACTTAAACACATTTTTATTATATTATTTGCTCTTTAATAGATATACATAATAGATCTTTACAACACAATGCAACTTGTTTAAGATGTGTCCATTCCTTAATAGCAGTAAAAAGCATTTATTATTTCAACCAGAATCTATACACAACATTCATGAATCAGTATGAGATGATGACAGCTGTCTGGCATCATTATTGCAGCTTTGTCAAACCTGTCACTTATCACCTATTTATTCTCCCAGCTATCATTTAGCACTTACCCATCTCAGATTTGGGGAGAGTGATTTAATAACTAAAATTTTAATTTACATCATTGAAAGGATAAGAGGGCAGTGTGTGTTTGGATACAGAGTTTTTTCTGTTTTTATTGTTGGCAGGTTCCTATGGGATTGTAAGGGATGTGTTAGATCATTTGAAATATTTACTATTTAGGGTCACTTATTATAAAAAGTATGTATAAGTTAAATAATGAAAATTGTGCACATTATTATTCCTTCACGTCCAGAAGAATCTTTATTTGACTTATCATTTTTCAGTGGGGAATCAATTGTTTTTTGTTTTTTTTTTTTGTTGTATCCATCAATTATATTTACAGACAATGGTTCCCATGCTAATCGAATGGTATAATTTGGGGTATACCGAAAATTGGCCCCTGGAGCTTTTTATCCCTACGCTACACTGTTATGTTAATCTTTTCACTCCCATTATTTATTTATATTTATCTAAATTAAATATATGTGACAACTGTAGTTATAGATATAATTTGTGGTCGTGTCCCTCTCTCGTCCGCCCGAGGTGGGGCTCTGCCTGAGGTGGCCTCTGCAGCCTTATAAGCACTTCCTGTTGGGACCTCACAGTCAGTCCATTTCTGGGTTCATGCATGCAGGATGCTTTTCAGCTCTATGACTGTCACAGGTCTGATTTACTTTGCTACTTGTCTGTGAACCTATTACTTCCTTTTCTGGCCCTTTTCCTATCTGCAAGGGTTACTATAACTGGCTTTCTTCTTACATTACTATGTTACAATGTAAGCATTCTGATCATTGAGGCTTTCTGGCCTTTTCCTGTCTACAGGGGCTTTACTACCACTGGCTTCTCATTACATCACCATTTTCCCAGGTTAAACTTTCTGCTTATTGCTGCCTTTTGCCCTTTCCTGTCTGCAAGGGCATTACTGTTAAACGTCTCTGCTTTCCTTAACCTTGCAATGTTAATATGTCAATTTTCTGCTTTCCTTGACCTTGCAATGTTTATATGTCAGATTTCCTGCTATGCTGTTTCTGTTTCATTTCCCTTGTCTGTAAGGGCACCCCCATTGCTGTAGAGCTATGGTTCCTCATGGTAACTATTAGGCTTTCTTATTGGTAAATATTATGCTCTATATACATATACCAGCCCCAAATCCACTAAATTGTCTTTATCAGTATCTGAGGTCATGCTTTGGCCTTTTTTTAGCCTTATTTAGTGGACTTCAGGCTAAATCTACTAACCTTTGACCTTTCAATAGCTTTCTAAAAGTCCAAATCAACTTACTCTTTACAACTCCTAAACAAGCCTTCGTAGGCCTACACCGGCCTTCGTAGGCCGACCTCATTCATGCATCCAAAATAGCCTTTGCAGGCCTCGTTTTCATTATGTTTTCATAAACCTCTCCCCTCTCTCCTCTACTTTACTCATCCCTTGGCCCCCTAAGCAGGCCATGTAGGCCACATCTCAGCTACATGGGGTGAAGGGGCCTCATTCACCAAACACACTTCCATTTCATGCTTCCTACATGTCATAATCAGCCTACGCTAGACACTGCCGCTGGTTAGCTCCCAGGCACACCCTTTCGCCACTCATCACCGTAGGAGAGAGACCCTCCCACAACTATCAGGTAATTTCATTACCTGAACATATATATAATTGTGTTTATTTTCTGTATATATAGCAGTGTAATACCTGTTTTTCTCGGAACTCTAAGCTGGAAGCAGATTTTTTTTAACTTGCTTTAGACATTCAAATGTAAACGAAGACGTACTTTTTATTTACTGTACTACTGTACGGTGGAGGGCTTCTATCGCTCTTTTGCCCACCATATTCTAAATGATTGTTGTGGTGAACTACCTACTCATAATTTCCACAACACAGGCTGAGATCCCGCTCCATGCTGATGATAGCCAGTAAGCTTGAAACAGCTGTATATGGATTGGATACTCAGCCTGTGTTTATTCCAACCTTGGCTTTGCATTAAGCTGTGTAATACAGCATGCATAAGCTTAAAGAAAGACATGTTTGATAATGGCTACCGAATGAAGAGCGAGGCATTTGTGGGCACATTTGTGTGTCCCAGCTCAACTTCCAAGAATGCAGTGTAATAACTGTTTTTCTCAGAACTCTGAGCTGGATGCAGGTTTTTTAACTTGCTTTAGACATTCAGATGTGAACACAGATGTACTTTTTATTTACTGTACTACTGGATACTCAGCCTGTATTTATTCCAACCTTGGCTTTGCATTAAAGCTGTGTAATTTGTATTTACTATATATATATATATATATATATATATATATATATATATACAGCATTAGAGCATTTGTTCCTAGTCCACGTGGTTTCCTCATATGTATTAATCCCTTGTACTGGGTTGGGTGTTACCCTGGATGTTGTATAAAGAATTGGACATAATAATAAAATATCATATTTTTCTTAATTACACATATATTTATATTGGACTGTTAAGTGAAAAATAATGATGAACTTTCATTAATAATTATTTTTTATTGTTTTTTGGTGCTATACTGTCTCTTTAACTGCTGCTGCTGCCCACTGCAATGGTTTTTAAACCATTTGCAAGTGGTCTTTGGTACCCGTAATATTTGGCAAGCCGCCTTTTGGGCGCAAGCGACATGCTCGACGTCATGTGCACGCTGACAAAGGCGCGCTCCCACACCAGCGTAGAGAGAAGGTGAGGGAGAGAGAGAGGGTGAGTACTGGGAGAGAGAGACCTGCGGTTTGTCAGCCTTTGTGGGTGAGCATGAGACGTTGTGCACGTCTCGTGCACCCAAAAGTTGTGCTACCGTAATATTTTCTTCAGCTTTTTGTAGTTAAGGCACTGTCCTGTTTTGGGAGTGATCCGTAAGGTCTTATTAGCGTAGGGTTTTGGTTTAAAATCTAACAGAGTAACACGTAATCTGCAAAAATCAGTGGAAAATTTGCCAGTATTTGCAGTATTGGCTTGCCCCAGTCACTCGTAGAAATTCTCTCGCAATGTTTTCCGATTGACTGATTAATATAGATAGGTTGTTTTACTTTGCTCTTAAACATGATATAATCTATGAAATAGGGGATTCACCTAGAGGCCAATGTTACAACTGATTATATTGTATTATATTGAAACATCTCCCATAGAAGTGCACCTGAAAGCAGTCCCCTCCCACCCTGCCCCTCTACCCACCCACCCTTGTTTACACTTAATATATTGAGGCATACTAATCACCTGCACATGTTCAATCAGTGACATCTGATTATCACCTCTAACCACCCCCTTCAAGAATACTTGCTTACACAGTGTTTCCTAACACCACCTTCCTTATTATAACCTCCTGCCTCTTTCTCAGACTCTCTTATACTGTCTCTACACATCATGTCTCCAATAATATAACAATCTCACCTTCCCTGCTCTCCTCTCCTCTTCTCTGCTCCCATGAGCTCCTCTCCTTCCTCCAGTCACTATCTCATCCCTCCCCTAAAGCTGGAAAGCAGAAATGTAAGTCCTTTTCCCATCTCCTTTTACTCTCTCTCCTTTTTCTGATGGCTTGTGGGGATTGTAACGGAGCCCATCACTGTTTTACCCTGTGTTATGGTTATTTAATTATTATGGTTAAAATATGATCACATTGCTATACTGTCGATATGTTGGTTTGTGCTCTGCAGGATGTTGGCTCAGACCATTGCAGACACCTAGCATAATACATAATCCTATTAGGGTCTCCTAGAGGCAGGAGAGCCCTATTGTGTAAAGTGTTCACATTGTGAAAGATGGAACAAAGAGAAGCATTATCTAATCAATGTCTGTTATTGTATCAAAAGTAGCCGGCTAGTTCCTGGGAGGTGTGACCACACCTATTGTCTCTATTGTGTGGCCAAATATGGGCATGTGTATTACCTGTGGAAAGAGATGTATATATATTTGTGTAAGAAAATAAAGAGACAGTATTCTTTGACTCCCAAGAAAGTGTCGTCAAATATGGGTGGTCTGGACTTCTGAGACTGCGCAGTGCTTCTATATGGATATTTAATGCTGAACCTGACTTTCCCTCTGGAACTCTTGGATGGGATTATACCAACTTCACTTTTACACAGCAGCTTGCCAGGGAAAAGGACGTCTCCAACGGCTGGTACCCTCTCACTACCGGGGTAGCCGTTACAGGGATATATCCCCTAACCCAGGCCCCTCACTCATTCCCACCTGCTGTCAGCCATGCAGAGTCCCCAGGGCAGCAAATGCCCAAAACACCCATAATCTAATACCAATCACTTGTCACAAACCATCTACTTTGCCCTTCTCCTGTGCCCTCTGAAAAGCAAGGTCTGTTTGCAATAAACTTACCTTCATTCATGATCTCTTCATTTCCAACTCCCTCAAATTTACTGGCTATCACGGAAACCTGGCTCACTCCATCTGACTCTGCCTCCCCTGCCGCACTCTCTTATGGTGGTCTGCACTTCAGCCACACTCCTAGTCCTGGGAACAAACAAGGTGAAGGTGTGGGCATACTACTATCCTCTCGCTGCACTTTTCACTGCATACCCCCTGTTCCCTCCCTCCAATTCTCATCTTTTGAAGTCCACACTATCCGCATCTTCTCTCCCATCCCTCTGTGAGTAGCTGTGATCTATCGCCCACCTGGATCACCCTCTCAATTTCTGGACAACTTTGCCCCCTGGCTCTCTCACTTTCTCTCCTCCAATATACCTTCACTCATTTCAACATAGCCACTGACACCCCCACCTCCCCAACAACTGCAAAATTACTTGCACTTACCTCTTCCCTTGGCCTCTCACAATGGACAGATTCCGCAACTCACAGTGGTGGACACTCCATTGACCTTATTTTTACTAATCTCTGCACTATCTCCAACCTTGACATCTCCTTACTTCCCCTATCTGACCACCACCTGCTAACTTGCAACCTCACCTCATCTTCCGCTCACCACCCTTCTTCAAATCCTGCCATCAGAACACGCAGAAACCTGCAAGCACTCAACCCACAACAATTGTCAAATGTACTAAAACCCCTTCTTAGCCCCCTCACCACCCTTGCCTGCCCTGACATTGCCACTTCACAGTACAACACCCTTAACTCTCTTGCCCCCATAATCACAAACACCCTCGCTCTCATCCACAACCATGGCACACTGCACAAACACGCTATCTACAGAGATGCTCACGCACTGCAGAACGGCTATGGAGGAAATCTCGCACCTCAGCAGAGGTTCTCCACTACAAGTTTACCTTGCGCTCCTACTTGTCTGCCCTAAATCTTGCCAAACAACACTACTTCTCATAACTAATATCAAACCTGTCCTCCAACCCTAAACCTTTATTTGCTACATTTAACACCCTCAACTGTCCAGCCCCGCCGCCTGCCCCTTCCTGTCTAACTGCTGATGACTTTGCCAGCCACTTTAAAACTAAAATTGAAACTATCCGAAATGAGCTCTCCTCCCAGCTTGGCCCTATCCCACCATCCTTTCCACAAGCCGACAACACCCAACCCTTACCCTTCCCCAATCCCTCCTCCACTATGGATTCCTTTGACCCTGTTACCGAGGATGAAGTATCTACTTTACTATCAACCTCTCACCTTACCACATGTCCACATGATCCTATTCCTTCACAGCTAATTCCTCCCCTATCCACCGCACTTATCCCAGCTCTCACACATCTATTCAACCTCTCCCTAAACACTGGCAGGTTTCCATCCTCCTTAAAACATGCCGTAATTACACCCATTCTCAAGAAGCCCTCATCTGACCCAGCTTCTGCCTCCAACTACCGCCCTATCTCACTACTTCCCCTGGCTTCTAAACTGCTTGAGCGGCTTGTTTACAATCGCCTCACTCAATTTATTTCTTCCAATTCCCTTCTTGACCCCTTCCAATCTGGTTTCCATGCCCAACACTCAACAAAAACAGCCCTCACAAAAGTCACCAATGACTTGCTAACTGCCAAATCAAAGGGTAACTTCTCCATTCTAATTCTCCTGGACCTCTCTGCTGCCTTCGACACAGTTGACCACCCTCTTCTAATCCAAACTCTCCGTTCATTTGGCATCCAGGGCACAGCTCTTTTATGGTTCACATACTATCTAAAAGATCGTACATTTAGCGTCTCCTCCTCTGGCACCTCTTCTTCACCTCTCCCTCTGTCTGTTGGCATTCCCCAAGGTTCTGTCCTAGGCCCCCTCCTCTTCTCCATCTACACCTCCTCCCTTGGCACCCTCATAAAATCCTTTGGATTTCAGTAACATCTCTATGCAGATGATACTCAAATCTACCTCTCTGCACCCGATCTATCCCCCTCTCTTTTAGCTCAAGTTTCCAACTGCCTCTCTAGCATATCCTCCTGGATGTCTACCCGTCAACTCAAACTCAACATGTCTAAGACTGAACTCCTAATCTTTTCACCCTCTACTACAGCTTCCACTCCTCAAATATCTCTCACTGTTGACAACACCATCATCACTCCCACCTCCCAGGCCTGTTGCCTCTCTTTTATTCCTCACATCCAATCAATAACTAAATCTTGTCAGTTTCACCTAAAAAACATCTCCAAAATTTGTCATTATCTTACACAAGACACAGCTAAAATTCTAATACACTCTCTCATCATATCTCGACTCGACTACTGCAATTCCCTTCTTGCTGGCCTCCCCATCTCTCGTCTGTCTCCCCTCCAATCCCAAATGAACGCCTCTGCTAGACTCATCTTCAATACCAAACGCTCAGTGTCTGCAGCTCCTCTCTGTCAATCACTCCACTGGCTTCCCATAGCTTCCTGAATCACATTTAAAGTCATGACCCTAACACATAAAGCCCTCAACAACAGTGCACCCCCTTATATCACTGCTCTTGTTTCAAAATACTCTCCCAACCGCCCCCTTCGTTCTGCTAACGACCTTCTTCTTTCCTCCTCTCTCATCACCTCCTCTCACTCCCGTCTTCAGGACTTTTCTCGTGCAGCCCCTACTATTTGGAACTCCTTGCCTCGCTCCATTAGATTAACTTCCTGCCTCAAAACCTTTAAAAATTTACTAAGAACACACCTATTTAAAAAATCATATCACCTACAGCCTTTATAATTACAACTGCACACTCCACAGCTTAATAACACTCCCACCCACAATCTACAGTACAGCTCACAGACCCCTCCAATTGACTAAACAAATTGCATTCACGTTGCCATTTTTTATTGGTCACCCTCTTGTATCACACCTAAACCCTTAGATTGTACGTTTGCGAGTTTTCAATTGTGTGTCCGTGTCTTGGAAACAAGCACTATGTACATTTGATTATATGCTCAAAAACAGGGCCCATCATTCTTTAAGTTTTTAAGTTTGTTTTTTGTCATGTACTAAACCCCTGTACAGCGATACGGAATATGTTGGCGCGATATAAATAAAGATAATAATAATAATTGTATGTAAACACCTTGTGTTGAGATTATATTGCATATTTATAGTATTAATTTAGCACATATACTACACATATTCCTGTAACATGACTATGCACACAAGGTTTGTTTATCTTGTTCAGTCACAAAAAATAAATTATACTAGCTCCCAATATTGGAAGTATGATTGTAATGATCTAGAAACATCCCTTCCTCTACTCATGCCCTGGCCATCTCCTACCTGGCTTCTAAGACATTATTTAATTTCCATTGTATGCACCACAATCATAAATTACTTATCTCAGTGTAATGATCCTGATCAGTGAAATTCTCCTCATGCCGTACAACCCCACGTGAATCTGTCCTGGCAACTATTATTATCCTTTTAATGTGACCTGACCACAATCATTATGTGCTTCATCATCGACCCTCACTCCTATACTCTCCACAGTATACAAACATATGTCGAACAGATATGCACACAAGAAGGCCTAGGAAATGGAAATAGGTGAATCAATAAAATCTAAAGACTAATCTCAAATATACTCTACCACCTCATCTTCATCCATTTCTACAACATACATGAAACCAGACACATAGAAGGGGGGGGGGGGGGGGAGAGACAGAGGGGAGGGGGGAGAGACAGAGGGGAGGGAGGGGGAGAAGAGACACAGGGGAGGGAGAGGAGGAAGAGACACAGGGAAGGGGTGAAAGCGACACATGGGAGGGGAGGGGGGAAGAGACACAGGGGAGGGAGGGGGGTAGAGACACAGGGGAGGGGGAAAGAGACCCAGGGGAAGGGGGAAGAGACACAGGGGAGGGGGAACAGACACAGGAGAGAAGCGGGGAAGAGACATGAAGGGGTGAAGAGACACAGGGGGGGGGAGAGACACAGGGGGAAGAGACATGCGAGGGGGAAGAGACACTGGGAGGCAGGGGGGGGAAAAGACACAGGAGGTGAATCAATAACATCTAAAGACTAATCTCAAATATACTCTACCACCTCATCTTCATCCATTTCTACAACATACATGAAACCAGCCACATAGAAGGGGGGGGGGTGAGACAGAGGGGAGGGGGGGAAGAGACAGAGGGGAGGGAGGAGGAGAAGAGACACAGGGGAGGGAGGGGGGAAGAGACACAGGGAAGGGGGAAAGCGACACATGGGAGGGGAGGGAGGAAGAGACACAGGGGATGGAGGGGGGGAAGAGACACAGGGGATGGGGAAAGAGACACAGGGGAGGGGGCAAGAGACACAGGGGAGGGGGAAAGAGACACAGGGAAGGGGGAGGGGGGGAACAGACACAGGAGAGAAGGGGGGAAGAGACATGAGGGGGTGAAGAGACACGGGGGGGAAGAGACACAGGGGGAAGAGACATGAGAGGGGGAAGAGACATGGGGGCAGGGGGGAAAGACACAGGAGGGAAAGAGACAGATGGGAGGGGGAAGAAACACAGGGGATAACGGGGGAAGAGACATGAGGGTGGTGAAGAGACACAGGGGGAAGAGACACTGGGGGGCAGGGGGGAGGAAGAAGCACAGAAGGGAAAGAGACACAGGGGAGGGGGAAGAAACATAGGGGAGAGAGAGGGGGGTAAAAACAAAGGGGGGAAAGGAGACACAAGGGAGGGAGAGAAGGGGAAAATGAGACACAAGAGAGGAAGTAGACAGGGGGAGAGACTCGCAATGTGCTCCAAAGGCGCTCATTGCGAGGCCCCTGATAAGCATCGAAGGCGCTCATCACGAGACCAGTAAAGTAGAGAGGGGGAGAAGCTCGCAATGAGCGCCATCAATCAAGTAGAGGGTGGGAGAGGTGGGGGGGGGGGGTTAACAATGAGCGCCAAAGTGGCTCATTGCGAGGCCAGTAAAGTAGAGGGGGGAGAGGCTCCCATTGTGTGGAAAACACCACAGCCTTCACTTTTTGTTGCCGTTATTGGGCAAGTAGCTAGTTATACAAATAATTAAGAAACCAATACTGTATATAATACATAAATATACTCTTTGACATACATATCTGATTTGCTTTATATAATACAGAAATGTACTCTTTGACCTGCTATGTCTAAATGATACAGACACTTGTGACGATAAAAATATTTGAAAAGAAAAAAAAGCAGCAGAGAGAAGCAGATATTCCAACCTGAGCCCTGATCTGTTAATTGAAACAAAATGGGAAGAGGCTTTGGCAATTGATTATCCATTTATTACCATCCTTCTGAAATCACATCTAAGGAAACAGAGCTAACTGATTTTATGATCATTTGCCCATATTCCCACTGTCTTTGTAATATTTTCCAGGTTAATCTAGGCCAGTGTTTCTCAACAGCTGAATCCTTGGAAGTTTATCTACTGGACCTCAAAGAGATAGGAAAATGAGGGATGGGTTTAAGAACAGACATGAATGATATGTGAAAGGTTAATAATGAGAAGAGATTGACCCCTTAAACATGCCACTGATACAGTAGTAAATAGATTATTGAAGATCTGATCTGTTTGGATCTCAAATGAGATCCTTTGACATTATGATTGATTGCCAAGTTCATGGCCCTGTAAAGGCTAAGAACCACTTGTCTTGGACAGTATATATTTTCATCTGACCAGTTTCTACAGTGTTTAATAAGCTCTTTATCTTAAAAATGCAAACTAAAATATGCTCGATTAAAAGTTGTAGATTAGGAAGAAATGCACAAATTTATATAGCATGTAACAAATTAACAACATTTTGATAGAGGTGTGATTATTTTATCTATCACTCGAGCGAGGAGGGGGGGGGGAGGAAGAGTGGATAAGGATTTATTATATAATTGGAGCTTATAAAGATTGCTACATACCCTTTACCCTTGCACATGCTCTGAAGCAGCCAGATGTATGGCTAACTGCAAGACCTGCTCCGGAAGAAATGTAAACACCCTTCTCACACACACAACTTTTACCAAAGTATCATGTACATGTAGAGAAACATCAGAGACATTAAAAAATGTTTTTCCTTTTTCCTTACTTAATTATGCTCTTAGTCAGACTCATATTTTTCAAACAGATAAATATTTTTCCATCATACAGTGGTCCTTTGAATGAATGCTTGAAGTACAGGTCATATTAGGCAGTATGAATCACATACTGTATATCTACATCAGTCTGCTCTGCTGTCTCCACATCTGCCTCCGTCTTCTCCCAGGCACAAAATAAAGGCACAATCCTGTTAAGACCCAGCGTCTGGCTTCAATTTGTTAGAAAAACTGTCAGAATTAGCAGCCTGAGACCCTGCTTCCTCTAGTGTGGAGTCATGACATGTTTTCAGAACATGGAAGGGGTCATTGGATTAATTCAGGCTCATGACTAAAACTATAATGAGCTGGAGAAAATCAGCCAGCAAGGGTCATAGGTCAAATATGTAACAACCCAATGATAGGAGAAGCGCAATACATTTATCTCCGCCTGGAGACTATTGAGCTAAACACAGTACTGAAATGAAATACAGCATCTGTAGCAGACATTACTTTGCTTGTAAATGGTAAACTCTGCAGGAGCTAAGACCTTTTGCCCATAAAGGGCCCACCACTCTGTAGTACTCTATAGCATTGTAATGTACTTTACTTATAATTTCGAGTAACCCTCTCACCCAGAATAACATTGATTCTCATATCACACACAACACTTAAACTTGTATATAGGTTAACCTACACACTCTATGGTCAAAATAACTTCATGGAATGTAGGAGGAACTAATTCACCCATCAAATGAAAGGAAATACTATCCCTCCTTACTAAGCACAAAACTATTTCAGATCATGCCCCAATACAGATTAACTGGATGTCAAATACATTCATCTCTAATACAAAAAGTTGGAGATTTCCTACAACTCTACTTACCTCAGACAGTTTTAAAAAAATATTTAAAGGATTATGTTTAGAATTCACTATAACCAATGGTGCCCTCACCTCAACCCCGGGCAACTGCCAAAGCAGTGCTACAGGAATGAATAATTCAACATGCTATCTATCTAAAAATGCTTAAAACAGCACATATAGTTATATTCTCAATTAACAACAGCCTATGAAAACTGTAAAGCTAACCCTATAATATCAACACAAAGGCCATACATAACAGCCACATGGAATATGTTGCCGCGTTATAAATAAAGGATAATAATAATAATAAAAATTAGACTCTTACCTCTCTAACCAAGGTCTCCTATGTTGTAACATCAGTATGACAAAGTTTAGTAAATTTGGTGACAAATGTTAAAACATGTTCGCTAATGTAGTCAAAACTGATAGAGGACAAGCAGATACAGTATCTTACAGCTAACAAAACCTAATAAAGATTCACTGGATATGGCATCATATAGACCCCTTTTCCTTGTCAACACAGATTATACAATTCTAAACAACATCCTGGCAAATAGTTTGGCAGATATTATACCAAAATTAATACATTTAGATTAAACTGGTTTTGTCAAAGGAAGACAAACTTCTACCAATATTAGACAAGTAATATATATGCTTCAAACTTGCTTGAGGGGGAGGTGGGTCTTATAAACAATATATAACTAATACATTTCTCAAACAATACATAAACATAGTCATACTAAATATACATTTATATTTGCCATAGACACTGAAAAAGCATTCAACTAAATAAAAACATCTCAACACTTGAAAAATTTGGATTAACTGGTCAATTCATACAATTTATAAGAACAACATACAATGATTCATTCATGACACTATTAATCCCTGGCCTTGCAAATCATACCTTCCTATACAGGGGGCAAGAGAGGGTTACCCCCTTTCATCCCTTTTATATAATCTACCTCTGGAGCACTTGGCAATAGGCTTTTGAAACACAATAGGAGGCCATTGGCCTCATATACAACTTGCCTAATCCTTTCCTTTGATCATTAACTCACAAATAATAATAATCAGTATATTGCTAATGAATACTCATTTCTAAAATAATGCAGACAAAATATAACTATTTCTCATAATATAAGATTGATGTGACAAAGACATCCCAAAAATGTATTCTATCTTTCTTATTTTTATATATATTTTACTATTTATTTATTCCACTTATAAAAAATATATGAAACTTTCAACCCTAACACTTAGGAATCAACATTAACGTTTTAAAGTGGATGCCTTACTCCTTGTCCCTTCCCTCTCCCACTTTTCCCCTTATACTCCTTTCCCCCCCTCAGTCCAATGTGACTAATCCACTTCTCAAAGCCCGAAAAATTAGACATAAAAAGACACAGTTTTAATATTTTGTATTGCATTTTATTTCTGTATACCTGTTTGAGACTGTATGAAAAATGTTTTTTATTACATCTTTTCTATATTAGTTTCCCTTTAAGTAGAGTAAACAACAAAGTTGTTATAGATATAATAATGATTATGTTATGCTAAAATGGTGTTATTATGCATAATGTAACTAAACTAATATATTTCACTGTTACTTATTCCTTTTCACTTTCAGTAAAAAAATAAAATAATTTTATATATATATATATATATATATATATATATATATATATATATATATATATATATATTTGTTTTAATGTGTTCTTATTTGCAAAATTGCTAGATTTTTGCTCATCAGCAGTTTCTCTTCTCACCCCCAGTGAACAAAGTTTTTCTTGTGGTATAGAACAACTTTTTATGACTAATAAAAGATGGACACTCTGATTCTTCAAGTTTAATAACTTTTAACTACTATAAATCAGATTAAAGAAATGTTTATCCTGTTTTTGTTAAAAGGCTGATCTTTTGTGAGAAAGCTTACAATTAAAATAGCTGGTTTTCTTACTATATAAAGTTTACTTACATTATTTAGTAGCACTACAGATGAACAAACTACCTTAATAGATGTGATATTTGTCTAAAAAAAATGAATAACATAAATTTCTCAGTAAACAAAAATACTAAATAGGGACTACATAATCTATTCTTAACTGTATTCATCAGTTACCATCAATTAGTAAAATGTTAACCTTAACCATACATGCCACAGCCACATATGTCCACAGCCAAAGCCACATGGTTACTATATATCACCATCACATAGGCAATCATCTAGTCTGTAGACAGGCATGAGTAAGTTAACATTTTGACCAATAGATTTTCACTGTGGTTCCTGCTGCTGCTGTTGCTCTTCCTCCTCATACCAGGGATACTGTTGAAGCTCTTCATAGTCGGCCTCAGCCTCTGCCTCTGTGAAGACGTCGGAAGTCCTTGGAGCTGAAATTAAACAATATTGGATGATCACATGATTTCTGTGTGTGTTTGTATATACCTGACTTCATGATGTGTTGATCGTGGATGGTTACATTAATTGCCATTGTGAGGAACCATCTCTCAAGAAGATTTTGAAACATACTACTGAGATGTGGTCGCTGATAGGCTAGTACACTACACTGAACATCCAGCCCTACAGAGTCTGTACCTGCATACTCTGCAGTGGTCTCGTCCATACTAGGAATATTTATTTGATGTTTAAATTTAATTGAGTTTCAATGTAACCTGGAATCTCTAATGCCCTCATTCAATTGCGTTTTGGCCATTTGAATAGGGCTCTAAATAAGCACATAGCATATATTTTTTAAAGAAGTTTTTAGTTAGTGAAAACCTTGCTTTTGGAAAGATGCTTACTAACTAAAAACTTCTTTAAAAAAATATGTTATGTGCTTATTTAGACCCCTATTCAATTGGCCAAATTGCAATTGAATGAGGGCCTAAGTAATTAGACACACAAGTATATTATATACCTAGTTATATCAAGGAACCTTACATCCCTCTAATTGATGGGTAGCATTTACATAGGATGTGTGTAATCTAAGTGTGTAGTGTACATGTTTCAGTATGTGACTGGATGGTAGTGTGTGTGATATTCATCTGGGAGGGTCCTATCTACTCTCTGAACTCACCTGACTCACTAGCTCTCTCCTACACACTTTGATAAATTCCCCAATGCCTTACCTGTGTGTTTGTTTGCATGCTACAACACAGTCAGTGTTTTGGTGGGAAACAACTCTACCTGTAAAATTTACGTGACGCTCGGCTTTGCCATTGGCTCTTAGGGCTCTTGCGCAGCTTGAAAATCAGCAAACAGTGCAGATTGGCTAATTTGCCGAAATGTTATCCGGCCACTACGTAGACTATACAACGCTTTTTTTCTAATGGACACTACATGGATTTGCATATAACAAGGATACTAAGCTCAGCATGGCAAGTTGAGATTGGAATGGATATGTAGCTTGCCCAAAAAAAGCTTCCACATTTACCAGAGCCTTTTTGCACAGCTACAAATCTGATTTGAATGGGGCCCTAATTCAGGAACAGAAAAAGTGGTGTGGACCTGTCAAGTCATAGATGCCATAGTGGGCGTATGTTTTTGGCTGCTCATTACACTTAATGGATCCATAAGTTATGTACCGTATTGGTCCGAATATAAGCCGCACCCGCATATAAGCCGCACCTGTAAAATTCAAGGGGAAAACATTTTAAAAAGATAGTACTCAAATATAAGCCACACGCTTAAAACTGGAGAGAAAAAGACTCTCTCCAAGTGATCAGCCATTGCAAGAAACAGGCTTTCTAATTAGTACTGTAACTTCTTTTGTAGGTTACAGGCCTGGTTATCTCGGACCTGTCTCAAGAACCCCATGTCCAAGAGGATAATAAGTGGTATATACGATCTAGATAATTCCCCATATTCATCAATAAAAGATAGCTACATGCGGGAGTGGGAGAAGCATCTGGCAGAGAGTTGGGACATGGAAAAATGGGAAGTCTCCTGGGGGAGAGTCTACAGTGTCTTGCAAAAGTATTCACCCCCCTTGGCATTTTTTCATGTTTTGCTGCTTCACAACCTGGAATTAACATGGATTGTTTAAAGATTTGCATCATTTAATTTACAGAACATACCCACAGCTTTGAAGATGTTTTTATTTTATTTTATTGTGAAGCAAAGAACAAATAGGATAAAATAACAAAAAAAGTCAATGTGCATAACTTTTCACCCCAAGTCAATACTTTGTAGAGCCACCTTTTGCGGCAACCACAGGTCCAAGTTGCTTTGGATAAGTCTCTATGAGCTTGCCACATCTTACCACCTGGATTTTTGCCCATTCCTCCTTGCAAAACTGCTCCAGCTCCTTCAAGTTGGATGGTTTGCGCTTGTGAACAGCAATCTTTAAGTCTGACCACAGATTTTCTATTAGATTGAGGACTGGGCTTTGACTAGGCCAATTCAACACATTTACATGTTTCCCCTTAAACCACTCAAGTGTTGCTTTAGCAGTGTATTTGTTGTCATTGTCCTGCTGGAAGGTGAACCTTTCCATTTGGTTATGATAGATTTGATGGTGCTCCTGGGGATCATCAAAGATTTGGATATTTTTTTATAACCTAGCCCTGACTTGTACTTCTCAACAACATTGTCCCTTACTTGTTTGGAGAGTTCCTTCATGGCAGTGTTTGGTTAGTGGTGCCTCTTGCTTAGGTGTTGCAGCCTCTGGGGCCTTTCAAAAAAGGTGTGTATATGTAATGACAGATCATGTGACACATTTCAAGAATTATGTGACTTCTGAAGGTAATTGGTTGCTCCAGAGCTTGTCATGGGCTTCATAACAAAGGGGGTGAATACACACGCACATGCCAGTTTTCTATTTCTAAAAAATAGTTTTATGTATATATTTTTCTCATTTCACTTCACCAACTTAGACTATTGTGTTCTGATCCATCACATAAAATTCAGATTAACAAAACATTGAACTTAAGGCTGTAATGTAACAAAGTAGGTAAAAAGTCAAGGGGGTGAATACTTTTGCAAGGCACTGTATATTGCAGACTCTTATAGTGTTGTAAGCAGTTATGGAGCTAGTAAATGGAGGGCTCCAATACAACTAGTCTATAAAACATAAATACATATAGGGGTGAATAAAAAAGCCAAAGATATATGTGGTTAGTAAGACAATCGCTAGGGTGATCAGATAACCTTTATATTTAAAGAATTAACTAAACTTCTTCTCTATCTCCCCTAATAAATCAATAGTCCTCTTTTACTCCAGGAGCAGTGGGCCTCTTTAATGTTGTGGACCCTGGTGCTTTGCACTTGCTGCACCAGCATTAGCTCCCTCACTGGTTATAGGTTATACTACTACTGTGATTTGCTCTCCTATTTAGTCCAATTATTAAGTGGCTATACATATTGTCAGTCTGTCAATAGAACTAAATAGAGATGTTATCAGTGCTTCCATGGTTTATTCCATTCCTCCTAAGCATCTAATCATTTTAGGATAAAGCAAATGGCTGCTATCATTAAAGCAAATTTCAGCACACTATTAAAAAAAAAAATGTATTTATTCATTTTATGCATTGTGACAAACCGGGGGTAGGGGCTATGCCATCCCAGGGCCACCTGCTATAGACTACAAGTTAACTACCCACAAGGACTGTATGGTTCTTGGAAATCTCAGCACTAGCACCCTGATATCTGGCTTCTGTATCGGTCAGGGTCTCTTCATCAGGAATCAGCGTTTCCAGGTTACCAAGAGTCTCCAGATCTGCTTCTTCTTAGGAGCTTTATAAAACTTGTTACAATCAAACCTACCCCAGCAGGATCCTACAGAGTCTCCCAGTACCTCCCTGCAGCCATACAGGAGAACAGGAGCAAAATAAGAGACATACGATTTCCATATGCCTCAAAAGTGAACTGATTTATTTAAGAAAAGTCAACAATACTTATTAATGAGAGGATGTGGCTGACAATTACATGAGATTACCCCACATGGGGTCTAGCAGTAGCTTCCTGAGAGCAATAGTCTTAACCTACAATAAACATCCTGCTGTCTCTAACACATATGTGATTAACTTTATCTGACAAACAATGGGACAAATCAGATTACAAATACAATGGAGGAGTTTACATACATAATTCAGTGGCTGGAGCCAAGCTGTCTGTCCATTAATGGGCTAAGACCCAGGCCCTGGAAAGGGGTCTGTGATATGCTTTATGAAATATGTTTCACCTTAACATATCAAATTCTTTGTAAGAGCATTCTATAAATATACTTCAGCGATCATTTAAATCTAGAAGTTCAGCGATCATTTAAATCTAACAATACATAATTGTACAATTTCTCCCAGAGAGTTTATCTGCAGCCTGATATCTGAATGTGCCACAGGCCGCTAGCCTGAAAAAGTTAATGATGCAATTAGTGATCCTCTTACAAGTTACACATACTTAATGCTATTGTCAGTGTGTGCAAATACTTACATTTTAGGGGTCAACGGTCTACATTTTGCTTTATTAATTGTGAGAAAAAGACAAGTTTTTGTTCCCCACAATGTAAAATCTGTAAAAAAATGTAGGCGCAATTAAAAAGGGCAACCATGAAAACTGGCATACAAGGGAGCATTGTTCCCAGCATGTGCTAAATTCAAAGCTAATGTTGCACATTTTAATGAGATTCCTGTCAGAGGGAATTAGTTTCCCACCCAGTGTATGAGAACATTGCATTGTAGTGGCTTTAGGAGTCTGTCCCAGCTGTTTTCACGTCCTGGACTGCTGTGTGTGACTGAGAGCTGAATACGTAAGTCATTTGTAACACCATACTGTCACTTCCTCAGCACTGCAGCATTTTCTACACATTCAGCCTTATTAAATTGCAATTCAGTAAATTTAAAAGGGCTCTATTTAAGCACACAGAATATTTTTTTTACAGAAGTTGTTAGATAGTGAACTTCTATCCAAAAGTAAGGTCTTCACTAACTAAAAACTTCTGTAAATAAAATATGCTGTGTGCTTAAATAGAGCCCTTTTAAATTTACCAAATCCTATTTACCAACTGCTGTAATAATAATGGCCAGACACTAGTAGGGCCCTCATTCAATTGTGATTTGGCCAAATGAATAGTGCTCTAAATAAGCATATAACATATTTTTTTAAATAAGTTTTTAGTTTGTGAAAACCTTGCTTTTGGATAGATGTTTACTAACTAAAAACTTCTTTACAAAAAATATGTTATGTGCTTATTTAGAGCACTATTCAATTGGCCAAATCGCAATTGAATGAGGGCCTAAGTAATTGTCAAGGATCAGAAATGCTCAATGTGGACTTATCCCCAAGAGCACTGTATATCCATGAAGGAAATAAAAGATCATTCTGAGTACACTTGCATGTCTCACACAGGCCAAAAGATCTGTTTCCCACAGAACTTCTCAGTAAACTGTAGCTAAGGATTCTGGGTTGTCGTTGTTGTTCTGTCCTTCAGTCATGTCTGACTCTCGGTGACCATATGGATGCAGCACGCCAGGTACATATGTTTCTGGTTGTGCTCATCCATTTGGTTTTCTTAATAAAGATACTGGAGTGGGTTGCCAATTCCTTCTCCAGAGGCCTGCGATTTGTCGGACCTCTTTGGAATGACCTGCCCATCTTGGGTGACCCTACATGGTATGGCTCACAGCATCATTGATGTACACAAGCCCCTTCACAAGGTAGCGATCCAGAAGGGATTCTGGGTAATGACATGCACATTAAACTCAAAACTTACCATATTTTGCCTCAGGCACACTAACATGGGTAATACAGTAATAATGAAGAGACTGCTTAATGAGCAGTAGAGCCATATTCATGGTAGGAGACATAATACTAATTGACCTCCCTCATGGGCCTCCTGATCATACTTATAGGTTACAAATGTAAAATATCTAAGTCTGAAGAAATACATATGATAATAGACCACAAAATACACCATCTAATTTATTACATTGCACATGCAATAAAGCTGCCGTGGAAGCTGCCATTTCAAGTTCTCATTTCATGAGGTGGAAACTGACTCTGGGCCTCATTCTATTATCGGCTGTAAACCGGCCATAAGGCTGCGATTCCTTGCGGGGGTCCCGTTACCTCGCAATTCAATTAAACGGCCCGCAAGGATCTCCTCTTAAGGCCGGCCGTAAATCTTGCAACCGGCCGTAATCTCTGAAATCTAAAAAGTCAAAAATAAATTCAAGACAGCTCTGTAAAGCTCTGTAAATGCTAGGGATCATATTGGGGGACATGAGGATTAAAAGTAACCCACTCTCAAGCTTGCACATCAGCCCAAACCCGAGTTTAAATTAACTGTTTATTTTCCGGCTGCGGCGTGGGCGGGTCTGAGGTGCTCCAAGCCCTATGGACTTTTTACATGGATATTTGACGTATATTAAAAAATATATATTTTACGGATTTGAGTATAGGGGAATTTTGTGCTATTTTTGCTAACACCGAAAATCACTTTATAGTCTTCTCAAAGTGCAGGATGGCTTTATTTGGGCTATATTTCGTGCTTAATTGGTGCTAGCGGGACCTCTTTCCTGCAAGTAAGCTGCGGCTCGGTTTTAGCCTTGCAGAGAGGGTTCCCGGAGCAATTGAATTGCAAATAGGATTTTCTTACGGCCGATTTCCTTGCGGCCGTTTTAGATCAAAGGATTTCCTCCGGCGCGAGCGCCCGCAAGAGATAGCAATGCGCCGGTCGCAAGCCTGCCGGAATCCCCGGCCGGAGGGGAATAGAATAGCAGAATAGCTTGCGGCCGGTCCTTGCGGCCCCGCAACGGCTGCGGCCGATAATAGAATGAGGCCCTCTGACAGCAAGCTTCTAGGAATGTGATGTGGCAACTACATCTATCAGTGCACTGAATAGGACTAATGCTTACCTAGACCCCCCCCTTTGAGACAGACTCTAGAATATGCAGTTTAATAAAGAAAATGGATTTCGATTGCACCAATAGTTGCATGTAAAAGTGAAAAATGTAATGGTTGTGTTTATTTTTTTATTTTTTTTGAATTTCTAGAACATTTTCCCTTTTATCAAGTTCAGTTAGTCAACAGAGCATAAAGAAACAATTAACCTCAGTGATCATTAAATATCCAAAGGAAAATATCTTTTGAAGAGCTACACTTGAAAATGGACACAATGTTTTAGAATGTAAAATAAAAAATAATATGGCCTAATTTTTTTTTTTATATTTTATATATAATTAAATTATGCTGCATTTGAATCTACCATTTTGGTTTCTGCGAATCACCTTCCTGAGGTGGGATCAGACTTTAAATACCAAGGCCCTCATTCAATTGTGATTTGGCCAATTGAATAGTGCTCTAAATAAGCACATAACATATTTTTTTTAAATAAGTTTTTAGTTAGTGAAAACCTTGCTTTTGGATAGATGTTTACTAAGTAAAAACTTCTTTAAAAAAATATGTTATGTGCTTATTTAGACCCCTATTCAATTGGCCAAATTGCAATTGAATGAGGGCCCAAGGGTCTCATTCAATTGCAATCTGGAAAATTGAATAGGGCTCTAAATAAGCACATAGCATATTTTTTTTAAAGAAGTTTTTACTCAGTGAAAACCTTGCTTTTGGATAGATGTTTACTAGCTAAAAACTTCTTTAAAAAAATATGTTATGTGCTTAATTAGAGCCCTATTCAATTGACCAAATTGCAATTGAATGAGGGCCCAAGGCCCTCTTTCAATTGCGATTTGGCCAATTGAATAGGGTTCTAAATAAGCATGTAGCATATTTTTTTTAAAGAAGTTTTTAGTTAGTAAAAACCTTGCTTTTGGATATATGTTAACTAACTTAAAACTTCTTTAAAAAAATATGTTATGTGCTTATTTAGAACCCTATTCAATTGGCCAAATCACAATTGAATGAAGGCCCAAGGAAGCTTTTATCTGTACAACGGGAAGTGGCAGTTAAAAATTTCAACTCTTTTGTTTACAACGACACACCCTTCTTGAAAAGTAGCAAACAGGATCATCTCAGAAAAAATGGATTCCTGCAGTAAATAATAGTTGCATTTAAAACGTAAACATTTAAATGCTCTGTCCAGTTAATACTTTTTATATGCGTTCTTAAAATATTTTTTGATTCAAAAGAACATGGAGAAAACATTTGACCACAGTGGTCCTTTAAAGACAAGATGAACCTAAACTTAAGTTTCTTTTATTAGGGAACAAACCAAGGCCCTCATTCAATTGCGATTTGGCCAATTCAATAGTGCTCTAAATAAGCACATAACATATTTTTTTTAAATAAGTTTTTAGTTAGTGAAAACCTTGTTTTTGGATAGATGTTTACTAACTAAAAACTTCTTTAAAAAAATATTTTATGTGCTTATTTAGACCCCTATTCAATTGGCCAAATTGCAATTGAATGAGGGCCGAAGAGACAATTAACTGTCTATGTAAAAGTATTAAAAGTTGCCTAACTTCTTTTTAAGGAGAGTGTCACTTCCATTAGAACATGTATTTCCAATTGTTGTCAATGACGACTAAATAACCATTTAAACTTTTACAGCTGAAGAGCAACTTCAGTATAGGTGTTACTTGCCCTTTAAAATCTCATATTTACAATGCATTCATTGTGAAGAACATGTCTTGCAAATATGATAAAGGTTTTAAAAAGTAAAAAATTAATAAATACAGACTTTAGTGAGTTAATTATTATATGTAATTATGTTGCTTTGCTTTCCTGGGCCCTCATTCCATTGCTATTTGGCCAATTGAATAGGGCGCTAAATAAGCACATAGCATATTTTTTTAAAGAAGTTTTTAGTTAGTGAAAACCTTGCTTTTGGATAGATGTTTACTAACTAAAAACTTCTTTAAAAAATATATGTTATGTGCTTATTTAGGCCCCTATTCAATTGGCCAAATTGCAATTGAATGAGGGACCTGGTCTGTCACAGTGCAGTTATCTTTAGGTGAGTAGAATTATTTTGTGGAATCATTTTGATGACATCATAAATCTCACTTTGTATAAACTCTTACATACATCTGAAAATATATCTTATCGGTGTACAAGATCTATCTCCTTCCTGGTGATAAATCAGGGGTAAGAAAAAAGATAACTTCCATAGGTAAATAGAGATGTCCCGAATAGTTCGCCGGCGGACTGTTCCCGGCGAACATAGCATGTTTGCCGGGAACTGCGAACATATGCGATATTCGACCCGCCCCCTATACTTTATCATTGAGCAAACACCCCGCACACTAACCCTAACACCCCTCACACTTATCCCTAACACCCCCTCACCCTAACCCTAACACCCCTCACACTTATCCCTAACACCCCTCACCCTAACACCCCTCACACTTATCCATAACACCTAACCCTAACACTAAACCCTAACACCCCTCACACTTATCCCTAACACCCCTCACCCTAACACCTATCACTAACACCCCTCACTCTAACCCTAACACCCCTCACACTTATCCCTAACACCTAACCCTAACACCCCTTACACTTATCCCTAGCACCCCTCACCCTAACCCTAACACCCCTCACACTTATCCCTAACACCCCTCACCCTAACCCTAACACCCCTCACACTTATCCCTAACACCCCTTACCCTAACCCTAACACCCCTCACACTTATCCCTAACACCTAACCCTAACACCTAACCCTAACACCCCTCACACTTATCCCTAACACCCCTCACCCTAACACCTATCCCTAACACCCCTCACCCTAACCCTAACACCCCTCACACGTATCCCTAACACCCCTCACACGTATCCCTAACACCCCTCACCCTAACCCTAACACCCCTCACACTTATCCCTAACACTCCTCACACTTATCCCTAACACCCCTCACCCTAACCCTAACACCCCTCACACTTATCCCTAACACCTAACCCTAACACCTAACCCTAACACCCCTTACACTTATCCCTAACACCCCCTCACCCTAAACCTAACACCTCTCACCCTAACCCTAACACCCCTCACACTTATCCCTAACACCTAACCCTAACACCCCTTACACTTATCCCTAACACCCCTCACCCTAACACCCCTCACACTTATCCCTAACACCTAACCCTAACACCCCTCACCCTTATCAATAACACCCCTTACCCTAACACCCCTCACACTTATCCCTAACACCCCTCACCCTAACCCTAACACCCCTCACACTTATCCCTAACACCCCTCACACTTATCCCTAACATCCCTTACCCTAACACCCCTTACACTTATCCCTAACACCCCTCACCCTAACACCTATCCCTAACACCCCTCACCCTAACCCTAACACCCCTCACACGTATCCCTAACACCTAACACCCCTTACACTTATCCCTAGCACCCCTCACCCTAACCCTAACACCCCTCACACTTATCACTAACACCCCTCACCCTAACCTTAACACCCCTCACACTTATCCCTAACACCCCTCACCCTAACCCTAACACCCCTTACACTTATCCCTAACACTCCTCACCCTAACCCTAACACCCCTCACACTTATCCCTAACACCCCTCACCCTAACCCTAACACCCCTCACACTTATCCCTAACTCCCCTCACCCTAACCCTAACACCCCTCACACTTATCCCTAACACCCCTCACCCTAACCCTAACACCCCTCACACTTATCCATAACACATAACCCTAACACCTAACCCTAACACCCCTCACACTTATCCCTAAAACCCCTCACCCTAACACCTATCCCTAACACCCCTCACACTTATCCCTAACACCTAACACCTAAACCTAACACCCCTTAAACTTATCCCTAGCACCCCTCACCCTAACCCTAACACCCCTCACACTTATCCCTAACACCCCTCACCCTAACCCTAACACCCTTCACACTTATCCCTAACACACCTTACCCTAACCCTAACACCCCTCACACTTAACCCTAACACCTAACCCTAACACCCCTCACACTTATCCCTAACACCCCTCACCCTAACACCTATCCCTAACACACCTCACCCTAACCCTAACACCCCTCACACTTATCCCTAACACCCCTCACCCTAACACCTAACCCCCCTCACCCTTATCCCTAACACCCCTTACCCTAACACCCCTCACACTTATCCCTAACACCCCTCACCCTAACCCTAACACCGCTCACACTTATCCCTAACACCCCTCACCCTAACACCCCTCACACTTATCCCTAACACCCCTTACCCTAACCCTAACACCCCTCACACTTATCCCTAACACCCCTCACCCTAACCCTAACACCCCTCACACTTATCCCTAACACCCCTTACCCTAACCCTAACACCCCTCACCCTTATCCCTAACACCCCTTACCCTAACACCCCTCACACTTATCCCTAACACCCCTCACCCTAACCCTAACACCCCTCACACTTATCCATAACACATAACCCTAACACCTAACCCTAACACCCCTCACACTTATCCCTAAAACCCCTCACCCTAACACCTATCCCTAACACCCCTCACACTTATCCCTAACACCTAACACCTAACCCTAACACCCCTTAAACTTATCCCTAGCACCCCTCACCCTAACCCTAACACCCCTCACACTTATCCCTAACACCCCTCACCCTAACCCTAACACCCCTCACACTTATCCCTAACACACCTTACCCTAACCCTAACACCCCTCACACTTAACCCTAACACCTAACCCTAACACCACTCACACTTATCCCTAACACCCCTCACCCTAACACCTATCCCTAACACCCCTCACCCTAACCCTAACACCCCTCACACTTATCCCTAACACCCCTCACCCTAACCCTAACACCCCTCACACTTATCCCTAACACCTAACCCTAACACCTAACCCTAACACGCCTTACACTTATCCCTAGCACCCCTCACCCTAACCCTAACACCCCTCACACCTATCCCTAACACCCCTCACCCTAACCCTAACACCCCTCACACTTATCCCTAACACCTAACACTAACACCTAACCCTAACACCCCTTACACTTATCCCTAACACCCCTCACCCCTAACCCTAACACCCCTCACACTTATCCCTAACACCTAACACCTATCCCCCCTTACACTTATCCCTAACACCCCTGACCCTAACCCTAACACCCCTCACACTTATCCCTAACACCCCTCACCCTAACACCTAACCCCCTCACCCTTATCCCTAACACCCCTTACCCTAACACCCCTCACACTTATCCCTAACACCCCTCACCCTAACCCTAACACCGCTCACACTTATCCCTAACACCCCTCACCCTAACACCCCTCACACTTATTCCTAACACCCCTTACCCTAACCCTAACACCCCTCACACTTATCCCTAACACCCCTCACCCTAACCCTAACACCCCTCACACTTATCCCTAACACCCCTCACCCTAACCCTAACACCCCTCACACTTATCCCTAACACCCCTTACCCTAACCCTAACACCCCTCACACTTATCCCTAACACCCCTCAACCTAACCCTAACACCCCTCACACTTATCCCTAACACCCCTTACCCTAACCCTAACACCCCTCACACTTATCCCTAACACCTAACCCTAACAAACCTCACACTCATCCCTAACACCCCTCACCCTAACCCTAACACCTCTCACACTTATCCCTAACACCTAACCCTAACACCCCTTACACTTATCCCTAACACCCCTCACCCTAACCCTAACACCCCTCACATATATCCCTAACACCCCTCACGCTAACCCTAACACCTCTTACCCTAACACCCCTCACATTTATCCATAACACCCCTCACCCTACCCCTAACACCCCTCACACTTATACCTAAGACCTAACACCCCTCACACTTATTCCTAACATGCCTCACCCTAACACCCCTCACACTTATCCCTAACACCCCTCACCCTAACACCCCTCACACTTATCCCTAACACCCCTCACCCTAACACCCCTCACACTTATCCCTAACACACCTTACCATAACACCCCTCACACTTATCCCTGTGTCTCTTCCCCCCCTTATCTTCAAGGGAGGGGGGAGGATGATGAGGGAGGGGGGAAGAGACACAGGGGAGGATGATGAGGGAGGGGGGAAACAGACACAGGGGAGGATGATGAGGGAGGGGGGAAACAGACACAGGGGAGGATGATGAAGGAGGGGGTAAAAAGATACAGGGGAGGATGATGAGGGAGGTGGGAGGATGATGAGGGAGGGGGATGAGACACAGGGGAGGGTGATGAGGAAGGGGGCAAGAGACACAGGGGAGGATGATGAGGGGGGGGGGGAAGAGACACAGGGGAGGATGATGAGGGAGGGGGGAAAGAGATACAGGGGAGGATGATGAGGGAGGTGGGAGGATGATGAGGGAGGGGGTAAAGAGATACAGGGGAGGATGATGAGGGAGGTGGGAGGATGATGAGGGAGGGGGGATTAGACACAGGGGAGGGTGATGAGGAAGGGGGCAAAGAGACACAGGGGAGGATGATGAGGGAAGGGGTAAAGAGATACAGGGGAGGATGATGAGGGAGGTGGGAGGATTATGAGGGAGGGGGGATGAGACACAGGGGAGGGTGATGAGGAAGGGGGCAAAGAGACACAGGGGAGGATGATGAGGGAGGGGGAAAAGAGACACAGGGGAGGATGATGAGGGAGGGGAGAAAGAGATACAGGGGAGGATGATGAGGGAGGGGTAAAGAGATACATGGGAGGATGATGAGGGAGGCGGGAGGATGATGAGGGAGGGGGGATGAGACACAGGGGAGGGTGATGAGGAAGGGGGCAAAGAGACACAGGGGAGGATGATGAGGGAGGGGGTAAATAGATACAGGGGAGGATGATGAGGGAGGTGGGAGGATGATGAGGGAGGGGCGATGAGACACAGGAGAGGATGATGATGGAGGGGGGAAGAGACACAAGGCAGGATGATGAGGGAGGGGGGGAAGAGACACAGGGGAAGATGATGAGGGAGGGGGAAAAGAGACACAGGGGAGGATGATGAGGGAGGGGGGAAAGAGACACAGGGGAGGATGATGAGGGGGGGAGAGACACAGGGGAGGATGATGATGGAGGGGGGAAGAGACACAGGGGAGGATGTTGAGGGAGGGGGTAAAGAGACACAGGGGAGGATGATGAGGGAGGGGGGAAGAGACACAGGGGAAGATGATGAGGGAGGGGGAAAAGAGACACAGGGGAGGATGATGAGGGAGGGGGGAAGAGATACAGGGGAGGATGATGAGGGAGGTGGGAGGATGATGAGGGAGGGGGTAAAGAGATACAGGGGAGGATGATGAGGGAGGTGGGAGGATGATGAGGGAGGGGGGATGAGACACAGGGGAGGATGATGATGGAGGGAGAAGAGAAACAGGGGAGGATGATGAGGGAGGGGGTAAAGAGATATAGGTGAGGATGATGAGTGAGGGGTAAAGAGAAACAGGGGAGGGTGATGAGGAAGGGGGGAAAGAGACACAGGGGAGGATGATGAGGGAGGGGGGAAAGAGACACAGGGGAGGATGATGATGGAGGGGGAAAGAGACACAGGGGAGGATGATGAGGGAGGGGGGAAAGAGACACAGGGGAGGATGATGATGAAGGGGGGAAGAGACACAGGGGAGGATGATGAGGGAGGGGGATGTTAGGTTATTTATGCCCTTTATGGATTAAAACCAGACTCTGCATCAACTATGTAATTTTCTGTGGGAGTTTTGACATGGATCCCCCTCTGGCATGCCACAGTCCAGGTGTTAGTCCCCTTAAAACAACTTTTCCATCACTATTGTGGCCAGAAAGAGTCCCTGTGGGTTTTAAAATCCGCCTGCCCATTGAAGTCTATGGCGGTTTGCCGGGTTCGCGAACATTTGCTGCGGTTCGCGTTCGCGGTTCACGAACCGAAAATTTTATGTTCGCGACATCACTATAGGTAAAGCCAAAATTGAATTAAAGTGTGTATATGTCATTATCAAGTCACAGTCTTCAAAATAGTCTATGGTATTTCTTCTATGTTTTTTTTTATTATGCTTTTAAAAGATTATGAGCCCTAATCTATTGCCCAATTCTTAAATGTATACACACTTAAGATTGCTTTTAATATTGCCACATATTCTATTAGCTACTCGCAATCCGATTACGAGTTCCTCGCCCACAATCATTACAGGAGTCAATAGAATACATCTACACATTTAGAGCAGAAAACACCCACAGCCAAAATTTAGGTTTGGAGGCATCTGCGGCATCTAATAGAATCGGGTTCTATGTTTTTAAAAATACATATTTGGCATAAGAAATAGTAGAAAACTTACATTTCAGAGATAGGGCAAAGCTTCACTTTTCCCACAACTTCACATATTGGTTTCATTTTGCCCAAACAATCAGGGCCTTTTCAGAAGTATTGAAAAATTCAATGGAGTATAAAGACTAAGGGCCTCATTCAATTGCAATTTGGCCAAATGAATAGGGCTCTATATTAGCACAGAGCATATGTTTTTTACAGAAGTTTTTGGTTAGTGAAGACCTTGCTTTTGGAAAGAAGTTCACCAACTAAAAACTTCTGTTAAAAAAATATGCTCTGTGCTAATATAGAGCCCTATTCAATTGGTTAAATCACAATTGAATGAGGCCCTAAGACCTTTTAAAAAGTTATGGAGAATGGAGAAGGTTGGAACAGAGCTTGCACATACACTGAGAAGACATTCATGTGTTGAATGTTGCCATTTAAGTGTACATCAGATCATTAATTTTTAAGGCAAAAAAATCTACAACATGCAATATTAAATGAAACATAAAAAATTAATAGGCTCAGTCCTAGGGAAGCACAATTTCAGGCTGGCTCAAGTTGACAGTGCAGAGCCATGGAATAATTTATTTATATGTATAGAGACATCTCTGTCTGTAAGTGTCACTTACATACTGTATGTACAATATATATATATATATATATATATATATATATATATAGGGCCTCATTCAATTTAGATCTTGCCAATTGAATAGGGCTCTATATAAGCACATAGCCTATTTTTTTTACAGAAGTTTTTAGTTAGTGAACTTCTATCCAAAAGCAAGGTCTCCACTAACTAAAAACTTCTGTAAAACAATATGCTTATGTGCTTATATAGAGCCCTATTCAATTAGTCGAATCACAATTGAATGAGGCCCATAGTAAATAAATAGTAAATTTGTGTTTCCTGCTCAGAATTCTGAGAATTACAGTTATTACACTGCACTCTGGGCAGGGACATGCAAATCCATAACCATTTTAGACATGGCTTCCTTTAAGCATATGCCTCCTGTATTATGCGACGTTAAGCAAAGCTTTGGATGGATTATCCACAAGCCAGGAAACCTACCGGCGTACAGCTGTTTCAAGGTTACTGCCTCTCATCAGCGTGGGGCCAGTTCTTGTGCAGTATATTTTTTGAGGAAGTAGTTTACTACAACAATCATTTAATTTATGGTGGGCAAAAGATAGAAGCCCTCCACCGTACAGTAGTACTGTAAATAAATAGTACATTAGTATTTACATATATATGGGTTCCTTGGTGATTAGTATTTTATGTTTTCACTGCTGCGACCTGGATCCGATTCCAGTCAGAGATCCAAGAGGTCACACCACCCTCAAGCCATGTAGGGTTGGGCTTGGTCAGTACATGGATGGGAGAGCACCTAGGAATACGAGGAGCTGTATGCTGTGGCCCACTGGAGAAGGAACTGGCAACCCACTCCAGTATCTCTGCCATGAATACTAAGTAGATCAGTATGGTGAGTTAAGATCCGTGAGGTCACAGAGAGTCGGACACGACTAAACGATACAAACACATATATATATATATATATATATATATATATATATATCAATGGGAAAGGAGGAGGAGTAACAGGTGTATGAAACCTGAAATATAGTGTAGTATAAAACCTAACTGTGGCCATTCAGTTAGTTGTGTTAATTGTTTGTGTTAAAGCTCTCTCTGTTTACTTTGCTTGCTGACCACTAACATACGGTAGTGGGAATACCATTCTGTTTTTGTATTTATTCTTTCACAGAAGGCTCATGTTTCAGTCTGTCCACAGTATTCTTTATAATGAAAAGGTTAAATTGAGGGAATTCCTCAGAAGAGAGAAAGCAGCAGGAAATGCTGCTGGCAAACAAGTGAGGATAAACATAAACAGTCACCCCCACAGTGTGCACCCATAGCTGGGCCAGACAGGCTGCATCATGGGAAGTATACACAGCTGTCAGAGATATAAAGAGGAGTACAGGGCCAGATCCTCACTCTAACAGGAGCAACAAAAAAAACTTATTGATGTATATTACAAATATAATAGCACTATGGCACACATAATAAATGTAATGTTGTACTTATAGGTCAGTTATCCCAACTAATTGCTCGCTTCCCAGCTAAGCGAGCCTGATATCAGTGTTTGCATAGTGACGAGCAAGAGGGCAAGTAAAAGACAAACTGAAAAGAACAAGGAATAAAAACAAAGACAATGGTAAAAAAAAGCAGACAAGAGAGCAGGCCTTAAGGAAGAATATTTGAAGGGACAGGAGCACGTACTTAGCAAAGGCATGAAAGAACAGCACACAGAAAACAGAAAAAGCAATACTGGAAAATCATGGAAAGTGCCGTGCATTTTCTAAATTATATTTTATACAATCACAAACTATGGAAGAAGAAAGGCATAAGTCATTGTTGAGAGAGAGAAAATGTAAAATCTGAAATATTTATAGGAAATTAATAGCCCTATTAAATTCCCTCAACGTTGAAAACCATACCCTGTAACGTATCAAGCATGACTACTAAATTGACCCGGAAAGCAACCCGCCAACGACTTGCGGGGTAAGGGCGAAAAAAGGCTATGGGACGTGGAAATTTGAACAGCATGCGCGCAAATCTTTTGATTTGTCAAGCCCATAACTGTTAAGTTTCCAATCATGCTATTAAATTGCAACAAATTCACTGGCGTTCAAGCCTGTAACCCGCAAATGGAGCCAAAAGGCCAACGGGTACTAGAGAGCACTCACTAGGTTACAAAGCCCCATCCGTAGCACTGTAAAAGCAAATATACACACACTACTGTACTCATAATAACGGAAAATAATGATTGGTATTAGAATCAATAGCACAGCAGTCTCAGGCTCGCAAATCTGCAATATAAAATACTTTATTGTCACTTTAATTTCCATGTTATATTGATCCCAGCAATCAATGTGTTAATACATATAATGGAACTTGCATGGACTAGAATATCATATTTACAGTTTAATCAATATTGCATTATTTCTGGAATGTGGGTCCGACGGAAACTCATAATCGAAGCCCATTAAACTTTGAAATCCAACCTCCATTTTTCAGTGACATAATGATGATGATCTCTGTTGCCATTGGCTCTATCTAAACCCGTTACTACGGGTTTGACTATTTGATCATGTTCACGGCTGCTCATCCAACTTTCGACAAATGGTTTACAGGTTTGCGTCTCAAGCCCGTAAATCCCACCCTGCTCGAATTGAATAGCTCTGTAACCAAATTTCGAGGCCACAGAAGTTGCGGGTCTCACACTGCACTTACGGGCTTGGAATTTAATAGGGCTATATATATATATATATATATACTCCTGTTTTTCAGTGTTTAGTGTTGTTACCATAAGCCAAGCCATATACTTGGAGCATTTAAAAGTTTTTTTAGTTACTCTTTTTCTTGGAATGAACAATTATTAACCCTAATATTGAGATGCACTTGACCTTCAGTTGAAACATACTCTGCCAGGAAAGTATACAATGTTTTGAAAATAAAATAGATACCAAGACTGCCAGAAAATATTAATCTCGAACCGCATAATACATTTATTAAGTTAACTTGCTTTCTTTGCACACTGATATACGTCACTAATCCTTCTTGGAATATATGAGGCAGTGATGTCTTTAACTAGGCAGGACATTGTAAATGTGCTGCTCCGCTTGAATTTAACAAAATGTACAAAAAAATCAACATCAAGTGTGGTGGGAGATAGCCAGCTTGGAGAATTATTTATTAAATAAACTGGTTCCTAGAGTATTATGCATTACCTTTTTCCCGCTATTCAAAATCAGAAGAATTTATACAGAAATGCAAATCTATATTATTGAAAATGCTCCATTGAATTAATGTCCTTAATCCTGGTATGAGAGCGAAAACAACTACATGAAATAGGTATTGAGTTAAAAAATAAAGTGGAAAAGATCAAAGAATATAATGCAGATCATAGTTTTGTTGAACTAGAAAATAAACTCCAGAAAGATATGGAAAATTAAAAAAAAAACGCTAATGCATAGAAAACACAACAAATACCAAAGCGATTTAAATGACTTTCAAACAGGGAAAATGTTCAGAAGACCAAGAAAATATAATACACCAAAAATGAAGTCAGAAAGTTTCCTGACATCAAAATCAGACTGTTCTACACTGACTATTCACAGGCGCTATCCCACTACTGATCAGCACAGGGATTTTGACCTGCTCCATTTCCGACCTAGGCCGGTTCGCCGCTCCTTAGAGCAACCTGGTGAACCCAAGCTCCCTCAGGTTCACCATATTGATACTGAGCTTAGTGTTGACACCTGATCGACATAGCACAGTGCAGCCCAGAACCCCTGGACTCAAACGCCACTGCACCCAGCTTAATGAGTTATTTTGGATTTATATCGGATTGATCTTTCCAAGTATTGTATACGTGTTGCCGATGGGAATCGTCTGACTTAAATCATGTAGAGAAACAGAGTGTGAACACACTTTATAGGGAAAAAAAGAACAAATAAGAATTTTTTAGATGTTATACCAAAACCAGGAAAAAAAAACAAAATCCATTCAAACCAACAAAGAGAATATGGAGAAATTAAATACTCTACATGTATTCAATCTATCAGAATGTAAGATATCTGAAAATCAGCTATTCTTATTGAAAAAAGGCTTATATTTATCCCCAACTAGAGATTTTAATGTACAGTGCCTTGCAAAAGTATTCACCCCCTTGACTTTTTACCTACTTTGTTACATTACAGCCTTAAATTCAATGTTTTGTTAATCTGAATTTTATGAGATGGACCAGAACACAATAGTCTAAGTTGGTGAAGTGAAATGAGAAAAATATATACATAAACTATTTTTTGAAAACAGAAAATTGGCATGTGTGTATGTATTCACTCCCTTTGTTATGAAGCCCATAAAAAGCTCTGGTGCAACCAATTACCTTCAGAAGTCACATAATTAGTGAAATGATGTCCACCTGTGTGCAATCTAAGTGTCACATGATCTGTCATTACATACACACACCTTTTTGAAAGGCCCCAGAGGCTGCAACACCTAAGCAAGAGGCACCACTAACCAACCACTGCCATGAAGACCAAGGAACTCTCCAAACGAGTAAGGGACAATGTTGTTGAGAAGTACAAGTCAGGGTTAGGTTATAAAAAAATATCCAAATCTTTGATGATCCCCAGGAGCACCATCAAATCTATCATAACCAAATGGAAAGAACATGGCACAACAGCAAACTTGCTAAGAGACGGCCGCCCACCAAAACTCAGGGACCGGGCAAGGAGGGCATTAATCAGAGAGACAGCACAGAGACCTAAGGTAACCCTGGAGGAGCTGCAAAGTTCCACAGAAGAGACTGGAGTATCTGTACATAGGACGACAATGAACCGTACGCTTCATAGAGTTGGGCTTTATGGCAGAGTGGCAAGAAGAAAGCCATTACTTTCAGCAAAAAATGAAATGGCATGTTTTGAGTTTGCGAAAAGGCATGTGGGAGACTCCCAAAATGTATGGAGGAAGGTGCGCTGGTCTGATAAGACTAAAATTGAACTTTTCGGCCATCAAAGATGTCTGGCGCAAACCAACATATCACATCACCCAAAGAACACCATCCCCACAGTGAAACATGGTGGTGGCAACATCATGCTGTGGGGATGTTTTTCAGTAGTCGGGACTGGGAAACTGGTCAGAGTTGAGGGAAAGATGGATGGTGCTAAATACAGGGATATTCTTGAGCAAAACCTGTACCACTCTGTGAGTGAATTGAGGCCACGATGGTGGTTCACCTTCCAGCAGGAAAATGACCCCAAACACACTGCTAAAGCAACACTTGAGTGGTTTAAGGGGAAACATGTAAATGTGTTGGAATGGCCTAGTCAAAGCCCAGACCTCAATCCAATAGGAAATCTGAGGTCAGACTCAAAGATTGCAGTTCACAAGCGCAAACCATCCAACTTGAAGGAGCTGGAGCAGTTTTGCAAGGAGGAAGGGGCAAAAATCCAGGTGGTGAGATGTGGCAAGCTCATAGAGACTTATCCAAAGCGAGGAAACTAGCACTGAAAAAGTACTTCAAAAAAGGAAATATCATCACACTGGATCAATCAGATAAACATATTTTAAGAGACCTTGAAAGTCTATTGTCCAAAAGTGAAAACTTTCAATCCAAAGGCCCTTTTTTTCCCCTTTAAACCAAAGAGTAAATACACACCAGCCCTGTCAATAAGTCCAAACATTGAACTGTTTGTGAACAATGTAGTGAGAGACTTAGAGAGTTTGACCAATACTTAACACCAACACTAAATGAATGAAAAATTGGTTCTGAGGGCTTTGCAACAAAATTATGAAATAATAATGAAAAATTCAGATAAAGGTGGCTTTGCTCCCTCAAACTCCTCTCCTTCCTACGGTCACAATCTCCTCCATCTCCTACAGTTCACAAGCATAAATTCTTCTATAAGACCCACTGCCATCTTCTATATATCTCCTAAACCTGGCCCCTCTTCTGACATCTTAATTTGCAGGTTATATTAGCTGATCACTAGCGCCTTATAGCATATCACATACTGCGGCCACTCATCTCACTCTATCTCTATCAGCCCCCTTCCCTCTCCCACTAAACGCAAAACATTTTCTAACTTTCACACCTCTTTACCTAAGCAAGCTTCCACTCCTACCTAACCCTTTCTACTCCTTATCTTTTATTCCCCAGGTTTCTGCCTCTTTCATTTCCTTTAGATTGTAAGTAGCGAGATCTTATTGTGTTGGCTCCTTTGGAAAAATAGCTTTCTACAAAGATTATGAGCTTAAAACAGGGCCCATCATTTTACGCTGATTGTTAAAATTGTGTTTTTTTTTCTCTGTTCTTTCTCCTGTACAGCACTACGGAATATTTTGGCGCGTTCCAAATGAAGGTTAATAATAAATCACATATATAGTTGTGAGCGTATGAGTTGTTGCTAACGCTGCGGGCTCGCTATGCGAGTCGCAGCCCTCGCAAAGCGAGGGCAGTGGCCGAGGGTCTCAGTTGCTGGCATGGAGCGCCGTAGGCGCTCCATGCCAGCACCTGAGGACCTCGCAAAGCGAGGGCCGCAGTTGCTGGCATGGAGCGTCGAAGGCGCTCCATGCCAGCAACTGCGACCCTCGCAAACTTCACGTCGCAAACCAAACAGCACGACACACACATTACGACACTCGCAAACAACATACGACACACGTTCACACACATTACGGCCTCGCAACATTCGGACGCAACTCGCGAACATTACAAAATGTAAAACACAATACATGCACACAGCACATACATAAAAACCTTACCTACACCAAGAGGGAGCACCCAGGACCTCAAAAATACAACTTACATCTCGATTTTACTCGAAATAAAACACTTTAGAGACTAAAAAAAAATCTAAGCGAGAGAAAAAATGGCCGCCGAACAAAACGAAAACGAGGCTACAGCACTCTAAACTCGCAAAACACCACAACAAACTCGCAAAACACAACAAACGACCTACGGATATTCATACCACACAGTGCACACATTCAGCATGCTTACACAGCAGCTCCACACCACTAATGCTGCAGCAACATCAACACAGATTGCCAGCTCTTCATCACAATGCTTCAAAATAGGTACAGTATATTAATTTAGTAATCTATTACATATTTCATTATTATACACCAAACATCATTAGCTACCTTACAATTTCATTGCCGTCATTTTTTGACGGGCAATTCGCTAGTAAATAATAAACATAGTCATCCTCAATAGAGAAGACTATTTTAGGGATAAAAAAATCCTACAAAGTATTGAACGTTGATGAATTAAAAACAATCCTAGAGAAAGGTCTACAGAATCATGTTATAACCAAACAAGAATCGAATAATAAGAATTATGTATAATAAAAATCCAAAAGTTGCAACATTTTACATCATTCCTAAAATACACAAAAATCTCAACAAACCACTGGGAAGACCAATAGTATCAGGCTTAAAAAGCCTAACAGAAAACTGTAGCAAACATGTTGCTACAATTTTGTACAAAAGATGTGCTATTGAAACTAAATGGAATTGAAAAGTAAAAATGCTAGTAAAAATGCACTATTGATCACACTTGATGTAGAGTCATTATATACCAACTAGGAACTTACCCGTCAAAAATGACAGGATTAAAATTGTAAGGCTGGCAATGCTGTTTACCACATAATGTGATGCTTTTGCTCCTCTGAGCACCTTCAGCGCTCATTGTGAGCCTCTCCTCCGTGTACTGTGCGGCTTCGTTAACCTACAAGTTTTGTGCTTGGGTATGCCATGTGTCTCTTTCCACCATCTCCCCCTGTCCCTTCTCTGTGTGTCTGCTGAATGTTTTCGTGTTACGCGCTGAAGGCCTTTTGTTTTATTTTCAATGTCCCGCATGCCTGGCGTCGTTGGCATTACTGTCTTTGCCGTTGTGTATTTTCTAAGTCCCGTGTGCCTGGCTTTGCTCAGCCTCGTTTTCATGCAGTTTCTGAATTTTTTATGTTTTTCGTCCGCCATTTTTTTTCTTCCTTAACCAATTTTGTATTTTTTGTATTGACGAAAAAACCCAAGTATTGCTCTAAATCGCTCGCAACCTCACTCCCAGCCTTCCTGGCTCTCCCCCCGTCCTGTCTGTCAGTGTGTTATTATATTTGCTAATTTTTTATTTATTTGTTAGGGTTTTTAGAGTTAAGCTCTTGGCTCGCAGTTGCTCCCCTCACAATGCAGCCTAAGTCCTGCATGCTTCAATGCCCCCATGTACTTGAACTTATACCTAAGGTGGTGGGAGGAGCAGTTAGTGTTTTTTAATGAAAAAATTGACATATATACAAAAAAAAATTAAATGTGGGCCAGTTTCATCGATTACATATTTTTGCTATGGAATGGTACAACTAGTAGCCTACAAGAATCCATTAGAGTACTGAATGACAATGATATAGAACCTCAAAAGTCAATAAGACTTCAACAACATTTTTGGACTTGAAAATAAAAAAAATGAACAGATGACAAATTGCAAACAACCACATACAGAAAACGTAATGCTGCTAACAACCTATTACATGCTAAAAGTAGCCATCCAAAGGCTTTAATCCCTGAGATACCGATGGGCCAATATTTAAGACTGAAGAGAAATTATTCAAATCAGTCAGATTTTATAATTGAGCCTAAAGAACTTAAATCTCGGTTTCTGGAAAGGGGTTACAAGAAGAGAACCCGCAAAAAAGCATATTACAGAGCCATAGATATTAATAGAGAGACTTTGCTTGCTGATAAATCTAAGAATAATGATGATCTGATCAGGTGTATTGGTACATATAATGGTAAGTGGCATGATCTAAAGAGGATATTTAATAAACATTGGGTTATTCTTTTAGATGACAAAGATTTAAAACCATTTCTTAATAGCTGTGCACAAAAAAACAGCCATCAACACATTTGAAAGACACACTCTCTAGAAGTCATCTCTACAAAAAAACAAAAGGTTGTTTCAAATGCCAATCTTGTACATCTTGCAGGTATATCTGCTCAGAAAAGACATTCCCTTCTATTATTTTTTTTAATACATTTTTATTATGAGAAAAGTAAGTTACAATGCATTTGAACATGTCTTCATAATGAAAGAATACAAAACATTGTAGTATGACACTTTACAGCTTATAATAAACACATTTACTGCAACTCTTTCTCACTCTTTTTTGTTCATGTTAAAGAAATACACTTAACTTCTAGTATTTCTAATGTAATACTGAGCAATATTCTAACAATAAAAATACAAAAATATATAAAAAAGAAGAATGAAAGAAGAAAAAGAATATAATAATATACCATTTAGCCGCCTTATAGTATCGTAGAAGGTCAGGAGTTGCTAAGCCTCCTTTCTGTTTTGATGCTTTCATGGTCGCCCTATTTATTCTAGATTTCTTATTGCCCCAGATGAATTTAAATATTGCTTTCTGAATGTTGATATGTCTTTAAGATTTATCGATGATGGTATACTCCTAAAAAGGTATAGCAGTTTAGGGAGGGTGTTCATTTTAATGGCGTGTATTTTACCAGACCAAAATATATTTAATGAAGACCAGGTGCAAAGATCTGAATATATTTCTTTAAAGATAATGGGGTAATTTGCATCATATATCTGTTTAGTAAATTTAGGGATATGCATACCTAGGTACTTTATATGATGTGAGGACCATTTAAAGGTATTGTTTAAGGTCAGCAAATATTCCAGTTGCTTAGGCAGTGAGACATTAAGAGCTTCACTTTTATTTGCATTAATTTTAAACCCTGATATATGACCAACATTGCTCAATGTTTTAAATAGGCTAGGTAAGCTAATTAAAGGTTTAGTAACTGTGGGGAGAATATCATCCGTAAATAGGCTTAGCTTATATTCTTTATCTTCTAACTTGATTCCACTAACATCTGGAGCTTCCCTTAATGCTATCGCTAGTGGTTCTAAACATAGAGCAAAAAGTAGAGGCTATAAAGGACACCCCCGTCTTGTTCCCCAAGCTATCTTAAATAATTGAGACTTGAAACCCTGATAGGAAATATAGGCCCTAGGGGCAGAATATATTGTCATAATGCTTCCTACAAAGCTTTCACTAAGACCAAATTTAAGCAATGCTTCTTTCATATAAGTCCAATCAATACTATCAAACGCTTTCTCTGCATCTAAAGATAATAGCATTAGTGGTAATTTTTTGTCTGAAGCGATATCCATGAGGTTAAAGATTCGCCTACTATTATCAGGCGCTTCCCTACAAAGCCCACCTGGTCCGGATGAATCACAGTCGGCAAAAAAGGGGCCAATCTATTTGCTAGACATTCCCTTCTTTTAATTATAAAATTATAAAATATCAACAACCTCATATACGCTGATGATACTACTCTGATGGCTGAAAGTGAGGAGGAACTAAAGGATTTATTGATGAGGGTAAAAGAAGAGAGTGCAAAAGCTGGACTGCTGCTCAATGTTAAAAAGACGAAGATCATGACAAACAGCAATCTCACTTCCTGGTAAATAGACGGGGAAGAAGTAGAGGCAGTGACAGATTTTATTTTCCTGGGATCCAAGATCTCTGCAGATGGTGACTGTAGTCAAGACATTAAAAGACGTTTTCTTCTGGGGAGGAAAGCTATGGCAAGCTTGGACAAGCTAGTAAAAAGTAAGGATATTAAACTATCAACAAAGGTCTGTATAGTTCGAACTATGGTATTCCCAGTAATAACATGCAGATGTGAGAGCTGGACCTTAAAGAAGTCTGAGCACCGAAGAATTGACGCATTTGAATTGTGGTGTTGGAGAAGACTGCTTAGAGTCCCTTGGACTGCAAGAAGATCTAATAAATCAATACTTCAGGAAATCAAGACACACTGTTCACTAGAAGGTATGATCATGAAGCTGAAGCTCAAATATTTTGGCCATATCATGAGAGGGCGGGATTCCCAAGACTCTGATGCTGGGAAAGCTTGAAGGCACAAGAAGAAGGGGATGACAGAGGTGGATATGGATAGATGAGGTCACTGAAGCAATGTACATGAACTTGATGGAGCTCAGAAGGGCAGTGATGGAGAGATGCACCTGGCGTGCTGTGGTCCATAGAGTCACAGAGAGTCGGACACGACTGAACGACGAAACAACAAAGTCAAAAGGAGTGGTTTATTTGATGACGTATATTTGTGGAATGAGATACATAGGTAAAACTGCCGTGAACTCAGAAGAAGAATATTAGAACACATTTACAGCATCAAAAGAGAACTTGACACACACATAGCCTTACATGCAAACTTGAAACACAAAGTAGATTTTTTTTTAAATGTAAATTTATTTTTTTATATGCCTTCTAAAAAAAAATATTACATATTAATTTTTAGTCACTTAAATAACATAAAAACAAAACAATAAAATTATACAAAAATAACACACAAAGTACCTGTTAAGTTAATTATATGTCATGTAAATGTATGTACAAGTTTATGTACAAGTTTATTTGACTCATGAGATTACTAGCTAGATAAGAAAGAAAGAGACTGGTTTGATCTTAATTCAAATTTAGCGTATAATTATCCTACAATTTCCATTTACTTATAATATTTCCATTAAAGGAGGGTGATTGGTTAAAAAAACTCCAATTCAATTATTCTATTATGAGTCACAATTTATTTTATCTCAGTCCAAGTTGGAAGTGTTTCTTTCCTCCATTTGTTTTGCAACCAACCATTTAGCGACTAGTAGGATATGGCAAAGAATACTTTTTTCTTTAGAAGTCAGACCATACGAATCAATATGGAATAATATAAAGTCTGAAGCAAGAGGTAGATTCCTTTTAATAATTTTAGATATATGACCTAAGCAGTGCGGATAAAAATCTTGAATAAAACAACAGGTCCACAACATATGTACGTATATGCCTTTCTCCGTACATACCCTCCTGCAAAAGCTAGAGTGGGAGTACAAAGCAATGTTCTCAAAAAATGCTGGTACCAAGTACAACCTCTGAGTTAACTTGAAGTATATTTCTCTCAAGTGAGTCACCTCAAATGCCTTAAACTGGGAGCTTTCCTCCCAACTCATTCCAAGATCCAATTCCCATTTCAACATAGAGGAGGTTTTCTGTTCCTCTATAAAAGCTCCCATAGATTTTAAGCATTTGGAAAGATCTCTTATAAGATCTCTTATATTTGTTAGATTAAATTAAAAATTTATGACTGTCATGATCTGCTTCTTCAAGGGGGCTTGATATGACCCTTGTTCAAACCCACCCCAGCAGAATCGTGTGGTTCTTGTTCTCTGTGGCACAAAAGATGGCTTCTGAATAGGGACCACGCCCAAGAATATGTGCAGAGGCTAATGAGGTCAGAACAGGACCACTCCCACTCAGGATACTGGCATACAGTAAATATATCCACACTTTTTTTTATGTGAAAACCATAACTGAACTTGATTAATTAGACTCCAAGATTTATACCCCATCCCTAGTGATGAATTAACCACTGGCAACAATGTTACACCAATAATTACAGCCCATGTCCCTCAGCCCATCCCTGTGTATTTGTGTGATGTATCTGCCCCCAACCACTCCAACTGAAGAGCGTTCCTGGTTATCACAGTAACTGGAGATATGCAGCCTCATTAAATTCGGGCTACATGTTACAGTAAAACGTAGCCCATAGCGTTGAAAATGGGACTTACGCTATTAAATTAGTCCCCTAAAGCAGGCCTACGACGACTTGCGGGTTAAGACGCAGGACGGAAGAAAAATGCCTACGGGACGTGAACGTGGAACTTCGCAGGCCGCAAATCCTTTGATCTGTCAAGCCCGTAACCGCTACAAATCCAATCATGCTATTAAATTGCATCAAAGTCACCCGCGAGCTGGTCCGTAACACGTAAATGGAGCCCAAAGCCCAACGAGTGCTGGACAGGACTCGCAAGGGGGGTAAGATCTAATATGTAGCACTTCAAATGCAAATATAAAATCAATGCTGTACTTTTATTAATAGGGAAAGTGATGTTAGAACAACATTCTCAAGCCCGAAAATTTGCCCGAAAAAATACTTTATTTCATGTTTAATTTCCATGTTATATTGATCCCGGCAATCAATGTGTTAATACATATACTGTAACTCGCATGTAATAGAATATCATATTTACTGCCTTATTAATATTGCATTATTGTGGAATGTGGGTCCGATCGCAACTTGTAATTGAAGCCCGTAGGACTTTGAAATCTAACCTCCCCTTTTTCAGTAACGTAACACTAACAATCTCTTTTTCCATTGGCTCAGTCTAAACCTGTAATTACGGTCTACACTAATTGTTCGTCCGCAAAGCCACAAAAAGTCTCAAGCCTGTAGCTCGCAGCCCATTCTAATTTAATAGCAATGTAACTCGGCCATGTTTCAAGCATGAAATGGGCTTCACGTTGGGGTTACTGGCTTGGAATTTAATAGGGTTGATAGGATGCATCTGTTCAGCCTCCATGCTAATTGCCACTACTGGCCTTGTAGTTTCCGTGGCTGTAATCTTGAAGTGTGTGTTCAAGGTTTATCCCCCTCTCACCCCCCAGCTCTGAAAGATACCTCAAGGAAGGTGGCCAGACCTCTTTGGCATGAGAGATACTCCCCAAAGGATCCAGAAAACCAGGACTAGAGGTACCCCAAGGTCTGCCCTGACTTCTAAGACCATGGACTGCGTCTCGACCTCTAGAACCTCTAGGACTTGTGGGATACAACACTGATTGCGCTCAGACCTGTACACTCTGGGATACATCGACGCTTCAGACCTGGGACTTACCACAAAGACTGTGCCAGGGGGCAGAGGGGGGCATGAGATACCTGCTTCCCTTCTCTGTATCCCCCCATGCCCCATGGATCTCCTGGGGTTGGTCCGGGACCCTCAGAGCCACCATGAGCCCATCAGTTTTGGGATCGATCAAATCCTGAACAACCCAGAGCAGCCCAATTGTGCCCCAGGACTGGCGAACAGGATTATGAGGGCAACACTGTGTATACTGGGGGCTACAGCAACGTGTACAACCCGCCATGACCGTGCCAGGGCTGCCCAACCCAGCATGGCCTCTGTCAGGGCTGCCCAACCCAGCATGCCCCCTGTCAGGTCTGTCCACCTTCTACAATCTCAACATAAGGATGGACGTGAGCATGAATGTCAATGTGAGTGTTTTTTTTTTTGGTGCATTTGCTTCTTACTCCCACTAAATTCTGCTGTGACGCGCGCGTGCATAACCCAGTCGGGCACGCAATGTCAGACTCTGGGCATGACTACAATTAGCATAGGTACCCCTCCATTCTAAACAATACAGAACCTAGTATATTCATAAACCAAGTTACAGATAATAGTGAAATCATATTTTAACCTGGGGAAGTTCTCAAATCCCAGCGCCAATACACAGTCCACAATAGTCCAGTAAAGCTCTGGGTATGAAGAAATGGGGTGGCAAAGAATGCCCCTGTGCCTCCCAAAATCCAGATGTGACAATGACATTATATTTAAGGGAATTATAATTCAACCACAAATTAGCATTATCAAAGGATTTCAGTCCCCATTGTTCCCATGAGACTTTAGAGAGGGGTAATATTTGATCCTGTATTATTGAAATTGGAGTAATGGGAGAGGTAAACGGCATCAAATTTCTTACTTTGTTACTTAGATTCCAGATTTTTTAAATAGATTGAATTGCTTGTGGCATTTTTTTCAATTTGTATAAACTTTGGACTTTGATCAATATTGCTCAATTTCAATAAATGCTTAATATTTATTGCTTCTGAATATGCAAAAAGTTAGGGGAGGTTAAACCGCCTCTGGAAAATTTTCTTTGTATTATATTTTTATTACATGGGATCTTTTACTCTTAAATATATAAAGATCCCTTGCCCTTTGAAATTTCTTCAAAATATACTTTGAGATATACAGTGTAATACATCTTAGTAGATAGGTGATTTTAGGTAAAATTACCATTTTTACTGCAGCTACTTGGCGCATCCAGGAAAGATTTACAGCCTTATTAAATTGTGATTCGTCAAATTTAAAAGGGCTCTATTTAAGCACATGGCATATTTTTTTTACAGAAGTTTTTAGTTAGTGAAGACCTTGCTTTTGGATAAAAGTTCACTAACTAAAAACTTCTGTAAAAAAAATCTGCTATGTGCTTAAATAGAGCCCTTTTAAATTTGCAGAATCGCAATTTAATAAGGCTGTTAATCTCTTCCAGTTTTCTAGCCCTTATTTGTGGATATCATTGGTATGAATTTAAGTTTGATATAAAATCTACATGGGTGAATCCGTTTGAAGACCAGTCAAAATCGTAATTTTCTCTAAGCTTGTTTTTAGCATCTATATCCAAATGTAAACTTAGTACACTGGTTTTGAGGAATTTCGTTTGTAGTATGATGCATTACTGTACAGTTCAATGTTAGAGAATATGTGTTTTAAAGAAGTCTCAGGATTTGTTACTGTAATCATAATATCCTCTGCGAACAGGGTAATTTTATTTTCTAATTTACCTGCTACTATACCAGTAATAGACCTATCTTCCCTAATCAATTTTGCTAACTGCTTGATGGACAAGGCAAAGATCAAAGGTGATAACGGACATCCTTGTCTTGTCCTGTTGCCTATTATTTTATTATTATTACTATTATTGTTAACTTTTATTTGTAACCCAACAACATATTCCATAGCGCTGTACAGGGGTTAAGAACAAGAAAAGTATAGTAACAAACTGTAGAAGATAGGGGGCCCTGTTTTGAGCTTAAAATCATTGTGCAAAAAGTGCTTTTTTCTAGAGAGCCTTATAAGATTAGAAAATCGCTTCTTACAATCTAAAGGGGATGGGAGAGGCAAAAACCTGGGGAAGAGCAGATAGGGAATAGCAGGAAGGTCAGGGAGGAAGAGAAAGTTTGCTTAAGTAGGAAGGTTTGTAGAGTTACAAATGTTTTTTTCATTAAATGGGAGAGGAAAGGAATCTGAGGTGAATGACTCTAATATACAATATATTATCTGCCCCTAGTGGTCAGATGATATAACCTGCAAATGGGAAAGTCAGGCGATTTGACTGCTATGTATTACTGCAACAGTTAGAGCTGGCTGGGTGGGAGAGAACTGGTATCTCGATTCCAGAGGAAGTTAGTATGGCAAAAATTATAGCCAGGGGGAAAAGTAGTTCCAATTCAGAGGCAGGGTCTGTTAGGTAAGAGATGGAGAGATGTGTTCTGATACTAGGTATGAAGGTAAAGGGGAGTTAGTGAGTGAGCAAAAGAATACAGAGGGGCTAGTATAGTGGGAGGGGAGGGCAGATGGGGGTAGGCCATGGTTAAACAGACCAAGATGGAATGGCTATTCCTTAAACAAACAAGGCAGTCTAGTAAATGGAACAAACAGATCACAAATATACAGATTGAATAACTGTTACAGTCTAAGTGTAGCTTTGAAATCATTGTAGCGGAAGAGATGATCACCTTAGCAGAGAAAAGTAGTTCCAGGTCAGAGGCAGGGTCTGTTAGGTAAGAGATGGAGAGATGTTGGGAAATTTTGGGAGTCAAATCCAATTCTGGGAAACAAAAGCACTGGAATTAGTATAAAATGCCTTTTCTGCATGTGAGCCAAATCTACCCAGTCCAAACTTATCCAAAATCAGGTCCAGACAATCTCAGTTGACCCTGTCAAAAGCCTTTTCGGCATCTAAAGACAGGGCAATAACTGGGATTTTCTTCTTGCCTGAGAAGGCTATTATATTTATACATTTTCTGGTATTGTCAGAACATTGTCTATTCATAATGAATCCTGCTTGGTCAGTATTAATCAAGATTATAAGTAGTGTTTTTAAATGCATTGCAAGAATTTTGGCAAAAATCTTGATATCGGTATTAAGTAATGATATTGATCTGTAGTTTTTGAGATTTGTCTCGTCTTTGCCCAGTTTCAATATATTTATAATTCTAGATTGCAACATTTCAGTAGCGGCAACACCACAAGTTTTAATTTCGTTAAATGTATTTTGTAAGTGAGTACCTATGGATGGTGAAAAAAACTTATAGTAAATATTAGAAAAAACATCCGGTTCCAGGGATTTATATGGTTTCTAACTTTTAATACACAACTCTATTTCCTTTTCTGTAATTTCTTCTTCTAATACATTTAATTGGGCTTCAGAAATTTTTGGTAATTTTATTTTATCTGAAAACTCCTTTAATTTTATCAAACCTTCCAAAAACCTTATTATGTTATTTTCTAAATTATAAAGGGATTTGTAATACTGAGCAAAGCAAGATCCTATTTTATTTGGTTTAAAATATATTTCCCCCCTTTGATCAAAAATTCTCTCTATTCTTTTTTTGAGTTGAACTATAATTGAGTTTGTTAGCTACCATTTTTCCTGTCTTGTTTATATAGAAATATTGTTTTTTGTTGAAGTAGCCAAATTTTGTTATCTAATTTTAGTCTGAATCAGCAGAATTTGATTAGCTATTTTTTTGTGGGAGATCATTTTTTTTTTTTTCTAATTTACTAAGTTCAATGTATAGTTTTCTCAATGGAGTGCCTCTTTCCTCTATTTCTTTTTTAAGCTTTTCTCTATCTTCAATTGATTTGAAAAGTGTATAATCAATTTTAGATAGCTTTGATTTAGCAGAATATTGTGATTTATCTATATTGAGTGTTATACCAGCGTGATCGGATCAATTTATCAAGCCTATTTCTATGTTATTAACTAGTTCCAATGTTTTTTTGGTCTAATAAAATATAATCAACTCTGGTGTAAGTATTATGATGACTTGAATAGAATGTGTAATTTAATTAATTTGGATGTAACATTCTCCATCCATCATAAATATTACAAGATAACAAAGTTTTGTTAAAGTTCTTAGATTTCCTTATTGACTCAGGATCTGGTTGAGATTTTAATACTGATTTTCTATCTAGAATGGGGTCAAGATATACATTTAAATCCCCACATATTACAAAGCCTTTCTTTAATTTCACTGTATGCTTAAGCAATTTTTTAAGGAATTTCTTTAGATACTGATACGGGGCATATTTACTAAAGTGTACATTTGATTTCAGTCATGCCTATCCAAATAATATATCTACCCTGTGAGTCAGTTTCAATAAACTCTTATTTTACATTTGCTTTCTTGTTAAATAGAATGGCTACTCCTCTTGCTTTTGTTTTATAACTGGCTGAAATTCTAAAGACATAAATTCTGCTTGACAGGGAGGTCTCCTTATCTCTTAGCCAATGTTTTTCTTGGATACATATTAGATTAGCATTTACTTTTTCAAAGTATTTTATTGCTACATGTCTTTTATAAGGGGAGTTTAAATCGTTTGCGTTTTGAGATAAAATTGTAAGCTTCATAGGTAATTATTAGACCAATCTTCTAATGTCTCTTTGTTTCTGAACAGCTTATTTAGCGTCTCATGTGTCAGCAACAGGTACAAACACAAGCAACAAAATATAAACATCATATCCAAAGGAGGACAGAGTACAACACAATATTTCATAAAACTGATAACAATCAAAATTGAGATGCGTTTTCTCTATAATCTCTCTAGACAGTAGAGAACTTATAAATATTGTCATTATACCATGATCTTTTCTAGCCAGATTGTGAGAGATACTCTGACTAGACTGACCGAGGGAGAATCAAAGTAATTTGGACAGGTAGGTCCAATAAAATACTGTAACCGTTAATTCTCAGAGGTGGATACATATGGAAGGGTCTGAAAAAGTCAAAGACCAATATTCTTACATTTAGTTTCCTGCTTCTAAGTTCTCATCTTTTCTCCTTCAGACTACCAAACTCTTATTCATTTTATAACTTAGTTAAAATGTAGTTATATATGTGAATAACTGAGTAACGCTTGTTAATTCCAGCTAGTTTAATATACAACTAATTGTAAAGAGTGAATATACTAATCAAGATATAAAAAAAATTAAAAAAAAACAATATTAAATAATCTTTTGCTTGCCACCCTCCTCCATAAACCCCTCACCACACCTACATTTTGCTTAGCCCCTATCTCTCCATATCCTTCTTAAACCTGCTAAGGAAATGCAGTATCAGAGCTGAGGTGGAATTAAGTCTTTGATGATTCAGATTCCCTCTTTTTCCTCCTCTTTTTTCGTGTTTTCACTCCTCTTTTTCTTTCTTTTTCCTTTTCTTTCCTTCCTTTTTATTTTTTTTTCCTCCTTTATTTTTCTACTTTTTTCCATTTCCTTTATTTTTGTCTCCTTTTTTATCCCCTTTTTTTTCTTTACATCTACCTTTATTCCTCTTCCCCAATCCCCTTCTTTTTCTCTTTCTCCCCTTCTTCCTTTACTTTTCCTTCTTTTTTATTTTTTTCCTTTTTGTTTCCTCCTTTTTCATTTTTTCCCTTTTTTCTTCCCCCTTTTCTCTATTCTTTCTGTTCTATCTCTTCAACAGCTCTTAGCCCTCAAGATTCTTAATCCTTAAGTCTCAGGACCTTCATTTCTCTTTTTTCTCTCCCATTCCTAGAGAATTCTATTTAGTTCCGGTTTGTTCAGTGATTCAAACTGGATATTCCATCTAACCAAAAAATGTTCTCCTTCTAATGGGGAGTTTGTTGTAATTTTGTGTTTATCTTTTGTGACTAGCAATTTAACCAGATATCCCCATCTATAATTTATATTTTCTATTCTTAATGTTTTTGTTATATTTCTATATTCCCTTCTTTTTTATAAAGTTGCACTGGACAGATAAAAAAAAAACACCAAATTTTGATATGGAGAATCAAATGTTTTTTTCTCTCTCTAGCAGCTTTCATAATTGATTCTTTGATTGAGATAACATTAATCCTTACTATAACATCTCTTGGAGAACTACTTTGGAGATTTCTCAGAAGAGGAATTCTATGAAGTCTGTCTATTTATAATTCATTATGTGAAGTATCTTTGACTAGGTAGTCAAAAAAAAAAACAGTATGAAAGATTTAAATTCATTTATAGCAATATTCCTTGTATTCTAATGTTGTTTCTTCTTGAGAAATCTTCCATGTTGTGTTGTTTTTGTTTAAGGACCTGCACTTCCTCTTCTAAAGATTTAATTTGATTTCTCAAAAGTTGATTGTCTGTCCACATTGCCTCAAATCTATTTTCAAGTTCATTAGTTCGTTTAGATATCGAATCTAATACTTCAGAATTTGTTGTCACTATTATAAGTTCCTCCTCACGTAATGTACATTGGAAATCTATTAATAATGCCTTCATACCAGATAATGTTTTTAAAATATCTTGAAAAAATGCCCAGGCCCATGGCCCCGCCCAGGAAGGAGGTAGCTGAGGGCTAGAACGGGAGCAGGAACTAACGCCCAAATCTTACCGACAAGGGAGCAATGGGTACAGGTGTTTGACCAACACCCTAACCCTATGGATATGGGAGGATTGGTTACAACTGCCTGACTGGTCGGCTGAGATGGCCTAAGAAACTGCTGAGGGTATGAGGTAGTCCCAAGATGCAAATAAGATACAAGACACAGTCTTACACCCTTAATTGCCCAGCAGTGAGAAGCGCAGTATCGCAGCAACTCCACAACATATTACTGCTATCCCGCTGGTTTCCAAAGATATGAAAAGTTTATTAAATCTAAAGAGATAAAGGCAGAAGTTAATTGTGGAATTGGACTACTTTTGTTAAAATAAGTAAGGGGTGAGTAGAGACACTTATGAAACGTGATCAAAATACAGCTAGGGGGAAGAATAGGGATAAAAACAAAAAGGGTAAAAAAGTGGAGAGACATTTCTTTGCTCCTAAATCAAATATAAAAAAGAAACTGTTCCCTGGAGAGCTCTGTAATCGAAGAAGAAGAGGAGCCAGTGACATCATCTGGTAAAGATATGGTCGAGACTTCCAGGTAAGAATGTGCAAATCTGAATCTGAAATTAATAAGAAAAATTACTTTCTTAGAGAAGTTTTAGATAATACAAAAGCTATGAATTTATTGACAGAGAAGCTAAATAATCTAGAAGCCCAGCTGCAGCATTTGAGAGCAGATAATCAGAAGTTGAATTCTCAAGTAGAAATTCTTGAGGAAGAACTAAAGACTTCTAAATATAAACTTGGTAGAGTGGAAGATTTCTCCAGGAGTAATAATATAAGATTGAGGGGTATCTCTGAGAAAATTTCTCCTGGAGAACTCCCGGAATATCATATCATTTTTGAATATGGTCATCTCAGTAGAGCAACAAAGTACAAATATGATTGAGCGAGCTCACAAGTTGCCACTACCAAGGAATGCACCGAGAGTTAGCTTGAGATGTAATTGTTAAATTCTAGTATGCTATACACAAAGAGATACTCTTAAAATCAAGTAGAGATAGTAAGTCTTTTGAACCCCCCTATGAACATATCTTGGTTTTTCAAGATCTATCTTGCAATGCATTAATGAAAAGAAAGAAAAGAGTTTAGGAAGATCACCAAAATGTTAATGAGAGAGAAAATAGTCTATACGTGGGGATTTCCAGTCAAACTAATAATAGTAAGAGAAGACCAACGAATAAATATTAACACTCCGATTGATGGAGAAAGGTTACTTGATAAATGGATAATTCTACTGGAAACATGATTTGTTACCCATTCTGGGGGCATAAGGGAATAGCAAATTAGCGCAATAAACGAGGTACGGCTATGTAGCTTTTAACATACAGTATATGGTAGCCTGGTTGCACTTTAAAAGTTGGTGTTTAATAGATGTGTTTTAGAGTGAGGAAAGGGTTATAGTTTGGGAAGATGGAAAAGGTTTAGTAACTAAGCTGAACTGATAAAATATTGACACATTTTTACTAAAGAAGTTAATATGTACGTAAAGAAAACTAGGTATTAGTTAGGAAGAGATGGATGGAATAATGGATGTTTATTTGTTTCAGTTGGAGAGGTACAACTGATGTAAAGAATATTGAGTGTATTACACAAATACATATATTTGAAGGGATGGGACAAATTTAAGCCCCATTAATAAAGGTAGAGTTAGAAAGCACTGCGGACCAAAATTTAAATGCTGAGTACTGAGTAAGATCATTTGGAAACACAGTGATTTTTTTTATTTATTTAATTGATATTTTGGTTTTGATTTTTGGTAAATTTTGGGGTATAAATCTGTTTAAGTAAAAGACTAGAGGGTATTAATTTTATAATAAGGCTATGATTTAGATGTACCAAAGTTCACAAATGTATTCTTATAAGCCCTTAGAGGGGTAAGGTCTGCCTGAATACCCAACATAATACAAGATCATACAGTGGATCAGTCAGGTTATGGGCAATATCAAATAGTTAAGGAAGTCAGGGGAAGAGGTGGGGTTTAATAATCATGGGATTATTAATAAAGAGATAATTATCTGCCTGCTTCTTACAAGCAATGGCAGAAAAAGAGCTGGTGAAGGTTTTAGGCCATAGGGGAACTATGGACTCATAGAACTTCCTTTTATTTACTTAAAATAAGCAAAGAATAATCCCAAGATTAATAATGATGTTAAAGGATATCGGGAGGTGGGCAGTTAGCTCCTTAGAGACAGACTCTGTTTGCTCCCACCAGGTCTAGTCTAATACCTAGGTTTAAGACGGTATTTAAATGAACATACCGTTGGAAAAAGGGTATTGTATGTATATATATATATATATATATATATATATATATATATATATATATATATGTAATGTTTTGAATGTTTGTAAATTTTTTCGTGTAAAAGGTACAGAGGGGCTTCCCGGGGATTCGCCATGGGGGGGATGTGGCCGTGTAGGTCACAAAACACCGGAGGTTAACCAGCTGGTTAGAGAACAAGGGAACATACATGAGTGAAAACTTAGATAAGCTGAGCCTGCCGCTGACTATACTATCGCAGTATGTGAAGGGCCTAAATTCACTGGGCACATGGCCATGCAAATGTTTAAAAAAGAGGATGCAGACATTGGCCTCCACAAAACCTACACCTGACTGGACTATGTTTTATTGGATCAGGCCACATTAGCAGGAATGACAAAAGCTCTAATTGGTCCAATAATCTGGTCAGATCACGGACATATCAAGATCCATTTGAACAATAGTCATTTGAGTGAGATTAATAATCACATATATAGTTGTGAGCATACGAGTTGTTGCTAATGCTTGCGGGCTCGCACAGCGAGCCCGCAAGAACTGCGTCCCTCGCAAAGCGAGGGGCCGCATTTGCGGTGGTGGAGCATCCCACGTCCGCGAAGCGAGGGGCCGCATTTGCGGTGGTGGAGCATCCCACGTCTCTGCAAATGCGGATCCTCGCGAAGCGAGGGGCCGCATTTGCAGTGGTGGAGCATCCCACGTCGGCTGTGTTCATCCGCAAATGCGGACCCTCGCAAAGCGAGGGGCCGCATTTGCGGTGGTGGATGATCCAACGTCGGCTGTGTTTGTCCGCAAATGTGTTTGTCCGCAAAAAAACCTCAAAGGCGCCTCACACGCGGTTAACTCACATGCGCACGACTTAGAAAAAAGTCAACTGCGCCGTACACGTAAAAACCAATTCCGTCCCTCGCAAAAAAAATACGTCCGCCTCGCAAAAAAATACGGCCTCGAAACGGACCATTCCCAACACGCAAAACCGGCCGAAAACGGCGCGCATGAAAACATCAGAAACACAAGAAATAAACACAACGAACACATAAAAAGCTTACTTACAGCAAGGGGGGGCATCCGGCACCTCGAAAAGTTAATTTACACGTCCATTTAAGTCCAAAAAAACGAGTTTAAACTGCCGAAAATCCCCTAAGCGAGAGAAAAAATGTCCGCCGAACAAAACGAAAATGAGGCTTCAGACGTAACTATACTACAGTGACTCGCAAAACTGAAACACATACTATGCGGCACGTACCACACTGATATTAACCACCATTTTGAAAACTACTACGCATAAGGCGGATAGAACGCAAATTGTAAGCTGGAACGCAAATAGCGCATGCGTATTGCGTTATAACAGTCCGAGGCACTTGAAAGTTTATAAATACTGCCTACTTTCCAGAAACTTCTACATTTCTACTCAGGTGATGAATGGAGTGACTGGATAGTTAACTCCTGCTGTTACTTGAGAAGAGAATTGTTTCCTAATTTCCTACTTTACATTGTGCAAATTACAACTGAGAGGTAAGCTATAATATATTACATTTTATTATCAAGACAGGACAAAAAAAAAACAACTTTAACTATGAAAATGGGATTCATATATAGTGACATGTGACACGCACATTTATGTGTATAGCCCCTACAACAAACTAATCTTAACCCAAAGTAATTAAACAAGTATATTTAAATGACATAAAAAAAAAAACTACTTTAACTATTAAAATATGATTCATGTATAGTGATATGTGAAACGCACATATATGTGTATCATGTACAGTGACATCTGACACGCACATTTATGTGTGTAGGCCCTAAAACAAACTAATGTTAATTGAAACTAATTAAAGAAGTATATTTAAATGACATTCATTCATTGCAATTCAATATGTAACCTAAAGCTGAATCTTTCCCCTTTTTTTACTATTCAAACAGACTCTGCATCAACAGCGTCACTCAAGAATTTGCACCGTGCATTGTGAACCAGAATCCCTTTTAAAGAACACAAAGAAAGAAGAAGAGGTAAGATAGAAAAATACATTACATGCTGAAAAAGACCATGCTTTCCTAAATCAAAAAGAAGAAATATACAATTAACCATTTCACGTTCTTTTTCAAACAGACACTACAAGAAGACCGGCGGATTAAGATTGGCAGGAGGGGACCCTCTGTCATTCGGACAAGAACAACTCTTCAATAAAGGTAAAGTATAACAAGTAGAAAAAATAAAGGAACTATATATGTTTAATGGCCGCCAATATAACAAATGCAGCAACCAAAAAGTGGTGAACACAAAATTGGATAATGCTAAAAACATTGCCATAATATCCAAAATAGAAAAAACATTCATTTTCACTGTATAAAAACATTTAGCCTTCATAAAAAAGACTAATTAACCAAATAAATAATTCAACATATGGTAGACACAAAATAGGATTGTACCAAAAATCACACAAACAAAGTAAATTAATATTCTTCTTTAATGTTTAAGAACCTATAAGCCTTACAAAGAAGCCTAAATAAGCATACCAAAAGTGGTAGACACAAAATAGGATTGGACCAAAAATCACACAAAGACATAGCAAAGTAAATTAATATTATTTTTTAATGTTTAAGAACCTATAAGTATTACAAAGAAGCCTAAATTAGCATACCAAAAGTGGTGGACACAAAATAGGATAATGCTAAAAACATAGCCATCATATCCAAAATAGGAAAAACATTCATTTTCAATGTACAACAAAATTTAATCCTCATAAAAATGACTAATTAAGCAAATAAAGGATGCAACATATGCGGGACACAAAACAGGATTGTACCAAAAATCACACAAACACATAGAAAAGTAAATTAATATTCTTCTTTTAATATTTAAGAATCTATAAGCCTTACAATGAAGCCTAAATAAGCATACCAAAAGTGGTGGACACAAAATAAGATAACGCTAAAAACACAGCCATCATAGCCAAAATAGGAAAAACATTTAACCTTCATAAAAAAGTTTAATTAAGCAAATAAAGTATGCAACATATGGTAGACACAAAATATGATTGTATCAAAAATCACACAAAAAAGTAAATTAATATTCTTCTTTAATGTTTAAGAACCTATAAGCCTTACAAAGAAGTCTAAATTAGCATAGCAAAAGTGGTGGACACAAAACAGGATAATGCTAAAAACATTGCAATCATATCCAAAATAAGAAAAACATTAATAACTACAGTATAAAAAAAGGATAACTGGAATATACAAATACAATTAAAGTATTTATGTTATTCATTACAAATACATTCAAATCAAATAACATTTTCATTTTTCTTTTACAACAGACTGCGTGAAGACCATCGGACAAAGACTTTCAACAGAGGACCAACAAAGATTCTGATTGAAATCACACTTCAACCAAGGTACAGTATAACAAGTAAAAAAAGAGAAAACTAAATAAACATGTTTGCTCTGCATCCATGTCAACAGAAAAAAATAAATAAAAATAACAATCACTAACTATGGCCCTCATTCAATTGCAATTTCGCCAATTGGATAGGGGTCTAAATAAGCACATAACATATTTTTTTAAATACGTTTTTAGTTAGTAAACATCTATCCAAAAACAAGGTTTTCACTAAATAAAAACTTATTAGAGGTTCATAGTTGTGGGGACATGAATACTCTGAGGCCTATTATTTTAAACAGGAGAGATCCAGAGATGGCCAATTTATTAGTTGCTGTCAAAATGGCAAGTTCAAACTTCCAGAAAGAAAAGAATTTCCAATCTATTTACAAAACATTATGACTGAACCTACTTTTCCAAACTACAAAAATTTTAAGACAAACAGAAGATCCTACATTAGTGCCATATTCTTTGCATCTATGGGGGCAACATTAGCTGCTAATGTACCAGGACATGGTCCTTACTGTTTTAAAGTCCAAGGACAAATTTATCATCGGACTTCACATTTACATCTAGAGGAAGGAGAGCAAAGAAAATTCGCTCAACTATATGTCCTAGATATAATAGAAACTGTTGACCAACATATGCAGCTGGAAGAAAATAATAAATGCTTACCCAGTGTTTTTATAGAGCTAAATAACATTATGGACAATAACCCCTACAGTAAAGCTTATAAAAAATTGGCAGAAGTAGAAAACGAACAACAACTTGTTGCACAAAGACATCAATTACCAATGCCAAAGGTTAATATGGTGCTTAAAAGAGACAGACATACTGATAAACATCGGTATAACTTGCCAACATCAAATGAGGTTGCAATGGTGTTTCAAAATGATGAAGGAGAACCACCATTTCAAAGAGACATTAGAATATATCCCAGAAATGAGGAGCAACCATTCATTAATATGAGTATCTTAAGTCCAAATTTAGATCCAATGACATATCCCATTTTTTTCCCACACGGAGAGGCAGGTTTGCAACCAAAATTAACACTTCCCAGTTACCCAAATGCTATACCCAGAATCCAAAATAATGTTTCTATGCTTGAATTTAAAGTAGCTTAATACATTTAATCCAATTTTATGTGGTGGAAAACTAACACAACAATGGATTATTGATTCCTATTTGCAAGTTGAGGCCAATAATTTAAACTTTATCAAATATCAACAAGATAAACTACGTGTAGAACAATATTCTGTACTAATGGACTAAATTGCTGACGTGGCTACAAGCAGAGACATGACAGCTGGCAAAGCCATCATTTTACCATTCCTTTCAAGGATCTCCTCGAAATATGAGAGAAAGATACAATGATGCTATGGCTATTGTCACCAAATTTGACAAACCAGATTTATTTCTTACATTTACATGTAATCCCCAATGGCCAGAAATTACACAAAATGTACTTCTTGGCCAAAGTGCTTCCGATAGACCAGATTTAGTAGCCAGAGTTTTTAAGATTAAATTAAATGAATTAATACGTGACATCACTATAAGTCACTTATTTGGCAAATGTCTTGCTTATGGGAAGGAAAATAGCCATGCAATTTATAATCTTAATGGAGCAAATCTAGCTGTATCAGATATTGAAAGGGATTTGGGAGTGCTTGTGGACAACCACCTAGGTAACAGTGCTCAAAGACAAGCAGCAGCTGCAAAGGCAAATAACATATTAGCATGTATTAAGAAGGGTATAGAAGCAAGGGATAAATATAATTCTGACACTATACAAATCTCTAGTACGCCCTCATTTGGAATATGGAGTACAATTTTGTAGTACATTTTAGAGCTTGAAAAGGTAAAGAGGAGGGCAACAAAACTAAGGGGAATGGAGGGGCGAAGTTATGAAGAAAGACTAACCAAATGAAACGTATTTTCTCTAGAAAAAAGGCGTCTAAGAGGAGATATGATTACCTTATATAAATACATCCAGGGTCAGTATAAAGATTTGTCAAGGGAGCTTTTTGTGCCAAGAGGTTTTCAACTGACAAGAGGACATCCCTTGAGGTTAGAAGTAAAAAGATTCCACCTTAAAGAAAGAAAAGGGTTCTTCACAGTAAGGGTGGTTAATCTGTTGAATTCTCTACCAGAAGAGGTGGTGACAGCGGATTCGATAGATAACTTTAAAAGGGGACTGGATTTATTTCTAATTAAAAAGGGAATTCAGGGTTATCATGGATAATTAGAGAGACAGTATTGATCCAGGGAGGTGCGCCGGTTTCTGGTATCAGGAGGGATTTTTTTTTTTTTTTATACAACTTATTAATTAATAGTTAATCTGCATATTGCAGATCAGAGGAGATCTTACAAGGTTGAACTTGATGGACTGAAAGTCTCTTTTCAACCTTAAATGCTATGAGCCTCATTCTATTATCAGCCGTAAATCGTCCGTAAGGCTGCGATTCCTTGCGGGGGTTCTGTTACCTCGCAATTCTATTATACGGCCCCGCAAGGATGTCCCTTTACGGCCGGCCGCATATCTTGGAACCGGCCGTAAGCTCCAACATTTTTAAAGTCAAATATAAATTGAAGACTGGGCTGTAAATCTTTGTAAATGCGAGGGATCATATTGGGGGACATTAGGATTAATAGCAACCCCATCTCAAGCTTGCACATCAGCCCAAATCCGAGTTTACATTAACTGTTTATTTTCCAGCCGCAGCCTGGCCAGGTCTGAGGTGCTCCAAGCACTCTGGACTTTTTCCATGGATATTTGACATATTTAATAAAAATGTGTTTTTACGGATTTGAGTATAGGGGAAGGTTGTGCTATTTTTGCTAACACCTACAATCTCTTTATAGTCTCCTTAAAGTGCAGGATGGCTTTATTTGGGCTATTATATGTGCTTAATTGGTGCTAGCGGGACCTGTTTGCTGCAAGTAAGCTGCGGCTTGCTTTTAGCCTTGCAGAGAGGGTTCCCGGAGCAATAGAATAGCAACCGGGATTTTCTTGCGGCCGAAACTCTTAGATCAAAGGCTTTCCTCCGGCGCGAGCAGCCGCAAGAGATAGCAAGGCGCCGGCCGCAACCCTACCGGAACCCCCGGCCGGAGGAGAATAGAATAGCCAAATAGCTTGCGGCCGGTCCTTGCGGCCCCGCAGCTCCTACGGCCGATAATAGAATGAGGCCCTATGTAACTATGTAATATATGTAACTTCATGAGTAAATGTGGATTGTATGGTACCACATATCTATTGTCGACCTTTTTGCCGCGAATAATGGCAGTTTGTCCTTCTCTTATTCTATATAATGGATATCCATCACAATTAGCATAAGTTTTGTCTCTATAATCTTTTGGAAATTCTTTTGTACATTTCTTATTTTCCATACATGGTGACTGTGGATTAATATCTCCACACGGTCCGTGAATCATACGATGAGTTACAATCTCATACAGTTCTGGATCTAATAGTTCAGCAATAATGACTGAATCCACTTTGTCACCAGTATCTAATTTATCTTTTTCTTGAAGGATTATAAGAATATGTGCACATGGAAGTCCTCTTTTTTTAAATTCAATGGTATAAACATAAGCCAGACATTTGCCAAATAACTGAGTTATGGTTATGTCACGTATTAATTAATTTAATTTGATTTTAAAGACTCTGGCCACTAAATCTGGTCTATCGGAAGCAGTTTGGCAAATTAGCAAATTGTGTGTAATCTCTGGCCATTGTGAATTACATGTAAATATAATAAATACATCTGGTTTGCCAAATTTTGTTACAATAGCCATGGCATCATTGTATCTTTCTCACATATTGCGCAGAGATCCCTGGAAAGAAGATGGTAAAATGATGGCTTTGCCAGCTGTCATGTCTCTGGTTGTAGCAACCTCAGCGACATAATCCATCAATCCACAATACTGTTCTACTGTTCTACGCGTCTATAGTTTATCTTGTTGATATTTTATGAAGTTTAAATTACTAGCCTCAACTTGCAAATAGGAATCAATGATCCATTGTTGTGTTAGTTTTCCACCACATAAAATTGGATTGAATCCATTTCGAATGGCAATTTGAGCCACTTTAAATTCAAGCATGGAAATATTATTTCGCACTCGTACTTTAGAATTTGGGTAACTCTGAAGGGTTAATTTGGATTGCCAACCTGCTTCCCCATGTGGAAAAAATATTGGATATGTCATTGGATCTAAATTTGTACTTAAGATACTTATATTAATGAAAGGTTGCTCCTGATTTCTGGGATATATTCTAAAGTCTCTCTGAAATGGTGGTTCTCCTTCATCATTTTGAAAGACCATTGCAACCTCATTTGAGGTTGGCAAGTAATAATGGCATTTATCAGTATGTCGATCTCTTTTAAGCACCATATTGACCTTTGGGATTGGCAATTGATGTATTTCTGCATTGAGTTGTTGTTCCTTTTCTACTTCTGCCAATTTTTTATAAGCTTGAGTGTATGGGTTATTGGCCATAATTTTATCTAACTCAATAAAAACAATGGGTAAGCATCTTTTATTTTCTTGAAGCTGCATACGTTGGTCAACAGCTTCCATTGTATCTAGGACATATAGTTGAGCACATTGGATGAAAATGTGAAGTACGATGGTAAATTTGTCCTTGGACTTTAAAGCAGTAAGGGCCATGTCCTGGCACATTAGCAGCTAATGCTGCACCCATAGATGCAAAGGGTATGGCACTATTATATGATCTTATGTTTGTTTTTAAATTTTAGCAGTTCGGAAAAGCAGGGTCAGTCATAATGCTTTGTAAATATGGTGGGAATTGTTGTCTTTCTGGAAGTTGACCTTGCCTTCTTGACAGCTACTAATGAACTTGCCATCTCTGGGTCTTTCCTGTTTGAAATGATAAGCACCACAAAACTGACAGAGAATATTCATCTCACCACAATTATGAACCTCTACTGCTAAAGACTTAAGTAAAGGACAATTGTGAGAACATATATCAGTATGAGTTTGTAGGTCATCATTGGAAATGTTATCTGATTGTTCAGCAACAGATTGTAAATGCTTTTGTTTTTTAGTTGCCTTCTTAGGGGTAGATTTTATTTTTTCAGCTGATATTATTTTGCTTGCAAGTCTTTTGCTTTCTTTTTCTCGTCTAATTTCCTTCTGCTCCGGCATCTGCTGCTTTGCCTATGTTTTTTGGCGTTCTCTAGTTTCGCGTCTTATCTTTTCCTTTTTCTTGTTAGTATCTGCCATAATATCTGTAAATAAAAAGAATGTATTATTATTTTTGTTCCTGATTTGAATTTGTTTAGTAAGGGCATCTTTTTGTTTTGTAGTCCTATCCTGTTTTGTGTGCAACACTGTTGTCATTATAGATTTAGGTTGTGTGTTTGGGCTTCTAGGTTATTGTAGATAAAAGTGGTTTTATAGTATAACATTTGTATGTCTTCCTACTATTTGTTGTGCTACAATTTTTTGTGGACGTTAGTTTTGAGATAATAGGTTTATAGTTTTGGCTTATAGTCATAGCACAGAAAACTGAATATTTGAGTAAATTTTGTAAGTATTAACAATATTTGTTCTATTTCCTTATTTTCTGTAGACAATTGTTGTTATTGCAGGATTAGGTTGTAGTTTTAGGCTTATAGGGTGGGGCCCAGAAAAGAGGCTTTATTCTTGAATTTTGTAGGTGTTACTAATATTTGTTGTAGTATCCTATTTTCTGTCTATGTTTAGGTTGTGGGTTTAATGTTGTAGGTTAGGGCCCAGAGAAGAGGATTTATTCTTGAATTTCTTATGTGTTACAACTATTTGTTCTACAATCCTGTTTTTTGTCCGCCACGTTCGGGATGATAGATTTAACTTATGGGTTAGTGTTACAGGTTTGTCGATAGAAAACAGGATTCATTGTTACATTTTAAATGTGTCAACAATATGTTTTGAATGATCGTGCTTTGTGTGTCTCATCATTGTTAGTAGTTGCTTATTATTTTGTTTTATTTTTCATGTTGACATTGGTGCACAGCAAACATGATTTTATTGTTTCTACTTTTTTACTTGTTCTACTATACCTTGGTTGAAGTATTAGTTGTGTATGAATGCCACAGGATCCTCTGCTGCAAATCTTCCTGCGACAGTCTTCAGGCCGTGTCTGTTGTAAAAGACAAAGAGAAATGTTATTTTATTTGAATTTTGTTTTTTAACAAAAACATCTTCTTTTTGTTAAACCAATGTATTAGCATTTTTCCTTTCCTTGTTGTGTGTAAAATAGTGCAGATTTGACAGTGTGTGTGAAACCGTGCAGCGCTAGAAATTATTTAGTACTATCCTGTTTTGTGTACACCACTGGTGTAATTTGATTCTTGGTTTAGTGTTGTAGTTTAGGGCACAGAAAAGAAGATTATTATTTTTTCAATTGTGTATGTGTTCTGAATATTTGTTATACTATCCTGTTTTGTGTCCACCACTTTGGGGATGGGTTAGGGTTAGAGGTTCTTGCAGACTAAACAGGAATCATTGTTCCATTTTCTATATGTTACTAATATTTGTTATACTATCCTGTTTTGTGTCTGCCACTTTTGGGATGCTAGATTTGGCTTATGGGTTAGGGTTAGAGGTTCTTGCAGACTAAACAGGAATCATTGTTCCATTTTGTATATGTTACAAATATTTGTTATAGTATCCTGTTTTGGGTCCTCCACTATTGGGATGCTAGATTTGGGTTATGGGTTAGGGTTAGAGGTTCTTGCAGAGTAAACAGGATAAATTGTTTCATTTTATATGTGTTATCAATATTTCTTGAAGTATGGTGTTTTCTGTTCCCTCTAATTTGTATTATGGGCTTCTTATTTGTTTTTATTTTAATTTTGACATTGGCGCCCAGCAAACAGGTTTTTTTTTTGGGGGGGGGGGGGATTTTACTTGTTATACTATACCTTGATTGAAGTCTTTTTGGTGTATCAATGAGAGAGGATCCCCTAGTGCCAATGTTGCTGCGCCAGTCTTCAAGTCTTCATGCAGTGTCTGTTTAAAAAGAGAAATATAAATTGTTTAATTATTTTTTTGTTGTGGTTTTTGTAAGAGCATGGTCTTTTTCTGAATGTAAAGTATTTTTGTATCTTACCTGTTCTTCTTTCTTTGTGTTGTGTATAATTGTTCAGCTTTCACGCTCAACGCTGCAAATTCTTTAGTGACGCTGTTGATGCAGAGTCTGTTGGAAAAGTGCATAAAAGGAAAATATTGAACTGCAGGCTAAATATGTATGTGTCACAATTTTTTTTGACGAACCCATTTTATTTTTTAAAATGGATATGAGTAAAATCATTGTTTTTTTTATTTTTTGTAGTTAAATTCAGCTTCTTATAGGGCACATAGACATACTGTATGTGTGTATTTGAAATGGTACTATACATGAATCCAGTTATTGTTGTGAATATTTGAAAGCCCCTTTTTTGTTGTTGTTTTTTTTCTGGATTTCTTACTGAATTAAATATATTATAGCTTACCTCTTTGTTGTAATTTGCAGATTGTAAAGTTGTAAATTGTTAATGAATTCTCTTCTGAAGTAACGCCAGCAGTGAACTGTCCAGTCACACTATTCATCACCTGAGGAGAAATGTAGAATTTTCTGGAAAGTGGGCAGTATTTATAAACTTTGAGGTGGTTGAAACCGTTAGAATGCAATTCGCATGCGCAATTTGCGTTCCAGCCTTCAATTTGCGTTTCAGCCGCCATTTTGCGGCTAATAGTTATGTGTTGCATGTGAAATGGTGGCGAATTTCACTGTGGTAAGTGCCGCATAGTGTGTGTTACGTGCCGCATGAAGTGTTCGTGTGTGTTCCTTTAGTTTTGCGAGTAAGTGTAGTATTTTTACGTCCTTAGACTCGTTTTCGTTTTTTTTCGTCTGCCATTTTTTCTCTCGCTTTGTGACTTTTTGAGTGTGTAAATGTGATTGAAATCGAGGTGTAACCTGCCTTGCAGACATCCTGGGTGTCTCCCCTTGCTTTGTGCAATGTTTTTATATTTTTTGTTTTTGTTTACTTTTTGTGTTTTGAGTATATTCCGATGTGCGCGGTTAGTCTGTTAAGTCCGTATTTTTGCGAGTTCATAATATTTTTATGGGTTGTATTGCTGTTGTTGTAAGGACGCAATTTTTTTTCCCAAGTCCCGCGGCTCGTATATTTTTGCGTCAGTCCGTAGTTTGTCATTGAGTTTTGTAAGCGGTTCTGAGGCGCCGTTGAGCCTCCACCTCCACAAACAAAAAATCATTGTATTAAATTGCATTAACAATGATCAGTGCTTGCTGCCCTTCATAAACGTCATTACAATTAGAAATCTAAATATATGCAATCTCTCTTCAGCATAGAGCAATGAATCACACACCTTATACATCTGGTCCATGTTGTTAGAGTCTGTCTTTCTGGAATGACAGAAATACTTTAAATACATATTAGTAATACAAATGAAATTACTCTGTTACTTTGTGGGGAAGCAGAGCAATAACGAGAGACAAGAGTATGTATTTTAAATTAAAGTAGTGCATGGATGTCCACAGGACTCTAAGATCAGCCAAAAACAGATAAAAGGGTTAATTTAACATACAAAGTTAAATGCCCTTAAAACAAAGGAGTTACATCTTTTTTTCTTAAAGCAAGTAAAAGGTTCAAGTCAAGACCTCATACAATGTACACAAGTACCCAACACTTTTCCCCTTATATTTGGAATTTATTAGGGGCCACTTTCGACCCCGTCCCCCTTGAGCAAAGGATAAAAGCAGTCAACGTTTTCAATTTAAACTCTGATACTTCCGGAGTAACTTCAAACAGAAGAAACATCTGAAAGAAATTGTGTAATTGTACTAATCACAACCTGTTAAGAAGGAAGCACATTCTACAAAGATTAGCTCCCGTGTCATTCCAGCTCACACATTAGAGCCAGAGAGAGTAGGATGGGGTCACTCTGGAAATGCACAAAGGCTAAAAGACTTGATTGGTCTAAAACATGGGTGTGTTTCAGGATAGTGCATGAGGCCCAGGCGTAGGGCAGCACATTTTATGGGAGCAGCAGCATCCTGAAGTTGCTGATGTGATGCCATGGAATATGCCCAGTTCTGTCTGTAAGCGTAGAACAGTATCTGGGTTGCTCAGGGACTCACAAATCTGAACAGGTCTAGGGCAGCATAAAATCTAAATATGCCCCTGGCCTAAAAGCTAATATATCCATCACCTGGGTACCTTGAAAGATTAATACCACTAGAGAGAATGACAGGAGGGAGACAGAGATGTCTCCGGAGAAGCAGCATAGACTCCTTTGGCTAGGAAAACTAAAGTGATGCTGCTAACCTCAGTGATACTCTGCAGGCTTAACAAATGGACAGAGGAATCCCAGAGTTACAGTACTTTTGAAGTAATAGTACAGTGCTGCTTTGAAGAATTAGAATTGTTTGTAAATTAATATAAACTTAAATTATGTGCAGTTTTCCACCTAAACAAAAATTGCTCTTACATGAAGGAGTACATATATAGACGCTCAATTACATATGCAAAGGTTATAGCACTTTTCTTGTATTACTAAAAGACCTGTGTACATTATGGAATGTGAGCTGCTGAAAAACACAGAAAAATAATATAACTGACACAGTTCACAGATGTAGCTGTAGTTTGATTGGCTCTTGACCTTTTTTCCCCAGACTCCACAGTTCAATGTCTCCTACCTCATGAACATAGAGGAATAACTGGCAAACAAGACAATTTCCATATTTTTTTTACACAGATACGATTCTATAAGTATACTTTTTAATATATTGTATATGTTTGTTGAACTAACTAGACTTTATAATGGTAAAAGTAATTTTTGAAAGTGAAAATAAAATAAACACAGCCTTTAAAGGGATGTGGAAAATTCCCTGTTTTAAATATTAAAATAAACTACCTAAGTGTTTGTTTGCATATCATTAACATAATTTTATTAACAAGTGCTTAGACGCTCTGTTTTTACTAACTGAAACCATCCAAACATTCACTGCAAAGGTCAGCCCCCACAGCTTCTGCATACAATGTTTCCATTGGAACTAGATGTACTAGCCACTTATAGACTGTCTGATGCTACTGAGACAATCTGTAAGCGGCTAGTAGATTTAGTACCAATGGAAACATTGTATGCAGGAGTTGTGGGTGTAGAACTTTGCATGGACTACTTGGAAGATTTGAGTAAGTGAAAAGAGAGGGCTCTATGTACATTTCTGCAAAAGCAATTACAAGTGCCGTAGCAGCAGAGTAATGTTAACTATGTTAATTCTCCATCCCTAAAACATTGCGAGACAACTGCTACGAGTCACTGCTACAGCTGAACTTCAAACAAAGCCGAAAAGCAAGGCATAAATCTGCATTGATTTCTGACAATAAACTACGAGTTACTCCCTGACACTCTGACACTTAAACCCTATGCTAATAAGATTTAACGTATCAATCAAATATCATGGCGTAACTGTAAAAAGCAAAAGGAAGATTTACTGGTACCAAAGACCACTCACAAGAGATTTTCAAACCTTGCCCCAGAAATGACAATATAGCACAAAAGGCACTGCAAAATGATGACATTTCAACATTAACTGACACTTAACAATCTGATATCAACATATGTGTAACGAAAAAATATAATATGTTGGTATTAGGCCTGTTATATAATACAAAATCCAGGGTAACACACAACCCAGTACTCAGTGAGTTATTACACATCACAAAAACATGTTACCTGGGAACAAATGCTCTGATATGTTGTCTATAAATATAATATATAGACTTCCTGTCTGTTCAAAGTCTTCAAAATCACTGTAAACTAAAATGGTATATTCCACAGCAGCATAATTGTGTATAAAAGAAGTAAATTACAGTTTTATTTTTACATTTAACAATGCCTTGCCTGTTTTCAAGTGTAGTTCTTTCCCTTCAGTTGTATTGAAAGGGCTTGTACATTGGAGTGCAAAGTTCCATAAGAAAGTTTATCTGTGTACTAGGTCGCCTGCAATTTTGGCTACATGCATAATATAATTCTTAATACATGAATGGGTGTTTTTTTTTTAAACATAAAAAAACCTAATAAAAATATTTTTTAATGTGGTAATGGTTATATTTAGATATATGCAGCATTGGTTCTGACACATCAGTAAGAGCATTACACCAATAGTGTTAAGTCCCTCCCTTGTGGTTATGGTGTAAGGCCACAGCTATGCAAGATGGCACTTCTCATGAGAACAGGAAGAAAAGGAGGCTACAGAATCTGTTACTGTCACAATCTACTTCTTCAAGGGGGCTTTATATGAGCAGAGTTCAAACCTACCCCAGCAGAATCATGTAGTTCCTGTTCTCTGTGACACAAAAGATGGCATCTGAAGAGGTACAGACAGATAATACTGCATACAGGTTACTAGTGGACTAAGGAAAGACCACTCCCCAAATCAGGATACAAAATACAGAAATAGTCTCACACTGTGGATATGTGAAAACTATAACTGAACCTTTATTGAATTATCAAACAACATATTTATACTCTCCAATACCACACGCTTGTGTACATTTGTGTATATGTGTGATGAAACACGTCTGCCTTGTAGCCTTGGTTAATATAAACGCTCTTTAGATCAAATTCACCAGATATCTATAGCTGACTAGTGAAACAACCTGGATGTTAATATCAAGTGTTTGCTTAGGACTACTTGAAGTACATGCATCTTGGCTGCTGTTTATCAAGGGTGAGGGTGCAATGATCTGCAGCTAACTTCTGTGCAGAGCATTTTTTTACCATTTCAACATATGTTATATATAACATTTTCCCTCTCATAATATATAATAACTAGTATACGTAATAACCATGTACAGGAAACATATAACACACACAATAATATATAATTCCAATTGCATTCATTGCATTGAATGTTGTTTTTTTATATCATTGAATATATATTTTCTAATAGTCAATGCTTAATTAAAATATCTAGTTCCTTTTTAGGGCATTGCAGTGACCCTATAAAGAACCACTGCAGTTCAAGAAAAAATACTCAGTTTATCAAGTATTTACCAAACTAATAATTTTAGCAGCTGTGTAAGTCATGGGTATAAAACATTTTTGGGAAAATCTGAATTTTTACAATTTACACAGGGATATAGGTTCTGAAAGGATAAGATACTATAGATAAACTTGAGTAACACTCAAACATGTCTATTGTGGGGCAATAGTATGATACCACTTTGAAAGTCAAATGGCAAGAGACTAATTGTGAATGTCTCACTAAATCCAAGACCCCTCACAAATTTATTTACACATTGAGAGAAGTGAGTCGCACCAAACAGTGGCCTTCAGCCACGATGTGTGGGTATAAATCTCTCTACAGTATCAAATCCCCACTAGTAGTGCAGTAAATCTAAATATAATTAAAGAACTAGTGGGTAATTTCTGATACAAATTGTGTCAACACACAAATAAAAGGAGAGAGACAAACTAAGATCTAAAATTATACTTTTAACAATTTATTACAAATTTTCCCTTTGTTTTCCTTTTTCCTTTTTAATAAAAAAATATGATTAAAACCAGTGGCGGCTGGTGACTTTTCAAGTTGGAGGGGCAACAGGGCGAAACATAGCCACTCCCCCTTTTTCAAACCACACCCATTTTTATAACTCCTCCCCCTGACGTCATAATGACCTTTATAAGCCCCGCCCAATGACCTTATGCTTGTGAAGCCATTGAAATACATGATCTGCAATGCAGAAATGTCAAGAAGTAAAGTAACAATGTGTTAAATTCATTGGTATACAATATAGATTGAAAAAACTCATGTGACAAGACTACAGCAATATCATAATTGCACCTATACGTATTAACAGAAAAATTAAAGGAGTGACACCTACCATTAGTCGGCTCTTCTTCTCAGGGTATTCATGTTCATTAAGTTGACCAATGAGTAGAAACAAATCTGCAGCCACATAGGGTTTGCACCTGGGGTTGAAAGAAAACAAGCAAATCAATCAGACCATTCAAGAACAAAACCATACTTTCAAAACCTTAAAAGACCAAGTGGAACCATATAGGCCCCAAACATACCTTAGAAGACCAAGTGTGACTATATAGGCCCCAAACATACCTTAGAAGACCAAGTGTTTCTATATAGGCCCCAAACATACCTTAGAAGACCAAGTGGGACTATAGGCCCCAAACATACCTTAGAAGACCAAGTGTGACTATATAGGCCCCAAACATACCTTAGAAGACCAAGTGTGACTATATAGGCCCCAAACATACCTTAGAAGACCAAGTGTGACTATATAAGCCCCAAACATACCTTAGAAGACCAAGTGTGACCATAGGCCCCAAACATACCTTAGAAGACCAAGTGGAACTATATAGGCCCCAAACATACCTTAGAAGACCAAGTGTGGCCATATAGGCCTCAAACATACCTTAGAAGACCAAGTGTGACCATAGGCCCCAAACATACCTTAGAAGACCAAGTGGGACCATATAGGCCTCAAACATACCTTAGAAGACCAATCAGCACTGCATAGGCCCAAACCAGTGGATCTTGGGATTCAAGAAAACAACAACATTTCACTTCTGTTTAGACCACACAATAATCAATGTCAAACAAACACGTTGAATTAGCATATGGATAACCATATGAGCAGTAACGCCACGCCAAGGCTTCAACAATTGTTACTGACCATTCACACACCTTTCATAGCTCCTTCAATATGCACACCCACACACCATTCATACTTTACTTACCACTAGTTATTTTTGGTAGTGAGGTGGTGCCATTTCTGAGAACTTTACGTACCCTTGAAGGTGCCTCCAATTCCTTCAAACCAATGCATTTAACCGCTACAGGGCCATGGTGCTTTTTAATTACTTTTTTGATCCTCTTCAATGTGGAGAAGCATCTTTCTGGTTCTTTAGTAGTCTTCGTTGTTGTAAGCAGGATTCCTTATAGCTTCACTCACTCTGTTAGATTATGTAGATTAAATTGATGCTAAAGTTGCTGCAGAGCAACAGCACTTGTACAGACATGGAATTCTTGCTTCCTGTACACAAGTGACAGCTACCCTTGGAAGTGCCTCCAATTCCTTCAAACCACGCCAAGGCTTCAACAATTGTTACTGACCATGCACACACCTTTCATAGCTCCTTCCATATGCACACCCACACACCGTTCATACTTTACTTACCACTAGTTATGTTTGGTAGTGTGAGGTGGTGCTGCTTAACGCAGTTTATCTTTGCACACCTTGGGGGTATGCATTCTTCTTTGCTTCAATCACTTGTATTTTAATTTTGCACGGCGATCTTTCAAAGAACAAAACTTCTCAATGGTTTTTTCATTGAAGTGTGGGATCTCGGAAATCAGTTGCTTTTCCATTGAGAGCATCGCCAATGCATTCAACCGCTCCAGGGACATGGTGCTTCTTAAAAAGGTTTTTATCCTCTTCAATGTTGAGAAGCATCTTTCTGATTCTGCAGTAGTCATTGGTGTTGTAATCAGGATTCTTAATAATTTTACTGTCTCTGTGAAATCATTCTGCAGATTAAATTGATGGAAAAGTTTGTGCAGAGCAACAGCACTTGTACAAGTATGAAACTCTGTCTTCCCATACAGAAGTGACAGCTCAGTGTGTAATTGTTCCTTCTTCAGTATTGGATATGCTTGCACGGTGTCTTCCAGAGCTTGGGTTGGAAAGCAAGTGCCATGGGTTTTATACAAGTCACTTTGAACAAGTTTGGCACTGACTAGGTGATTTGAAAATGAAAATCGTTCTTTTGCATGAACCACCACTATGTCACATACCTCTCTTGAAAGTTGTCTCAAGGTTGAGATCTCCGCACTCCGTCTGTTGACTGTTAGATCGCTTGGCAAACTTGCTTCTATCTCTTCCACAGAATTCCGGATTTTCTGGATGCTGGCGACAAAGTCTTCTGTGACTTTTTTGATATAAACAGTATCCGTGTCTCGCTTCTGAAGCTGACTATAGAGGATGTCTACATGTGGCATTATTAAATGAAATAATTTAAGGAAGTAAAGGAACTCCCTGTCTTCCAGCATTCCAATGAAACCTGCGGCTTCCCGTATAGATGTTGGATCAAAGTTTAGACATGCTTCAATTGTCTGGAAACACTCAAGTAGCGCATCTCTGTTCTCGTAGATCACGTTCACGGTCCTAACGTTGAAGTTCCATCGTGTCGGTGCACCTCTTGGAAGTCTTCTACCAACTACCTCATCCAGAACTCCAGTCCTTTTTGGAGAGCGTGAAAAAAAAGATGGTATGCCGCCTATGTTTGAAAAAAAAACTCTAACTCTTCCAATCCTTGAAACTGCTTTCTCCATTATTAGGTTCAGTTGGTGAGCATAGCAATGGACGTAGTGTGCGTTCGGGTACACGTCTTTTATTTTTCTTTGAACTCCTCCTTGATCTCCACGCATCACACTGGCACCATCATAGCTTTGAGCTATGAGTTTCTTCTTGTCTTCTGGCTCTGGGAGAACAGTATTCAGTGTTTCCAGCACAACAGCAGCAATGGAGTCTGCATCCGTTGATTTCATTTCCGTGAAGCCATCAAATCTTTCCACCACTTGATGCTTCTTGTCAATGTAGCGATAGACTACAACGCACTGTGTCCTAGCGGAAATATCGGTTGTTTCATCCGCTTGGATTGCCACAAACTGGGCTTCCTTAAGCTCTTGGTGAATCACTTCCTTTATAACTTCATGCATGCAGTCCAGTAGCTCATTCTGCACGGTTTTGGAAGTGCCCTTAAACACAGTTGCAGTCTTCAAATGCTGTTCCATTGCACTATCGATACTGCCAACCAAATCCACCAGGCCTCTAAACACTCCTGGATTTAGCGATGTTTCACTCTCGTCGTGTCCTCTTAATGCCAGTTCAAAGGCGCCACAAAAGCGAACACAATCAATTATCTTCGAAAGGATGTACCGGTTCTTAGCCACTTCTTCGTTGTGTTTTTGAATGCTGACTTGGTATCCTTGGTCCAGTTGAACAGCAATGTTCGCCTGTCCAAGCATCTCAAACTTGATCCTGTTATCCAAGTGAGCTTTAGAACTTTTGTGTTTTGCCAATTTGTCAGCTAGATGTTTGACGTCAGTCACTCCAGTTTTGGTCCAAGCAGCGTCACCACCAAATAGGATGCATGGGAAACAATATAAGGACTTCCTAGAAACGCTTCCAGAAAGCCAGTCGTTCTTCTTGTACCATTCAGTATTGAAATTACGGACATATTGCTTCCCTCTATCTCTTGCGATTTGCTGCAGATTTATCTCTGGTTGGTCAGCTCCTAACCGTTTTACTTCCACCTTCTCCTCATAGGTTAGGGTGGCGAAAGGCTTCACAAGTAGAGAGTCAATAGTATTCATTTCTGATATTGATACCAATAAAAGAAAGAGATCACGGTATATTAATTTATATTATGTCACAAAATTACTTAAAAATAACAGTGTGTTGATTTCATTGGTATACATTACAGATTGCAAACCCTCATGTGACAAGACTACATCACCATCAAATTTGCACCTATACACATGGACAGAAAATTAAAGGCAATGATACTCACCAACAGTTGACGCTCCTTCTCGGGGTATTCACGTCCAGTAAGTCAACCAACGAGTCCAAACAAATCTGCTTTCACAGATAGTTTGCACCTGGGGGGTGATAGAAAACAACAAAAAAAACATTAGAAATCTCAAGACCCAAACCGTAACTTTTAAAACCTTAAAAGTCCAAGTGTGACCATATACTCACCAACAGTTGACGCTCCTTCTCGGGGTATTCACGTCCAGTAAGTCAACCAACGAGTCCAAAGAAATCTGATTCCACAGATAGTTTGCACCTGGGAAGTTATAGAAAAAAAAAAAAAAAAACATTAGAACGTTTAAGACCCAAACTGTAACGTTTAAAACCTTAAAAGAGCAAGTGTGACCATATAGGCCCCAACCGCACCTTAAAAACCCTAAATAACAAATTGGGACCATATAGGCCCCAACCGCACCTTAAAAACCCTAAATAACAAATTGGGACCATATAGGCCCCAACCGCACCTTAAAAACCCTAAATAACAAATTGGGACCATATAGGCCCCAACCGTACCTTAAAAACCCTAAATAACAAATTGGGACCATATAGGCCCCAACCGTACCTTAAAAACCCTAAATAACAAATTGGGACCATATAGGCCCCAACCGTACCTTAAAAACCCTAAATAACAAATTGGGACCATATAGGCCCCAACCGTACCTTAAAAACCCTAAATAACAAATTGGGACCATATAGGCCCCAACCGTACCTTAAAAACCCTAAATAACAAATTGGGACCATATAGGCCCCAACCGTACCTTAAAAACCCTAAATAACAAATTGGGACCATATAGGCCCCAACCGTACCTTAAAAACCCTAAATAACAAATTGGGACCATATAGGCCCCAACCGTACCTTAAAAACCCTAAATAACAAATTGGGACCATATAGGCCCCAACCGTACCTTAAAAACCCTAAATAACAAATTGGGACCATATAGGCCCCAACCGTACCTTAAAAACCCTAAATAACAAATTGGGACCATATAGGCCCCAACCGTACCTTAAAAACCCTAAATAACAAATTGGGACCATATAGGCCCCAACCGTACCTTAAAAACCCTAAATAACAAATTGGGACCATATAGGCCCCAACCGTACCTTAAAAACCCTAAATAACAAATTGGGACCATATAGGCCCCAACCGTACCTTAAAAACCTTAAATAACATATAGGCCCAAAAAAAAAAAAATATATATATATATATATATATATAAATATATATATATATATATATATATATATATATATATATATATATATATATATATAAAAATTGATATCAATATATCACAATAAATAAATATATATATATATATATATATCAAATTGTTATATATATATATATATATATATATATATATATATATTTATTTATTGTGATATTTTGATATTAATTTATATATATATATATATATATATATATATATAAAAAATTACACATAAATATACATAAACATATACATACAACAATATATATTAATTGATATTTATTATTTGATTAATTGATGTTCTTTATTTCATGATATATTATATTGTTCATGCATTTCTATTACACTTTATTTGTTATACATATTACAGTGCTATTTTTTGGCTATACATGTTACAGGATATTATCCTGTAACATGTATATCACATAAAATAGCCCTCTAATATGTATAATACATACAGGGTCAAACAAGTTCACACTAACCTTTTTTACCCTTACAGGCTTCCATACCTGCTTGCTGATTTGCTAATTTTTTAAAGACTCTCATTGGTTGAAATCGATGTCAATCAAAAATTTCAGCCAATCAGAGTCCTTCAAAAATTAGTATATATAGCAGACCGTGGGAAAAAAACAATTAATCGCGGGAGGGGCTCCTTGTAGGAGGAGCTCTTTTTAGTGTGTTGTTTTTTTTTTTTTAGAGCGTCGGTTTTTTTTTTGGAGGCCTCTTTCAATGGGCCAGAATGGATGGATGGACAATGGCTTCAATCAAGATTGGATTATTTTTGATCATTGGCTTCAATCAACATGGATTATTTTATTTTTGATCATTGGCTTCAATCAACATGGATTATTTAATTTTTGATCATTGGCTTCAATCAACATGGATTATTTTATTTTTCATCATGACTATATCCAGAGAGGACAGAAGGCCAACGCTGGAGGGGTCAATTTTACAGGTAAGTATGTGCTGTTGTTTATTTTATTTTTTATTAATGTTTGTTTAAAGCTGTTTATTTTTGTATACAATGTGTTGTGTTACTAACTGTACTAACAATGTGTGTATGTGCTGTTTATTTTATTTTTTATTAATGTTTGTTTAAAGCTGTTTATTTTTGTATACGATGTGTTGTGTTACTAACTGTACTAACAATGTGTTTGCTTACTGTGTGTAAATTAATTGTAATAATGTTGTTACTGTATTTTTTTTTTCCCTTCCCTGGCTTATTTTTATTTTATCTTTAGAAGTGACATGCACATATACATGCCTGTTACTTCTAAAAATGGAATAAAAATAGGGGGGGGGGGGGGGTTAGGTAGTTGGTTAATGGTTCATCCAGGGTGGGGTCGGTCACGGTCAGGCGCCCATCGGTCGCCCATAGGCCACGACCAGGGGTGGCACAGGCCTCATGGGGGTGAACATCCACCCCCATGTGGCCTGGTCAACCCCGCTCACTGCCCGAATACCCGGGGTAGCATAGGCCGCATCGGGGTGGTGCCGGGGGCCCGGTGGTGATCGGGCCTCGGGCAGGGTGGCATACATGGAGGTCATCAGGGGTGGCACAGGCCTCATCAAGGGGGTGATCCGATCACCCCCATGTGGGCCTGTGCCACCCCGCTCACCACCCGACTACCCCGATCCCGTGATCGGTGTAATCCGGTGGTGGCATGATGGCATAGCTAGGCTAGCATAGGGCAGGCCTGATCGGGGGTGGCACAGGCCACATGGGGGTGATGGCTGGGGTCGTCGGTGGTAGTTGGTGGGTGGCTGGGTAGGTGTCACTGGCAGGCCAGGCAGGCATAGTGGGGGACTGGGGGTAACTGGTCACCCCTAACTTTTATTAGGGGCTACTAGGGGTTTTGGTTTGGCCAGGGGCAGGGGCAGGTGCCAGGCAGAGGCAGGTGTAGACTTACTGTGTTAGGCAGGCAGAGCAGATGAGTAGATTCAGCCAGGGAGGTCTCTCAGTCTCAGCGTGACCAGGGTCAGGAAACAGAAAGGGGGAAGGGACAGGGAACTGGTGGTTTTATTGACTGTATCAGTCAATCAAAATCAAACTCGAGGCCCTATTTGCTGGCGGGCGCTCAGGGCTAACGGTCTGGGTGGGTTTAGATTGTTCTCTTAGTAACTGTACAACCTTCCATCATTGATTGGTCAATGATGGAAGACTGTCATTTATTAATTGATACATTTATGACCGCCCATGCATATCGTCACTGTGATGGTGGGCGGCATGCATTAACGGTCAGTGGGCCAGGCCAGGACTCATTGAAGAGAAGAGAAGAGTCTAAAGGTTAGTGTACACAGTGTAACTATTGTAATTTGATCACACAGGGTGCAGGCAGGGGGCGATAGATAGATACACAGCATTAGTTAATGTAGCGCAAGGGTTATTTTAAAGTGACAGTGTCCCTTTTCTAACTTTAATTCATTTTAATACTATTTAGACTTGAAATGATGATGTACACCTTATATTTATTTGTTTTTGGGTTATACTAATACATTGTTGTGTTTTTTTTATTGCAGGGTGAAGAAAATATTTGGGGGGGCGTTTGCCCTGACGCCCCAATGGACGGGCCGCCCCTGATTAAAACAATTGCTAAACAAGACAAGCTGAGGTAGTGTACTGCCTCTAAATTCAAGAATAGAAGCTTGAAATCTCTTAAACCTCCAAACAATAAAGAACAGTTCCTCACTAATAATTAAGCCCTACCCAAATGTTAGTGTGAGGACTATAGTCCAAACAGACATATTACAGGACCAAATAGTTATCAGGTATTTTCATACGATATAATATATATTACAACTATAAAATTCAAAAAACTTAAATGAGACTAAATACTGACAGCCTTATTAAATTGTAATTCGGCAAATTCTAAAGGGCTCTATATAAGCACATAGCATATATTTTTTTACAGAAGTTTTTAGTCAGTGAACTTCTATCCAAAAACAAGGTCTTCACTAACTAAAAATTTCTGTAAAAAAACATGCTATGTGCTTATATAGAGCCCTTTAGAATTTGCCAAATTGCAATTTAATAAGGCTGTAAATGCTACTCAGAAAATAATTTAATTGTGTGGCGGTCTTTTAAGTTTGTTACAGTTTGTCACTTTAGTTATGGATGGTTGCAGATATTTCTTATCCATATTACCACTATGTTGGTGCAGAAAACCCTGACAGATGCGCAGCATGTGAAATTCTATGGTCCAAACAGACAAATTACAGGACCATAATTTTATCAGGTATCTGATGACGTCGAAACGCGTCGGCCTTTGATGACGTGGCATGCCTTGCAGCTAAGGGCACGCCGGCGTCCTCTCTACTAACAGTATTGTATTTTAATATTTAGAGGTTGCATGCTTACCCTCCCTGTCCGTTTCCATATGAGTGAATGTGGTTGTCTGGATATTAGTTATATCGAACACGCAATAGACGGTGCTTAAAGCAATAGCTTACCTGCCGGCTTCTATTTACTCTCTGTGGACTGCTGCTTCCATATCATGTTAAACTCTGGAATGGAGTATGGTAAAAACAGAAGCTTAATCTCTCTAGGAGAAGATGCCCAGTAGGGACATTATATATATATTATAGTCCTATTAAGACAAAAGACTTAAGTGCTCCTAAGTCTGTATTGTGCATTTTGTATAACTTTTTCCATGACCAGGAAACAGATAAACATGGTCTAAATAGATCCTGGTAAACCATTAAGAGAGATATATCTCTATATCTTAAGGACAGATCATTTCAGGCTATTAATATTGTGAACCCCAAAGGGTCACTAATATCCTATATATCCAGAAGCACTACATGTATTTATGTGCATTATATATTTCTGATAATTGCACTGACAGGTTTAATTCATTTGGACAAGCCATGCATTTCTTCCTCTACAATACTGTTAGGTGTGACTTCATGAACCCCTCTATTTAGAGTTTATATTACCAACAAAGTGGTTACATGCTCACACATCAACCAGCCTTTTTTATAACTTCTTTTTCCAATCCAGGATTTTTTATCAATTGTTTTTATGATATCGCCGTTGTTACCCCTTATTAATAAAGACTTTAGTTAAAACTTTTTTCCCACATTGTATATAGATTATATTCATACGATATAATATATATTACAATTGTTACATTCCAAAAATGTCCATAATAATCCATAATACCTAATGTAGGTGGAGAAACCCCTGACAGATACACAGTTTATGAAATACGTTGTGTAGATATTTAAATGATGCAACACATTGCCATTTGTAATGTTCTCCAGGAAATATTCATTGGGTACTTGTTCTGCTTTCAATTTCTGGAGAAGCAATTGGTGACTGCCTGTATGCACAATGATTTTCCTTAGAAAACTAGAATAAGGAAGGTGAGTGTGCTTAGTTTATAATTTTAAGATGCAGCTTGTTGCTTTGGTTAGGATAGTGTAAAGTAATCTGGATTTAAATGGAATAAAACAGGCTTTGTTTCAGAAACAACAGATTGGATAGAATTATACAGTAAGCTTCAGCATCAACTGTGTATGTAAATTAATCACTGGCCTGGCAGAAGGACCTCACACAGCATTGCACTGCACTCTGCTTATCCAGACAGATTTAAACCTTAAACTGAAAACCGGAAGAGCAGTTGAATTAATCTGCCACCTACCCTTTCATATACAGCAACAGCTATTATATATGGGATGAATGGATCCTATTTAGAACTGCCGAACATCTCAGCTGAGTGGAAAAAAAGCAAGCAAAACCTTTTCAAGATGTGCGTGTTTGACTAATGGAATGATCTGCACAGTCTGTATTTGTAAAAAAAAAAAAAAATGTTTAACATTATATTCAAGGTTTCTTGATACAGGAAGCACATAATGGCATTTAATAATTCAGGAAACTACATTCCAGCTGTGCAATGTAACCAAACTTTAAGAAAATAAACTAGAAAACAAGCTCCAAAAAAGTATTAAAATGATGCTTCGAAAACATAGTAGATCTTGGACAAGTTTAAAGAATTTTCCAAGAATGTAGGACAAGCCAGAGTTTACAGGAACCCAGTGTATAGTCAAATATTATTAAAGAATGTTCAGGTCATTTGCACAAAATTTCAAGTTTTTGCAGAGGGTGCTTTTACAAGTTGTTATAATAAATCACTGTCTACGAACAAGCTTAAAATAGTTTTTAGATGATAAATTGTATAATAATTCAAGTTAAGCCTGTTTGTGACACAGCATGACAATACTACTGACGTCCTTATAACAGTATTTTGCTCTCTCAGCACTGAAAATTAAAGGGACAAGGTCACTCAAAAAAAAAAGATTTTAGGTTATACTTGTAGAGCATGGAGATCTGGTTATACATTACAAGAGCCATTTTTTCTAAAGTGAATACTTCCTGAGAAATACATTGCTTCTGCAGCATTTTTTAAAACAAACTAGCAGCTACATGCTAGTTTGATGCTTTGAAGTGGCAATTAGAATTACAGTCTGCAACCATGTAGTTATATCCCCTCCCCATCCTAATCAAGTACTTTGAGCTGCAAATGTTGAGCAGCACGTAAGCATAAAGAAGATGCAAAAACAATCCTAAGTATTTCCCGTTTTGTTTACTGTAGTAAAAAAAGGGTAATACAACGGATAGCCACACTTATACAGCATATTTAGTTTTTTTATGTTGCTCTAGGTTCATTCAGATATGGGTATCTCCATTCTTTCTCCTTTGGTACAATATACTGTACATACATACAGATATCTACAGACATTATAACACTATATGTCCTCGCTCTCTATCCCTCTATTCCTCCAACCCACGATTTGTCTCATTCATCCACACTCAATTACATTGAACCTCTAACCATTTACTCTGCACCCTGGATAAAGTACCCCCCACCCCCACCAAACCCCCCCACACACACACATTTGCAGTACACTTACAGACAGACATTTAACTCAAATAAACATGCCTGTGCATATGAATATGTGGCCCTGCACCATCAACATAAGGCAGCCTGTGCATGAAATAAACAAAAATGACTTAAGATAGGCTGACTTGTTCCTAAAAATAAGTTATCTAAATTATTTAAACTTGCTATATCTGTTTGGCAACGACCATCTTCTTCAGTCAGTGGTTGCTGTAATTCAAGTATTGATAAATTATTTATAATAGCCCATTAAAGGCCTATCAAAGTCCTAAATGTTCCTATGTTTATTTCTAAGGATCCTTTGTGACTTCTCTTGCGTCCTTTATTGTAATTTTCTGATAAGCAGCAGCTTCTTGCAGTAAAGTGCATGTATGTAGATCAGGTATTAGGAAGGAGTAACCGATTTTCACTGAAAACTTGAAAATCAGGAAATACAGCTCACAAATTCAACTGAACTATAGAATTATGGTATGTGATCTATTTTGTGAGCAACAACGGGTGGATAAACCTGATCTGCTAGGTGGGTGAGAGGGTTCATACAAACAAACCTTTTACACAGAAATGTCTTTGTCTTGTCATTATTGTATTTAAACCCTTTGTGTACTTGTCCTATTACAGACAATGCTCAATTTAATGCATGTTTTTAACCCACCTGAGTTGGATAGTTCAAATTTCCACAGATTATAATTTATCCCCTGAGGTCACAGAATAAAGAACTCTGATTACCTGCCTGTATAGAGATGGGATTAGGCCTAGGCCAATGAGACCCAGGCCTAGGGTAGCACATTTTCTGTCCTGAAATGCCATGGAATAATGTGTTCATATGCACAGAACTGTGTATATACAATGACATTTAAGTCTGTAAGTGTACCCAATACTCTAATAATCATATATCTACATAACACTATGATTTTGGAGATAGCAAGGGGAGAGAGTAGTAGTACTGGGGGGTGTGATGTGGGGGCACACAGGTAACTGGGACATGGGGGCGAGGTAAAAATATGAATAGGTCTAGGGCAGCATTATCTCTAAATACACTCATGACTGTATCTGCTTCCTTGTTATCCCATGCTATGCATAATAAACATTTTTTTTTACTTGCCACTTTATCTACTGTAATCACTCATACATAAAGTTATTGTTTACAAAGGAGACCTTGTTAAATTAGTCAAGTAAAAAAGGGACTTTAAAAGAACACAAAAGAGCGTACTTTAAATATGTTATATTAAAAAATGTACAATATATTACTAGAAATGTTTAAAATGTTTTTGGACCATTACTATAGGATGTTCCATTGCAGGCTGTTTGAGAAGTTTTGTGACGTGCAGGGAACTTTTGAGAGTGAAACTATATCAGTTAAAAAATGGAAACCATTTTGTTACTTTGTTGTATATGAAAGAGGGTTTTTGATAATCTACTGCTGTGTTTTCCTTTTTTAAATGATGTTCTCAAAGTAGATATTATTAGCGATATCACTGATTTTTGTAATTTACTTGCTGAATTACAATATATTCCTTTGCACTAGTTGGACACGGATAATAACAGCATAATAAAGACTGACATGTTATGGAGGGGTTAAAGGTCCCGCTCTTGTGAGATTGTCAGAGATTTAGGATTATTACACTTGAGAGCAGACACATTGTAGAATGTAATATAAACAAATACAGTCTTTATTACATTTTATATGCAGTTATACTGCTGTAGAACCTACCATTTGCTTGCTTGTTTATTTTATTTTTGCAGTCTAATAATATGTTGTCCATTATCGAGTTTAGTTATTCAACAAATTATATAGAAACAAATGGGCCATTGCTTGGTTTTAGTTTAAGTTCCCAAGGTTGTCAACTTTACAGGACAGCTATTTTACATCTTATTGAGTAATGGAGCTTCTAATAACTGCAATGATAGGTAATTAATTATAGGCGTCATTTACATTTAACTAAAAAAAAAAAAGTTTTTATTATTAGTTCTAGTGCTTCAAATGCACATGCTGTAAATACAGGATTTCCAGTCTGTGTACCTTTAAAGGAGAATTGGCATTGGTTGAAAGAAGCATATGCACATGTCTTCCTACCCTTCACGCGGTGTTACAGTACTCTAAAAACAAATTTTTGTTAGCTAACTGACTTACTCCCTAAACATCCATTGGCAGCCGCATTTTATACATTACCTAAGATCCATAAGAAGGTTGTTCCAAAACCAGGTCGCCCTATAGTATTTGGAAACGGATCCCTAACCGAACTGATTAGTACATTCGTGGACGACTATCTCAAAGGAATTGTAGAAACATTACAATCATTTGTCAAAGACACACTTGACATATTAAAACATATGGATGAAATTCACATCCCGAAGGAAACATTATTGTTAACAATCGATGTGGAACAACTATATTCCAGTATACCACATAAAACAGAATTCAAAACTTTATTATCAAGTTGCTGGAATTCATTCTAACGAAAACCTTTTTTCTCTTCAATAATTCTTGGTATCACCAAATTAAAGGTACAGCGATGGAGACACCACGTGCCCCTAGCTATGCTGGATTATACTTAGGGTACTAGGAACACATGGAAATGTTTAGTTAAAAAAATTCAGAATATATAGACAAGATCATGCTATGGCAACGATATATAGATGATGTGGTGGTCTTTTGGACAGGTTCCAGACAAGAATTTTTATATTTTCTCCAAATACTGATTTAAAATGATTTTGTTCTAAAATTTAGCTTTACAATAGACAGTGAAAAAATAGAATTCCTTGACTTAATCATCTTGAAGGATGAATCAGAAAAGATTCACACATCATCATTTAATTGTACAGTTTATAGGTCACACGAAAGGTGGAAAAAGTTCTGAAATTATTTATCTTGGTCTAATTTTTTTACAGCACAGAAACCTGATATTTTAACAGAGGTGTGTAGACATTTTATATCCACTGTATATACTCATGCTCCCTACCCTCTGATAGATATATAAGTACTAGCGAATTGCCCGTCAAAAAATGACGGCAATGAAATTGTAAGTGAGCTAAGGGTGTTTGGTGTATATAATGTGGCTGATGTAGTGTTGTTCGTTTTCTATGTTGTGCAAGTTTTTCAGAATATTCGTTTTCTATGTCGTGCAAGTTTTTCGGAATATCCATATCTGTTTGGTGGGCTTTTCGGAATAACCATAGCTGTTTGGTGGTGTTTTGCGTGTTTATGGTAGTGTTTTGCGTGTTTAGGGACCTTTAGCCTCGTTTTCGTTTTGTTCAGCGGACATTTTTTTTCTTGCTTAGGTGATTTTCGGGTCTCTAAACTCCGAAATTTGTGGTTAAATGGAGGTGTAACTTCACTTGCAGAGGTCCTCGGTGCCCCCCTTGCTGTGAGTAACCTTTTTATGTGTTTGTTGTTTGTATTTGTTGTGTTTGTAATGTTTTTGGGGTTGTGTCCTTGTTTTCTAATCTTGTAGGTGTTTTTCGGCAAATACGTAGGTGTTTGGTGGTGTTTTGCGTCTTTAAACTGCTGTAGCCTCGTTTTCTTTTTTTTTGGCGGCCATTTTTTCTCTTGCTTAGAGAATTTTTTAGTGTCTAAACTCTTTTAATTTGAGTTAAATTGAGGTGTAACTTTAGTTTTCGAGGTCCTGGATGCTCCCTCTTCCTGTAAGTAAGCATTTTATGTATGTGTTGTGTGTATTTGTTGTATTTTTCATGTTTTCATGTGCGCATGTTGCGGCTGATTTTTGCGAGGTCGTAATGGGTTGTAACGTGTCTGGTATTTTGTTTCCGTTACAACGTAAATTTTGCGATGGTCGCAGTTTCTGGCAAGGAGCGCCTTCAGCGCTCCTTGCCAGCAACTGCGACCCTCGCTTTGCGAGCCCGCAAGCGTGAGCAGCGGCTCGTATGCTCACAACTATATATGTGATTGGTGTCTCTGCATTTTTTTTGTTTTTATTATAAGTAAAAAAAGGTAAGTCAGAGGCACTCATCAGAGAACAAACCAACCTTAATAGGTTAGTTCTATAGCCATGATAAGCCACTCTGAGAGCAACCTCTTTTAGCTCACTTGTGCCCTTCACAGGGAGAAATATCCTGTAGTATATCAGGCTGGTCCCACTCAAGAGTGACCCAGCCCCGAAATACCAGGCAATTCTACCCTAAACAGGAGAAACCGCAAACCCCAGACGCGTATCGGCCTTTATGGGCCTTGTCAGTGAGGTGCAGCTGAACTCCCTAAGGCACAGTGAGCAAGGGGTCCACATCTGGAGTCTCCTCACTGTGCCTTAGGGAGTTCAGCTGCACTATCGATAAACCAAGATCCAAATTTATCTCAGCCTTTAGATGTCCACCAGTGTATAGAATCTTCATTAAACCCTTCAGGAATTTGTGGATGGGGAAATATTGGGGTCAGGGGGAGAATTTAGGAAATAGCTTTGGGCCCATGTATAGCATGATAATAAAAGTTTAATGAATTAGGATGCATTAGGTAATTTTAAATGAAGACCCAGTCTGGTCGGTGTACGGTAGGGTGAGCCATAGGTAGGAAGGCAAGTTAAGCTGCCTTAAAAGTATAGTTTGAGGTTTGGGCATGATGGACCACCTTTAGATTTATGTTTGTACATTATCGATCTGGTTATTCTTGAGGGTTTGCTATGCCAGATACATTTGACAATCTGTCTTTGTAGCCCATCTTAGAAATCATCAAACAAGTCTCTCTAATTTTGGAATTTACCTACCCCATACACATGTTTAGAAGCAGGCAGCTTGCACAATAATTACAATCCCTGTCCTGCAAAAAATAAAAAGCTCCTCTAAAGCTTCAAAGTATCATAGATACATCAAGGAGACAAGCAAATGCATCAAATCATCTTCAGCCACATTTGTTAACTGTATCAACAATTTTCCCCACAACAAATCTCTTATTGTAGAAAATCAAATTGATAAATGTATCCAGGGCAGTAGACTCTAGTTCAAGGACACCAGATGTTCTTTGTTGTATAGATCAAGATTGATGAAGAACGACTAGTCAATATTTTTAGTATAAGCAACGGCCCTGGTACAGCTATCAAAACAGAAAAATTAAAGCAAATTAATAATTATGCTCAACTTTTTTTCCTCATGTGATAGTAGTGATTATCTATTGAATAAATGTATATATTCTCACAAACTATTCAATAATACAGTAGTATCCAAGTGTGAGAAAGTAAATGAGGTCTGAGGTTTAGCATACATAAATGGGTGTTTTGTATCTCCCAATATTGTCAAATAAAATATAGTAATGCTTCAATTGTGATTTGGTGCATAAATAGAGTGGTATATTGTGATTGAATATTAATGACTATATTGTGAATACTGAATTTAATTATCTATCTCTTTTAATACCTTAAATATTTGTTTTAGAAGAAATTACTAATAAGCTATTTGTATGTGTAAATTATATTAGAATTGACTAATAGTGTCTATTTTAAGAAAAAAGTAAAAACTAAGTGCAATTAATTGAAAAAATGTATATACCTATATTTATAGTGTTAGAGGCATCTAAATGTGTTGTAAACTTTACCAAGTATAGTTGAAAGAATTGAAAATATTGAGGGTTATTCTATTATAAATTATAAAAAAGCAGAATATGAAAACCCTTCATTGAGTCCATGTGGACTTTGGGTGTTCAATAAAAAGATCCATTTGCTCTCTAACTTTAGAAGATCTTTACCAAGGTCCCCTCCTCTTGGTCTCTGTGAGATTTGGTCAATTATTGAACATTTCATTGCTTCAGGTTTATTGCCATGAAATCGCTTTATGTGACGAGACACTGACGTGTCCATTTCTTTGGTCACTGTGTCAGTGTGCTCAAGAATTTGTTTCCTCAATTGGCGTGTAGTTTTGCCTATGTACAATTTAGGGCAAGAACACGTTATTATATAAATAACATGTGTGGAGCTGCAATTAATGACATTTTTAATTGGATATTTAATATTAGTGTTTGGGTCTACAAATTCTTTGCTTGGAAGAATAAACTTGCAGGCTTTGCATTTCCACATTTAAATAAGCCCTTTGTGGATGATAACCATGATGTTTCCACTTGTTTTGATGGCTTAGAGAAACTATTCACTAATTCATCTCTGATACTTTTATTCTTTCGATAAGTGATAGAGGCTTTTTCTGGTAGGCTTGTATATAATGTAGAATCTTCTGTTAGTATATACCAATGCTTGTCTAATATTTCTTTGATTTCTTTCCAATCTTTTCCAAATTACATTATACATCTTATCTGTTCGTTCACTTCAGCTTCCTTCTTTGCATATAATAGATCCTGTCTACTGGATTCCAGAGCTCTTTTGTATGCTTTCTTCAGTAGATGATTAGGGTATCCTCGAGCCTTAAATTTCTCCCTCAGTTGGTCTGCTTGGGTCTTAAAATCTTGTGGATTACTGCAATTTCTTTTAACCCGTAGATACTGACTTATCGGGATTCCTGATTTTAAGGCTCTGAGTCTAGGATGTTGACTTGACCATTTTAGTAATGAGTTTGTGGCTGTAGGTTTCGTAAATGTAAATGTATTTATTTTTCCAGTGGAATCTTTTGATATTATCAAGTCTAGAAATTAAATTTTTTCTTCATCCATAACATACGTGAATTTCAGACCTAAAGAATTTACATTTAATCTTGCAATGAACGCAATGAACTCCATGAATTCCTTGACATCACCAATACCATAATACCAAGACAATATTTTGTCACTATATCTAGACATATCTTCAGAGAATACATGTGTTTTTTTCCCAAAATCCTAAATACAGGTTTGCATAATTCAGGCACATGGCTGTACCATTGATTTGGTGATACCAATGATTGTTAAAAATGAAGAAGTTTCGTGCTAATATAAATTGTAGCAATGATATAACAAATACATTCATATTTCTACATTCAGTAGGCCTCATACATAGATAATGCTCAACTGCTATAATCCCTTGATCATGTGGGATACTGGAATAGAGTTGTTCAACATCAATGATATAAAAATTGTTTTTGTGGAGACAACAATATCCTCTAGATGTTTCAAAAGATCCAATGTGTCTTTCAAATATGAAGGTATTTCCGGTACTATTTCGTTGATGTAATCATTTACGTATTCACTTATTTTTTCAGTCAAACTGCCATTTCCAGATACAATTGGTCGTCCCGGTACTGGCAATTTATTTTTATGTATCTTTGGTAATGAATAGAAAGTGGCAATCACTGGTCTTTTTGAAAAAAGATAATCATACGTGTTCTGATCTATGAGTTTATCTTGTTTGGCTGTATTTAGTAAATGTTTTAGCTCTTTTTGGAATTCTTGGAGTGGATTACTTTTTAACACTGTATATGTTGATGTATCCATTAGTAATTTATTGCACATTCTTAGATATTCTTGTTCATCTAAGATGACAGTGTTACCTTTAGCGGCAGGTTTAATTACCACCTTGCTCTTTTTTAATTCTTGTAGAGCTTTGAATTCCTTCACACTTAAATTGTATTTTTCATTGCTTGTTTTATCCGGAGTATGATTGAATAGACTTTTTAAGTCTTTGGTCACTAGATCCACAAATACCTGAATATTTCCATAAGGAGTAAGAATACACTGTACTGCAGCTTAACAGTTACACATAAAAATTAATAAATCAATGATCAACATAAAAATACAGAACAGGAAATTGTGTAATAAGGTCCAATACTGCCATCTATCTCAGGGGTGTGGTGACATTTGCAAACCTACTATAGCAATATTGCAAATACAGTCAGGTCCATAAATATTGGGACATGGACACAATTCTAACCTTTTTGGCTCTATACACCACCACAATGGACTTGAAATTAAACGAACAAGATGTGTTTAATTTAAGGTTATTTTCATCCAAATCAGGTGAACGGTGTAGGAATTACAACAGTTTGTATATGTGCCTCCCACTTTTTAAGGGACCAAAAGTAATGGGACAATTGGCTGCTCAGCTGTTCCATGGCCAGGTGTGTGTTATTCCCTCATTATCCCATTTACAAGGAGCAGATAAAAGGTCCAGAGTTAATTTCAAGTGTGCGATTTGCATTTAGAATCTGTTGCTGTCAACTCTCAATATGAGATCCAAAGAGCTGTCACTATCAGTGAAGCAAGCCATCATTAGGCTGAAAAAACAAAACAAACCCATCAGAGAGATAGCAAAAACATTAGATGTGACCAAATCAACTGAAAGAATCAAAAGAAAGAATGTACCAAGGAGCTCAGCAACACCAAAAGACCCGGAAGACCACGGAAAACAACTGTGGTGGATGACCGAATAATTCTTTCCCTGGTGAAGAAAACACCCTTCACAACAGTTGGCCAGATCAAAAACACTCCCCAGGAGGAAGGTGCATGTGTGTCAACAATCAAGAGAAGACTTCACCAGAGTGAATACAGAGGGTTCACCACAAGATGTAAACCATTGGTGAGCCTCAAAAACAGGAAGGCCAGTTTAGAGTTTGCCAAACAACATCTAAAAAAGCCTTCACAGTTCTGGAACAACATCCTATGGACAGATGAGACTAAGATCAACTTGTACCAGAGTGATGGGAAGAGAAGAGTATGGAGAAGGAAAGGAACTGCTCATGATCCAAAGCATACCACCTCATCAGTGAAGCATGGTGGTGGTAGTGTCATGGCGTGGGCATGTATGGCTGCCAAAGGAACTGGTTCTCTATTATTTATTGATGATGTGACTACTGACAAAAGCAGCAGTGTTTCGGGCAATATTATCTGCTCGTATTCAGCCAAATGCTTCAGAACTCATTGGACGGCGCTTCACAGTGCAGATGGACAATGACCCGAAGCATACTGCAAAAGCAACCAAAGAGTTTTTTAAGGGAAAGACGTGGAATGTTATGCAATGGCCAAGTCAATCACCTGACCTGAATCCAATTGAGCATGCATTTCACTTGCTGGAGACAAAACTGAAGGGAAAATGCCCCAAGAACAAGCAGGAACTGAAGACTGTTGCAGTAGAGGCCTGGCAGAGCATCACCAGGGATAAAACCCAGCGTCTAGTGATGTCTATGCGTTCCAGACTTCAGGCTGTAATTGACTGCAAAGGATTTGCAACCAAGTATTAAAAAGTAAAAGTTTGATTTATGACTGTTAATCTGTCCCATTACTTTTGGTCCCTTAAAAAGTAGGAGGCACATATACAAACTGTTGTAATTCCTACACCGTTCACCTGATTTGGATGTAAATACCCTCAAATTAAAGCTGAAAGTCTGCAGTTAAAGCACATCGTGTTCGTTTAATTTTAAATCCATTGTGGTGGTGTATAGAGCCAAAAAGATTAGAATTGTGTCCATATCCCAATATTTATGGACCTGACTGTATATACAGGAAAGAGCACTGCAATAGTAAAAGCCACGCTGGAGATAAAAAAAAAAAAAAAAAAAAAAAGAATGCGCACAGTGGTAAAAGTGAAAGAAGGTGCAAGGCTGGAGAAAACCACAACAGAGAAAAAAGTAAGGACAAAGTCATTGGATAGAAAAGGTATGAAATAATGTGAGGGGAATAAAAAAAACGAAGTGAAAATCAGGAATAGTCATGGGATAGAAAGCAAGATGAGGCTTGGGAAGGAGGAGGAATTATTGGTAGGGCAAGTGGAGAAAAAATAAAAGGCACAAGAAAGGAAGAATTAAAAATCAAGAGATTCAGATAATGAATGCAAACAGTCATATAAGGTAGAGTAAGAGGAATGGTGGCAAAGTTATAGGTAAGGAAATGAGCAATACAAACAGGCACAAAAAAGGAAGAAGGGGAATGGGCTCAAGGGCAACAAAACCAAAAAACATGGGTAGAAAAAAAAAAAATAGTAAAATAAATAACCAGAGCGGGGAGTGGAGAAGCACTGAGCATGGGGGCTAGGATAAGGGAAAAGGATAGTGTCTTAAGAGGGAAACCCATTGATAGGGCAAGAGCACCAGAGATGTGGAGAGGGAAGCAGGGATAGAAAAGGCTAGAGTAAGAAGGAAAAAAAAAAAAGAGAAAAGTAAGAGAATGGTGATGAAAGGAAGAATGTAGGAGACGGAGTAAATGAGCCAGGAAGAGAAAAGGAGACCGAATAAGAGTAACTCCGTAAAGTAATAGAATGGAGGAAATTTTAGGAAGAAGAAAAAAAAAAAAAAAAAAAAAAAAAAAAAGAGAGAGAGCTGGAGTCCTGTATAAAGGAACAGAAGAAAGTACTTTTATAAGTATATATTTGCTAAGCGTACACAATTCTAAGATACGCCTTTCGATAAAATTAAACATTTGCAACTTTAAAAGGTCAGTAAAGTTTAAACCCTCTTGTGGATTGCGGTCTTTCTGTGGTGTAGGGGCTTGTGTATCAATGAAGCTGTGAGCTATACCATGTAGGGTCACCCAAGATGGACAGGTCTTCGCAGAGAGGTCAGACAAATCATGGTCCACTGGAGAAGGAACTGGCAACCCACTCCAGTATCTTTGATAAGATGACCTTGTAGATATGCACAAACCAGCGACCTAACAATGAGATGTGGCTAGCGTGTTGCGGATCATAGGGTCATGGAAAGTCAGACATGACTGAACACCTAAAAAAAACAAAGTTTAAACAATTTTGCTTAGATATGAAAAGGAAGATGGAGAACATAGCTGTACCACTTGACCTTTTATTAAATGTATTGCATATGTTTGTTTGAGAGAAACCAAGGTGATTGGCTTACTTTCTTCTATGATCTGCCAAGCACAATATTTCTATTAATTCACAGGTATAAACTCTTTGGTTAAAAACCCAAAATAGGTGTGTTGTCTGGACTTGGTAAAGAGGTTTGTCCATTAACCCTACAAAATTACCAAAATGAGAGGCTACAGGAAACTAAAATGTTGACCGCTGTTCTAGCTTGTGTACCTTATATTTTGTTGTTCTTAACACTTTCTGTATTGAGACAGAATCATTAGACATTAAAAAACAGTGTGCGTTACATAAAGATGATTAAAACATCATATGCTTGTGAAATATCTTCTATAAGCATCATTCATATCACTATAGAATAGAAAAAGGTTACACTTTTGATGAACATTTTTATTAAACATTTTACATGATCAAGACTTTCTGGGAAGGATTTAATGGACTAATAAAATCAATAATTTAAAAAAAAAAAAAAAATATTGATCATAAAAGCAATTCCCCACCAATAATCTAAACATCACTAATTCTACAGGACAGTGATAAGGCCTGTAGAACTACAATTCTGATCCATTAGTTTTTGAGATGCATTTGGTTGAACCTTCAGTGCCATTTCTTTGCAATGCCCTTAAACAAGGTTAACACATTATTTAAGGCACTGTGAGGAATAAAAGTGAAAAACAAAATGAAGGAATATATAAATAAGAAATACACAGTGGGGTAAATGTAAAAATAAAATAAAGATTCTAACATTTTTTTTTTGCTCTTTTATGTAGTTTACACATTGCTGTTCACAAGTAGTATTCCAGGATACATTCCTAGTGCCAGTAACCATTCTGGTAAGTAACAGATAGGGAAATTGGATAACCAGGAACACAAAAAAACCCCCAAAGAACATTGATTCAGTTTTCAGGAGAGCAAAACATGGAGTGTCACTTTAAATGGCAGTAAGGCACATTGTAAAAACATTCAGACAGACATAATTGCTGGTAATGTGGGAATGTGCAAGTATTTGGTCTTTCATTTAAATAAAAAAAAAAAAAAAAGATTTTATGTAAGGATTTGCAAAATATAGTTTTAGGAGCAGGATTTCAGCATAAACAATGATAGGGACATAAAAGAGAACCCCAAAAAGGTATGAAGACACTGCAGAGTACAGTCTATTTCTTAACTGGACCAGCATACAGAGATTCTGCAGGAATCATAGAGAATGCAGATTCATAGAGTAAATATTCACAGAAATTCAAATCTTTGGGACGCTTTCACAATTGTGCACACATTTAAAAAAACAAAGTCATTGGTTTTGCATACATTAGATTACAAGTATACAAGTACCTATTGAGAATTTGTAGGGAGTAAAACATTAAACAGAATGTGTGTGGGAGAGCAGTCTTAGATATACTATATTTAGTATATCCATCAATGTAAAGCATATCAAATAGCCATTTTTTAAAATACTAATTTAAAATGTCACTTTCCCCAATACAAAAACACTGATACTCTTATTTCTACTGCAGTAATATTAAGAATCTAAATTTACACAAGGCATTCATTCCTAATACAGAGCTCTTTTCTATGCTTGGCCTTTACAAAATAATTCTAGCAGAATTTGCCGGTACTGTTTTCCTTTAATTAATGACACCAAATAATTTTTCAATACTGTTAAAAGGAGTTTTTAGAAGTACCAAGAACACACATAGTCCTGTTTTCCCTAGGAGAATACAATGGTATATAAATGCAGTACAGTGCAGTGTCTTCATGGAGTATTATGAAGACTAGACTGGACAGAGAAACAAAACTACAAGTATGGAATGCAATTTAAAGGAACCCCAGTTGTGTTCATAACGAAACTTCAAGTCGTCATATTGCAAGGGTTGAAAGGCAAATACTGACCACATTAATTTTGTTGGAGGAGCAGTTCTCCCGCTTAGAAAGACATCTATCACAAGCTACAGTTGCCTGTTCTATTACAAAAAATAATTTTGTAAAAAATAAATTAGTTATGAAAAATGTTCAATGTGCCCCAGCAGTGCTGGATTATTAGGCTGTCCTCACAGAGTCATTTGTGTGAGTGGTTTTGCCAAATGTAGGGTCGTTTTTCTCCAACCATAACTCAGCGAGTCGCTGTGTAGAACCATATGTGGAGGCTTTGGACCCCAAGCACATTTTGTATTGTTTCGGATCAAGATTAGGGTCACAAAAGACAGGATGGTGGATGTGAACTACACCAACCTCCTGACTTCTAAAAGTCTTTAAGCCAGCTTGTACTACTTTGTTAAACAGGTCCACATCCTCAAGCCCCCAGCCTTGAATAGAAACATCAAATCCCCCAGCTCGAATAAGGTCTCCTTTATGGACACATGTGATGCCAAACCCATAGTTCCTCCAAAAACCTGTTTTCTGAGTAAATGCATAATGGTTGTCACTGGATACTTTTCCTGCATACACAATCTTGGGATCATACTGGCTAAATATAATTGGAAAGTATATTTGCTGGCCTAGAACCGTATTAGCCCTGCAACGTTGTAGAAATTCTGTGGTGAAAACCAAATCTACATCACAGAAGAAGAGCAAGGAGTCATTACTAAACTGTGCCGACCCCATTTCCAAAGCCAATGCTCTGGAGAACTCTCCAGTCACAGGCAAGATTTGCATATCTGCTTTAGGGTACTTAACTCTGAAGTCCCTCATGAGCTCAACCTGTTTGGCCTTATCAGGATTGGAGTCAGAATTGAAAAGTAAGATGACCAGCTTTACATTTTGATTTGGAATGAGACATGTCTTCTCAAAATTGGCCATAAACCTAGCAAACATTTCAAAACGGCCTGACAGTGGAACCAGGATATTGACTTTCTTTTCTTTGGGCTCTTTATGTTCCGCCTTCGATGAAGTAAGCTGGAAAGGAACAAACATCTTTAGTGAATTAGAAAGGAAAGAGAGGGACCCAGAATCCTGGTTTATTTTGTTTGCTAGTTCCTTTGGATCAATCTCATCATGTTCCATAAACTGTATATTGCTAAAGGTCTGTTGGAGATAGGCATGTCTCCTCACAGGGACAGTCATCTTCTTGCCTTTGTGCTTTTTGTACAGCAGAAGAAGGTCAAGAACATATTCTGCTCCGTACATTGGGTTAATCCTACGGTATCCATATTGGATCTCTTTAAAGTCAATAATGCGACCTCGCGTCTTCGCATTGGCATTAATCATTTCCATAACCTGCATGACAATGTCATCTAAAGCCTCCTTCTGGGAAGCATCCATGCCACGTCTTGGAGGTTGACCATCAGAGGCTGAATACAAATACTTGCCAGTTAAAAATTCCCACTCTAATATTTCCTCCCGTTGGTGTGGCTGGAACCGCATGAAAGACGGGGCAATCCCCAGTTGCATATCTTCTTTACGAACCTCTGTGTTGCTGTATTTGCTCATTAGAACAATCTCTCTGTGCAGCTGGATTGTCCGATAACGGAGCTCTGCTATTTTCCGACTAAGCATGTAGCTATGCAGTCTGTATTGGTATGGTGGGTTTTTATTTGGGTGCAAAGTAATTGCTCTATGAATCTTGCTGTTGTGAAGGTCACGGATGTAGCCTTTTTTATTCTGCTCATAGTTTTCATAAAACAGCTGCTGCATCTGTAAAAACAAAGACAAAACAAAAAGCTCAGTTTCAGACATGTTTAAGGTTGTTTTTTTATTTAAAAAAATATATTTGCTCATTTTTCTTGTTAGCAATAGTCCAAGTGTGATAATATTCTTGTCAAACTTGCACATTTTCTTTAACCACTCTACAGAGCTACTTATGCATACATAAAACTTCTCTTAAAGTAACAAGTTTGCTGCTCACTGCCTGAACAAAAATATTTAAAAATAAAACAAAAAAAAAAACCCACCCTCGAAATACAACCCCTGAAAAGGTGAAAGCTTAAAAGATAGCAACTATAATTAAACCAATCAATTAACGTATGTAACAACTTACTTTACCATGTAGAGCTGTTTAATAACAATAATGCATTTTCTGTCATTTACTTTACTTTTTTTGGGAGAAAAGAAAATTAAATCAAAAAGTACATTTCCCTCAGCATGCCTTTCAATGCTTTATAAAAAAAAAAAATTGTTGTTCAGTTGTGTCAGACTGCCTGACCCTATGGACCACAGAACACCAGGCACGTCTATCGTATGACTCTGGTTGCACTTGTCCATAAAAATAAAAAATAAAAAAAAATAAGTTATCCTGGCAAATATACTGGAGTGGATTGCCAAATCCTCCTCCAGCGGACCTGTTCATCTTGGGCAACAGTACATGGTATAACGCAAAGCTTAAAGTACACAAGCTCCCACCACGACAAGGGACCCAGAATGGATCCAGGAACATTAAAAAAAAAAAAAACTTATATATTCTATAACATTTAGTCATAGAAAATGCTTATCTTTTCAGAGCCTCTATCATTAGTATCCTACAGCATTACAAACTAGATGTAAGTGTGACCAGGCCAATAAAGCCTCATCATATGGCACCGGCCAGAGAAGTTTAATAAGGATGATTTACAATAACACAAGACCAGTACAGAAAACCAGGACCCTCTACTTCACTAGATCTGGTAAAATGCAGTAAGTCTGCTCTACAAACTATGCCTTAACAAACCGTCTACAGTATGCCGTTAACTAATGTAAGAAGTATAATTTCTCACATATACACAATTCTGTAAATAGAAATTAGAATAAAATATGAAGGAATAGCAAATGTTCATAGCTGCCATTTAAACACTCTAAATTCAAAAAGAAGACCATGCCTTGGTTAGCTTATATTTCTTCAAGACCTATATTAATAACTTAATTTCAGCATTCCCCAATCCATTAGAGACTGAATGCTTGTGGTACAGCTGTTGTGGACAGTGGTGGCTGCTATCCAAAAGTTCAACTGAAAGAGCGTGTGTTGTGTTGTGTTAGGTTTTATTGAAGACAAACGCCTTCCAGAAAGACTAGAGAGCACTGGGAAAAGACTGGCTTAAAAATAAGGCCCAGTTTATAGAGAAGCTGGCCTGCCGCCTGCAGTGTGTCCCGGAGGAATTCATCACAGTCAGAGATTGTGCTGCAGTCACAGACTCCAGCACAACATATTTCATGAACAAGGCCTCATGTTCAATCCTCTATCAATGGATAAGTGCCTGCAATGTGTGCAGCCTTATTAAAAGGTTCAGTTTATGCTCATCTCCCCCTGAAAATGGACCGCTCAATTCCCTGAAATCTCCAAACTCCCCAATCCCTCCCTAATGCACTATTGTAGCCAAGATTATTTTATCTGCCCTGACCTTTCTAAAGAACTTCAAGCAAAGCACTGATCTTTCTTGTGCTTTACTATCTAACCTGTGCCTTATTTCTATATTTAACAGATTAATCGGTGGGTTCATTGAACATTTTACCAGCAGTGGTGGTAAGAGGCATAAGGCTTAACAGTACATAAAAGTAGGTGTTGTATCAAGAAGTCTTAATTTAATTCTATCCAACTTACTATTCAAGGAAAACCTTTTAACATATTGGGGGCATAATTAAAATGGCAACAAAAAAAAAACAAAAAAATACATGTCACAGAGATGTAGTTTTAGATTAACTTTGTCCAACTCCAGTCACCAAGGGCCACAAACAGGCCATGTTTTAAGAATCTATAGGAGTGATTTGGTCCTTTACAGTTGACCAAAAATGCTGTAAAACAACTTGCACTCAACAAGATTGTGTACTACAGCTCTTCAAAATAAGATAGATTAATTCCTAAATTTGTGGAATTTATTTTTATCATACACCCTATTGGTAAATTGTACCCATGTAGCAAGAGCTGTGTGTAGAATAAAAACACGAAAGACAAAATCTAATTTATAATATTAATGTAATTATATCTTTTAACTCTAAATACGTGATCATTAAAGTCCCATAAATAAATGGCCACACCCAAACCAATTTGAAACACATTTTGAGAAACTGTCTAAATCAAAGCTCCAGGATGTGTATGCGAGATAAGCTTGGTTGGTTATAGCTTGTACAAGTCATAATTATGGCTGGTGGGTCTGACTGGTGGCTGTTTGCTTGCCATGGAAACGTGCTGCTGCTCATACAATTCAGGACAGCAGCACCAACACAGCTCTGCCAATGCAAACAGCAACCTCTCAATGCCTGGTACAGATCAGCATAGGTATTTAAGTGTTAAGTTACGGTGTGTCAGATGCACTATGGGTATCCTATACATTATGAGCAGGTCATTTCAGGTGACTTGTTCCACCGAGCCGTTCTAACTGCATGAAAACTAATGAAGCATTTTTCAGATAAAAAAAAAAAGGAGGATATATACAGTATAAAGTTTTGACAAGATATGAAACACCAAGCCAACAATTTGCCTTAAATCATAATATAGGCAAGGAGGGAGAGGTGTCTAACTGCCAGAAAACATTGCAGGTCTTTATTTTGGCCACTACAGACAGACAGTCTGATCTAAAATTCGCAAATGTATATATCAAAATCAGTTACTTTGATGTGCTTATAAATACAGCAGAATTTTCCAGGGTTGATTCACTTGAAGAAAAATAATAACACAAGATAAAAAGGACACCTGAAAAACTGACTTAAGTATATATCTTGTTTGGTGGCAGGTGGGTCAGGCAGTGGCTCAATTACTTTGATTTACTTTTACTTGCAGGAATGTTCTGAGAATCTGTTCTATTTTCAGATTTTAAAGAACAGGAATTGCTTACCTTGCCCCTATGTAATGTTTTATAACAATAAATAAATATTCATATATTTATTTAGCAATCTGCATTTAAATCCATAGGAAGCCCCCAAATAAAAATAGATTTATACAAGTTTCATACAGAAACACCATTCACCTCTGTATTCACACCATAGTATGAATTTGGAGGTTATGAGATCAAACTACACAGTCTGTTGTTCAGAGTCCATGTAAGAAAAATGGTTGCAAAATGTGGCTCTATAGTTATGTGGGGGCTCCATTCACTCCAAGATTATCTACAGTGGTACTGTGTATAGTGTGAAAGATTAATATAAAAGGCAAAGTGAAATAATGCATTACTTTACTGAATGATGTGGCACACAACAGGGAGGCAGGGCTCTTTATGTCACCTCATGGTTTGGACTAGACATGACAGAAAAAAAGCTTTTCCAAACCTTCTAATAAAAAAAGCAAGTGTACACATAATTAAGGAGAGTTACCAACATTTTCTTTTTTAGAAGGCTAAACCAACCACATAAATGCTTGCCAAAATGCAAGATAATGGCTTGTTGCCTTTATTCCTGGAAATCTACGTGGCACTTGTAATTTCTCTTGCACAAAAATCTTCAAGACCTCAGCTAGCCCCTTTTCTCAGTAATCGCTCAACCAGGAATAACCAAGGTGGTTTTTCTAAATATAAATAGCTGCAAATTGTCACAGGAAGCCTTTCATCAGTCACAGTTAGCTACTTAAGTTCAGGAAAAAAAGAAAAGAAACATTCATTCTGCACAGGTTTATCTGCACACTTCATCTTTATTGAAGAGTGTCTTACATTTTAAAATTGATGCATTATTGGAGAACACCACAATATGCCCAATAATAAGCCCAAAGTCAGTGGGTTTACCTTCATAAATTATATTACTAGAAGTGCTACAGCTGCAAACCTTAGAGCCCATCTAATCTACACACCATGTGGAGAAAGGTTAGAAAGAAATGCCTTGAAAGAGTTTACAGACTTATCTGAATGCCTTGGAACACCAGATAGCTTATTTGTGGACCATGGTTTCCTACAGTTGACAGTTTTCTTGGAAAGTCCAAAACGGTTTGGCCAAACTCAGAAGGTTGTTTTCTAAATTTAGTCACAGTTACAATTGTGTAACTGTACCACCTACCTGGGGCAATTCACAATAACTGGCAGCACAAATATAGGGAATTATATGCAAAGCTTCCAGGAAGCCCCATAGAAGTAAAGATCTAATATGAGCTAATCAGTAAGATTAGCCATTTGTGTTTATGCAGATGGTATGTCTTGAGAAGAAACTTCTATTCAGTGCAACAAGGCTCCATTTGGCCACCAATGTGGTTTATTGTGCCCAAACAAACACTACAGGACATAATTAAAAGGAATTTAAAATGGTAACACAATTTAACTATAAGTTGAACACCTTTAATAGTTCCAAGAATCTTCATATTTCATCTAAACACTTATCAAGGCATTCTAAGTCCCCTCCACATACAAAGAGATCCTCACTTACCAATCTTCTACAAATGTATTACAAGCCCCTTTCATTACCCTGGCACCTAATTAAAATAAAAGCTCCATTTTGTTGTTTTTATTTTATACTTACAAAATAAAAAAATAAAAAGTGTGAAAAACTGTATCTGTATAATTATATATATATATATATATATATATATATATATATATATATATATATATATATATATATATATATATATATATATATATATATACATACATACATACATACATACACACATACTGAACTCTCTGTGCCAAATGTCATATAACAATTAATGGCATATCTCATGATATTTAATGCATTCAAATCTACCCATGTGCATGAATTAAGTGTTCTACTTTTATACAGTATGTGCAGAATTCATATATCAAGGAAAACTATATCCTTGGGCACACATTATGTAAAGGATAGAAAAAGATCCTGGATAACAGCTATGCAGCATACTAAAAAGTTCCAATGCACTCAATGTGGCAATGACACGACAGACTGAGGAAACAGAAGGCCAACGCTGCAGGTAAAAGCAGAAGGGAGATGAAAAGCAGACGGACACAGCAAATAGGAACATAGGGTTTGTCTGGTTACAATATGGGAGCACTCGCCGCAGATTTTTTAGTGAACCGAATGCCCTTCAGCAAAAGTAACCAAATTATGCAGGATATTAATACAGGATGGAGGATATTAGACAGGATTTTGGGCAAAGTAAACATTGGACAGATGGAGAAGTAACTTACCTTTAGTAATAAAAAAATATATAAGTTTTAATAAAAATATTATATTTATATACAAACTATATATATATATATATATTTTTTTTTCCTCCTTACATTGGGAGATTTTTAAAGTATATTGCTATGGGAATTTCCTGATATTACAGATATAGATATCCTCAACTGAAACTGGGGTGTTTTGAATCTCTTGCAGACAGACCAGTGTGGTTCTAAAAACTTTGGAAGTGAACGACCAATTTTATTTAAAATGGCAGTGTAAAGGATGCTCTGGATAAGTGGGAGCTGCACTCCTTAGACACAGAATATATTGTATCAACAAATTGCATATGTACTTTATGCATTTGCCTTGAAAGATCTTAGCAATTCATTGCAGCGTCACGTTATTTGCCCTTAATTTGAAATATCACAAAAGTCATTTGATAAAAGCAATTAAATAAAAGTCTTAATCTAATTAGTAAAATGTTATGCTACTATGTAACCAAATATTACGCCATTGTATGTCTGAGCCATCCTAGGCAAGATGGGCTCCCCGTCTGTCTGTTATGGCCATTCACCTCTTTCTTTCATCTACCGCTTGAATAATGAGGCAAATTTGATTAGGATTCGACAAAGTTTTGCTATGTCACAAACAGATCTATAAAATGCAATGCTGTCAAACAAAGTTATTTAAAGCTATAATTTAAAATAAAGGTTGTAAACTGAACCGTAATTCCCCAAAGAAACAACTACTGGAAGATGTTAAATATAAACTTGTCCATTTTTTTTTTCTGTGGACTGCTGGCCAGACTCCTACTGCAGAATGAGCAATGTGTTCCATGACAAAACACCAAAAAGGGAGGCGGATATGTGTCCAGGTCCAGGATATGTGTAACCTAGATTATAATTTAGCAAATCAGCAAGATTCTGAGCACAGGAGAACAGAGTATTGAGCTGCAAATAGTTTGACTATTTTTTTTTACTCCACTACAAGCTTTGTTCCTTGCATTTGTCTGAATTTATTTACTTTAAAGAGACCAAGCTATAACTGTTAGAAATTTAGGAAAATCAATGATAACACATTACCTTCTGTATATTTGCAAAGTTAAACTTCATTATCATGGACTCTTGGAAATTGGCTCTAATCAGAGGAAGTTAGTTAACAGGTACTGTATTAAAACCTTAAATTTTTTTGTTTGAATTTTACTTTTGACAATCAGCCTGATCCACACAACAAGCAGCCAAAGAATTCCATATTGCTAGTTACTCCCTGTGAAATTGGCTGTACTGTTTTCAGTGTTAAAAATAAATAAATGTCTATGAGATTAAAAAGATGGAGTATGTATACACCCTAAAGAGTAAAAAGGTTGAATATTTCTCAAAAAGCATACAAGAAAGGAGATGATACCAGAATACCAGAGAGAAAACCGCTCACCAATTGGGAAGAAATGAAGGCTCCCGCTAATGACCGTTTAGTGCATCACAAGTGAAAATGGGAACGACTAGCCAAAAAGAAGATGATTTGAGGTTTCCTTTACAGCAATTTGCACATGATTCCACTCTCTCATTCATCTTCTGGTTTTCTATGTTGTGGGAGCACAATCATTAAATGGATACTTTTACTGTTCCTGCACTGCTCTAGAATTAACATTCCACCAGCTAAGGGGAATTGCTAACTAAAGACACTAAGTACAGCGTACAGCTTTATTTTTGGAGAAAAAAATATTTCCTATAGTGGGATAAGACCTATTTGACAAGCCAAACGTTATATTTATTATTTCTTTTTGTGGCACTGTGGTTCATCCTAGCTGCGTGGAGTATATCCCATTTTGTATGAACGCAAATTCCATATATATATATATATATATATATATATATATATATATATATATATATATATATATATATATATATATATATATATATATATATATATATATATATATATATATATAAAAGAATACTCTTCAAGAAGCATCAGGGACATTTGAGTAACTAACAATTAGTTGCTACTACTAGTGTAAGCATGTTGTGAGATGCAGATGAGCAGTGACATTTTTTTTTTTAAATCAAATTGCTTCAGATCTGAATTGCAGCTATTTTTCAAACCAAATTTGACAGTGTGGCAGTCAAACACACATAGCTAAAAACTTGTAAACGTTATAGAAACTGAAAATACTTCTCTAAATGTTTTTAAAAAAGCAGCTATTGTTAAAAAAAAAAAAACAGAACTTCCACCTTCAGTAAATGTCTACACAATGTAAAATCTTTGTAGTGGGCAGTAGGTTACTCCTCAGAAACTAAAGAGATTATAAAGAGTTGCCGTGGGCATCCTTTTTGAACCATCTTGATTAAGGTATATGTAGAAAAAAGATAGAAATGAAGTCAGTTCGCACTTATACCAATTGTTAAAAATAACATGTGGGTGCTGCAATAAGCTTTGTACCAGAACTAAAAAATGTGTATGTATGCGTACATACGTACGTTTTGAAGATATAGGATAAACATGTCAATGTTATATATTCATGAGAAAGGAAGATTAATGAAATGCAATATGCAAAAACAAAACAAACAGTGTTGAACTTGTGCTTTATACTATATACTCTTACCTCATATGCTTATTTTCCTAAATTAAAGTTAATGTGTGCGCAAGTGTCAGATTGTGGAGTTTCTGCTCAAAGCTTCTGGTTCGCATTCATGTTAGTGGGAGATGTACACACAAAAAAAAAATGCAAGACACGCATCCTACTTGCGGTTGTTGCACTAAAGCAGCAGCAGTTCTACCAAGGTCAAGTTATTTTCCTATTTTTGCTGAGAACATTAAAGGACCACTGCAGTTCAAGAAAAAAAACAACAACAAAAAAACAACACTTTTTGTCAACTACAAACCAAGGTGCAATTTTAGTAGTTGTACAAGTTGTATCAAAAAGGTTGAAGATGAGGTTTAGGAGTACAGGAATCAAATTTGTGTTTGACATCACATCCGGAGAGTTAGAGGATAGCCAATACGCACATCCCTATCAGCGAAGGGTGTGATTGGCTAAGAGGAAACAGGCAGAAATTCAGAGACATTGTATGAGGAGTGGATAAAATTGAAAATGACACCACACCTTCATTGCTGCATGGATGGAATAATAGCTCTCACACACAGTCGTCACCAATAAAAAAACAACAACAAAAAAACGATAATTTCAGGCTCCTGCAGAGGCAGAAACATTTTTCTTTCTAATTAAAAACGGTCTGTATGAGAACTATGCTCTTCGTTGGACTCAAATCTTTTTTAATTTTTTTTTTTTTTTAAATCATGCCATGTTCTTTTAATAGCTGGCTGTCAAACACACCTGGATTTTTTTTATTTTTTTTTTTAAACACAATTATTCTAAAAAACTGGGGCATCAATGGAGAACCCATCGTACTTCCAAAGTTTCACAAGACTACCACAGACCTCAAAGACTAAACATAACCCCCCCCCTGCATTTTACCAAAGTTATGGGTACATGTTCTCCTGTTTTCTTAACTCATGGGGACAAGGTAGAGGCTGTCTGGTATCTACAAGAGCAGCAGGTTCCACCAACTGATTGATGACTATAGGAAAAATATTCTGGGCATGAGTATTGAAGGAGCAATTATCTTTCTAAATTCCCTTTCCTGTCTTTTCCACAAAATAAAAAATAGGTCACCTTCAGACAAATGGGCTCCAGGTTTCCACCCACAATACAGTACTGCGGGAAAAAAAGCAATGCATAGTTAATGCAGTTACGGATATTGTAATATTGTGGGTTATAGTGCCACCACCCAATATACCAGGGAACTTAGAATGTTCGAAACAAAGAGCAAATTACTTGCTTCAGTGTAATAGTGTAAAAATACACATTAGCGGTTAGTCCGCTACAAATATTGCATATCATAAGCAACATGTTGCATTATGAAATGCAATAAACAAAAAACAAAATCAAAAACAAAGCATTAATAAATAGATGCAATATAGTGAATAATAAAACAAAACCACACCTAGAGAGTACTGTAGTCCCAAGAGAGGTTAAGTAGATTTCATTTGACTGGTAAGATTTTCCTGGCTGTGGCATTTTGGTTTAATGTATCGTTCAAGCCAAAGAGGAAAAGAAATGGGTGGATGAGACAGACAGTCTTTGGGCAGAGAATAAAGTGCATTTGATCCAGCCATACACCACTTACAGTTTTGTTAAAGTAATACACATTTGGTAGGAATCTGCCTTCAGCATCATTTAGACATCATTAAAAAATATGTGGAAATGTGCTACATAGCCAAAAGTATGCATACACCCCTTCTAATGAATGGATTTGGCTATTGAAGCCACAGCAATTTGTAAAAAAAGGTACATACAAATCAAGAATACAGCCATACTATCTCCATATCCAAACATCGGCAGTAGAAGTCATGGTGATGAGCTCTCAACATGGTACGGTCATAGAGTGTCACCTTTCCAACTAGATCTGCCCCAAATTATTGCAGCCATGTCCAAAATGTAGTAGGAGAGTAGAGGCAGTTGTAGCAGCAAAGGAAGGACAAACTATATATATATATTTTTTTTTTTTCCTCCTTACATTGGGAGATTTTTAAAGTATATTGCTATGGGAATTTCCTGATATTACAGATATAGATATCCTCAACTGAAACTGGGGTGTTTTGAATCTCTTGCAGACAGACCAGTGTGGTTCTAAAAACTTTGGAAGTGAACGACCAATTTTATTTAAAATGGCAGTGTAAAGGATGCTCTGGATAAGTGGGAGCTGCACTCCTTAGACACAGAAAAATGGACCACTGCAGATAGACAGACAGAGAGATAGGTAGAGAGATAGATATTGAGTCTACCCAAAAACTTAATTTGCTAAGGAAAAAAAAGTCACACTTTAAAATTAAAAAAAATAAAATAATTGTCACTGCTGGGTTCTGGTATCTACAAGAATCCACGATACACAAGAGGCGATATATGGTTGCATTTCCTGAAGCAAGGAGTCTCCTACTGGGCCAGTGACGGAGAGGGTGTGGTGTCAATAATCTTAAAGTCTCTGTTCCCTCCTGCCACACACCTAGTACTATATAGATATACTAGTCGAATATTTTTCAAGGTTGAACCAACTTAAAGGAATTTAAGATCATAAACAATAACAACAAAAAAGACCAAAAAATAAATAACTGGAGATGGTCATGAACAAGTGTGAAACAAGACATTTAGCAGACCTATTGCGGTACAAATTGGTTCCTCCAAGATTAATCCATTAAGAACTGTCTAATACTTGTGACAGTTGGGGACAAGGCCTCTAATCAGAAATAATTTCCTAACCATTTCAGGTGAAATAAAGGTGAAACTGCTCTATTAAGAAAATATTACAGTCTAGCTGACAGGCAGCGAAGAAATACATTTATGTCCATGAACACAAAGCAAAGTAATAACAGGTCAGAGCTGCATGTGAGCCAAATAGCTCAGACTTGCATGCTGAAGGTTGAATGAGAGAGAAAAAAATACACACACACACTTTACCCAGCGATTACCTACCTACATAAAAGACTCAAAAAGAAGCAAATAAAATGTTTATGGGCAAGAATAAAAAATAAATAAATAATAATTAAAAAAAAAAAGACTGCCCTTCAAAAAAAAAAAAAAGAAACAGAGAAATTAGTGATTTCTTTTAATGAAAAGCAATCAACCCAATCCAAAAGACGGACAATCTAAGGGTGGCACCGACTTTGGGGCAAAGCACACTTCCGCTACGTCATGTGTGCGCCAAAAAAAAAAATTAAATCGCACCCACCTTCTCCAACTCGTCTCCCTGTGTGCCAGAAGGGTGGCACAACTGATCACCCTCTCACCCCACCAGTATTCACCTGCATCTGCCATCAGCCAGCCTGCATTTCACATCTAACCCAGGAAATATATAATTTAAAGTGACAGTTACCTAAATATAAAATTGGCTTAACCATGTCTGCAAGTAAATGATATGCAGGCTGGGAGATGCAGGTGAATACTGGGGGTGGGGGGACATGCCACCCTTCTGGCACACGGGGAGATGAGTTGGAGAAGGAGGGCGAGGGGGACAGGTGCGTGCATTTGGCGGCGTGCACATGAGATTGCGGTAGTCTGCTTTGCGCTAAAGTCAGTGTGCCCAATCTAAGGTATGGGCTTAATGGCCAACCCAACTCAAACCCTGAAATATATTGCATATGTTTTTATCATCATCATCTCAGATATGGATTGGAACATGATAACTTATAGTCAACTAGTGGGACTAAACAGTCATAATTTGCAGTCAACAAATTCATAATCTATATTGAGTGTATGGGATGCCTCTGCAAATTACCCATTAAATATCAAAAACATTTTTCAAAGTAACATTCTTCTATAGAAATGCAGTGTCCCTTTTAGAAATGTCTTCAAAAAGCAGCTCTTCCTACCACGCCACTGTGACATCACAAGTCATTAATCTGACGGCTGTCTGCTAAAAAAATCCCAAGACATCAGCAGTTCGAGTCTAAGCATCTTGGCCTCAGTCGAAGGGATAATGCCAAGAAACATTAACAGACTGGTGATCATTTCACGAAATATGAAGCAATGCTAAGGAGGAGGAGAAACACATTGTCTGTGTCGACAGAATAGTTCACAAGATGCAAACATCTGACCGCTTGCAATGCAGTGTCAGTGTAATGACTTATGTTTCAGCGTTGTTAAAAACATAGAATAGAAGTGTAGTATGATGCAGAAATTTGGAGTTTTAAGAAAAAATAGAAATGACACGCGAGTATTTAAGTCTTGAGTACTGTCTGTTGATAGAGGCCTAGCATGGGTAAAGAAGGCAAGTGTTTTTAGGTAGGAGGAGCGACCTGCTGGCTGTGAGATGAGTCAGACTATAGATTGTGCTAACTCCTTCAGATTGGATGTTCATGTTTGACAACCAGAAGAAGAGTGAAGGAGTTATTAACTCCTAAGGGCTCCCAATGACCAATTTAAAAAAAAAAGAAAAAATAATTCTGGACATGGCTCCCAAGAACTTAAGGTGTTAGAAAAAGAACTGTCATGTTCCAATATTATTATAGAATCCTTCTTAAGGTTTGGAACAAGGAACACTTGGATGGGCATATATAATGGCTTCCCAAAATCTTAAAATTTCAAAAGACAAAATTGGGGGAGGACAAAAAATAAATAAAAAATATATATAAAAAAAAAAAAAAGTGCAAAATAGATTGTTAAAAAGGAACTGGGGAAAATACCAGGTGGAACACAAATGGTGCTGGATTCTCAGAATAGTTTCCTGCAAAGATAGTAATGGTTAATTTTTTTTCTCCAAATAGAGGGTGGGGAAGAGTGCAGCAGACATCGATTCTAGCAGATTCTTAGTGAATTGCTTCCTGGTTCAGAGAAGATATATTGTATAGATTTAAGGTGTATTTATGCTACAGATATTCAAGTATTTAAAGATATAACCAATAAGAAGATAATGCAACATGCTAACCATCAGCATAAAATTTCCTGGAACAAAATGGAAAAAAAAATAAAATAAATAAAAAAGGGCCAGTCTGCAACGCTCTCCAGGAACAGTCTACAAGGAACCTCACTGAAGCTTTTAAAAAATGGAGATCTTCAGAGTAGACTAAAGACCTCTCCTGTACGCCTAAATTAAAACACACACAAAAAAAAAAAAAGAATGGTTTTTTTTTAGACACGTTTATAATCTCAAATATGTTTAACTGGAAACAAATCGACTATGTGTCTACATGTCAGGGGGCAAAGGCTGTGTAGTCGAGCCAAGGATGGAGAGGAGGAACACTATACTATTCCTCATAAGTATAATGAACTTACATTGTCATGATTTAATGGTCTAAGAACTCATATGGTCAGTAATTTATGAATATGGCCAAGGGAGCATGGCATTGTTGCATTGGGATTATGTGGTTATATGTTGCCTGTACATGGTTATTATGTATCCTAGTTATAATATATTTATAAGAGGGAAAATGTGTTCTAGAACATATGTGGAATTGGTAGAAATGCTCTGCATAGATGTTAGCTGCAGATCATTGTACACTCACACATACAGACCTTGGGTCAAGACAGATGTATGTACTTCAAGTAGTCCTAAGCAAACACTTGAGTTTAACATAAAGATTTGTTCACTAGCCAGCTATAGATATCTGCTGAATTTGATCTCAAGAGCTTTGATAGCCCAAGGTTGCAAGCCAGATGGGCTGACATCACACACACAAATGTACACAAGGGTGTGGTATTGGAGACTATAAATATATGTTTTGATCATTCAATAAAGGTTGAGAGAGTTTTCACATATACAAGGTGTGAGACTAGTTCTGTGTGTTGTATCCTGACTTGGGGAGTGGTCTTGCCATGGGCAACTAGTAACCTGTATGCAGTATTATCTGCCTGTACCTTTTGGGCCTTGCCCTCTTCAGAAGCCACCTTTTGTGGCACAGAGAACAGGAACTACACGATTCTGCTGGGGTAGGTTTGAACTAGGTTCATATCAAGCCCCCTTGAAGAAGCAGATTGTGACAAACATGTTGGGTGATGCAATGGCCTCTGAATGGAGGCAAGACAAAGAACTTTGCACTGAATCATTTGCATCACAACATAAGTATTTATCTCCACATATCCGATTCCATTTAACAAATGCTACATAAAAATAGACCCGATGAGATTTCAGGGCATAACAAAGATAAGGAGATATTACAGAATACAGTTTGGTATTTGTGTGGGGACAAGGATATCCTGAAGAGTATCCCTACCCCTCTGAGCAACAAAGATCAGTAAACAATTCCATGCAGCCCATGCAGTTCCTTTTCAGAGTTACACAAGCAGATGTCTGTGTAGGGAATAACTGTAAAACAACACTTGAAACAGGATATCATCATGCAACAGGTAAAGGCTGAAACTAAGAAAACCGTAGCATAGTCTAAATGAGAGTATCCACTGTTGTATCTAGAGGAAAAAACAAACAAAAAAAAACACATTCTTTGTAGAAACAATTTAGCTTTTTAAGTGAAGAAGAAACCGCTGACATTTTAAGAGTGCTATAATGCCTTTACAACAATTATTTAGTTGATGGTGTAAAAGGTTATTTCCTGCTAGAACAAAAATTTTAATTTTTCCAGGCACAGAAAAGCAATATATTAAAAAAAAAAAACACACAAAAAAAAAAAAAAAAAAAAAACACACAAACACACACACCTATGAACACGCAATAAAACCTTCAGAACGTGGAATGGTACCATTGAATCCATTAACCTGACCTCAATATTGAAGCCCAGTAGGTGTATTGTGCATTTGTTCCAGCTGCAATTATAAGTCTCCAAAAAATGCAAAGAGGTGACACAGTCAGTAAACACTTATATTTGAAGTTCAGGTAGATTACAAAAAGCACTGGCAAAATAGAATTGAAGCAGTGTGTGTGTAAAACTTTCTCCTGGCAATCAAAATCTTTGGCAGACAACTATAAAATTACCTGCCTGTAATCTGGCACAGATAGATTATATGAATTGACTCTTTGTTAAAGTAGTTTACACAGACCACAACATTTGCGCTACTAAAGAGTTTACAATGTAATCTTTATTAAATTAGAATGAACGCTTCATGCATTGGTAGATTATATTATCCCTGAACAATGATAAGGTAACAATGTTCCACATTCCTTATCAACATGTCAGCCGTCAGAGAAAGGCAAACACAGGCAAGCACCTAACCGTACAAACGGTATTTTGTACTTTATAGAAGGCTGAGTAATATCAGTTTCTGTAAATGTCAATTAAAATCTGTTTTAGAAAGAAATCAGTGTCTAGGCAAAAAAATTACTGCACCAATTAACTTATACTAGGCTGATAGGCTAAAAAAAAAATAAAAAAAATAAAAAAATTGTAAATAAGCTTTACTGTATTTTTCTGAAAATATATGAAATTTGGTCTCAAAATATCATTGTATTTACATTTTCAATTGTGCAAAATTGTACAAATTTAAAAAAGGAGATCTACTAAATAAGGTAGCAGTCAATTGTACTGCAAGGCCAAACACTACTGCATTAAAAAAAAAAAAAAAAAAAAAAGGGAAAGCCTCCATGGTAGTCTTTATTAGAGAATGTATCAGATGTAACATGATGAAAACAGAATATATTTTAAGGAATTTTATATGTAGCAAAAAGAAAAGTTCTTATATGAAAAAGTATGCAGTCATTCTTGATAAGCCATAAGAATGTGCCAAATTTCATAAAGAAGTAAAAAACTCAAGTGTTAAAAGGCTTATGATAAATCTGTACAAACGGGACAGGCTTGCATGCCCAGTTGGTACAGATTAGAATACCATCCCCCACGAAAGAATCATGTGACACAGGGAAAACCTTTTCAGGTTATAGGTCATAAAATACTCAAAACTGCTCAACTTCCATTCAAACATTTTAAACAACCAAATGTAACGTTACTTTTGTGTACTCTTTATTCCTTCCATAACTATGAATTTGTTTGGTTTTAAAACATATGAATCTTACCATGGTTCTAGCATATTAAACATGACAAAACCATTACAGGAACAGTTCCCTTCAAGGAGGAGAAGAAAAAAAAATAAATAAAAAAAAAGGAACCACTGAGCAAAATGACCAGACTTGGAAAAATTGTGTATCATCTGAAACTTCTACCATTTTCCTTTATAGTTAATTATCTGTGAAGTAGTTGTTTATATAGGTTGTTCAATGACTTTCAAACTGGAGTGTCTCAACATCTGAAGAAAACAAAGGTTTAGACAAAGAGGTCAAACACGTACTAAAAGGAATACAATACAAGGGTCACTCAATGGTCACCTGGACTGGACCACACAGTGGAATTACAATTTAAAAATAAAAAAAGGTCACATTTTGAAAGCAAGGGAGAGGTGGTGGAAATAGAACCCCTGTGTTATTGACCTAATGTAATTGAAAATGGTCTTACAACACCTCTCAACAACTTCCTGGGCTTTGTTCAATGCTGCCGAATCACACTACTGCCAAGTGGCCAAAGTTGACCTTATAACCAAGCTCTAGCACAGTGGGTATATGAAACCCTCCAAGTGAAATGTGTCACTTATCACTGAAGTCCATTTACTTTATTTAACATCCTTATTGTGCTCAAAGGATGAGCCACGTGAGCCGAGGCGTTCTAGAGACAATGTGTGTAACAGGAGTTCAATAGAGGAAAGAGACAAATACAAAAATAGCATCAGAGTATGAGAAGAGGAAACACCATCATGGTATAGCCATGGTAAGACTGCAAATACAGTCTGATCAGATCACAAATCTGTGTCATCACATTCAGAGCTTGCAAAAAAAAAAAAAAAGTCACATTTTATTTTTATCTAAAAAATCATGCTTGGTTTGCTAAAATTAGCATTCTTTTTATTGAATCACCAGTTCAAACCACAATTGCTATTTCTAGAACTAGAAAAAAGAAAAAAAATTTAAACCAAGAAGCTGAAAATCTTAACACAGCCATCCTAATATGTCCTTTGGAGTTAGCCAAGAGGATTATAAACCTTTTGCTGTTTCAACAAAACTTCAGGCCATCTTGTGTATGCAACCATACAAGTGAAACACCTGAATCACTGTTTTAATGGAGTAATAAAAGCATTCATTATTTCAATGTCCTATCAATGGGGATTTAAATTCACAGATTATGGATTCTATTTCATCAGGATTAAAACTGGTAAAAAAAAAAAAGAAGGAGCCCACCAATGAACTGCAGAGAAAGGGTTCTCTCGGTTTCCCTTTATACATAGGAATTCTCCTTTTGTTGGGCATAATGGTGAATATTCTATAAAAAAGGTCAGTGCAGAATAGATTAAGCAAGTCTGTAAATGCTGCTCTTTGTTACAGGACAGAGCTGAATCTGGTGCATTTCCTGCAGCTCATACTTGGAAAAGAGAGCTCTCTGCAGACCCCTTTCCAATTTATCCTCCAAGAAGCTTTTTGAATATTTTATCATATATATATATATATACACACACACTTCATGAGAACAGGCCTGCCTCAATGCTTTTGTCTGTGCAAATCATCATGTATAGACGATCTACACAGGAAGGTGAAGAAAGCAACTTTTCAGATTTCATATTAAAAAGATGCAAGTCACATAAATCTACAAATAAAATATATCCATTCTAAGGAAACCAAATACATTATTACTCGTCAATTGGGTGTTGTTTTAAAAACACCATCGCAGTTTGCGTTTTAAGATATTTGAATTCAAGCATTCTTATGTCTTCTTAAGTTCGTTTACCATGTCAATCTAGTCTTTCTGCAATTCTCAATAATATTCAGAGACTCTTAATCAGTTTACCATCTCCACCAAAATATAATATTGTGGTTTCACAGTTTCTCTTGCGAAGTAAAGGGCGTCCTTGGCATTGCATTGCAAACTAAAAAGGTTTGAGATTTACATCTATAGCTGGTTTGCAAATGACTGCTGCAGACATTATCAATTAAGGTCCTGGCAACAAATTTGGTCTTGAGGAGGTCACATATGTGGATGGGTTATACAAAATTAGTTTTCTTTTAATTCCTTGTAATATGAATAATAGTCAGTACAGGCTTAACACTGATAATACAGAGTTGTACCACCTCTATTACACAGATTGTCTTCAATTGTGTTCAGCAGACTGGAACACGTTCCATCAGAGTGCACCGGTGAGATCAGTTGTAGAAAACTGAAGCCTATTCCTAAACAAAACCTAAGGACGGAAACAATGGAACAAGTCTAACTTAATAGACCACTGAAGGTTTATATTTATAGTATCTCTGATAGAGAACTGCTATTGGGATACAAGATCAACAAAGCAGATGAAAAAAATTACAAGCATCATCAGATACAGACCCTATGACTTTAGGCATGGAGTTGATGTAAAGTTTCGCCACTGCTTGTTAACAAGGTTTCCATCCAACAGGTATAGAGGGATTAAATATTCACATATTATAAAAGTGCATTTGCATTATTTAAGGATTTACAGTCCTTTTACAATACAAAGACTGAATCTTGTCAACTCAAAGTGATTAATATTTATCAGTCTTTTAAAATGACCGTTTACAAGGCAACAAAAGTGCAAAATAATTATACCTTGAAGGTATTTACATTAGCACTATTAAGTGATGACAATTTTCCAGAAACCTGGGTAAAGCAAGACAGCAACATGTGGTACTAGTTGGTGTGCAGCACAGCTCTCTGTACTAGTTACAATCATGGCACCTTAAGGCCTTTTAACAGCTCTTAGTATAGCCTGTTAAAAATGAATTGCTTTTTTTAATGCAAGGACAAGTTTACCATCTTTTGTATTCTCACAAGGACTAATATGTGCATCACCTGCACTCGTTTAAAAACATAAAGGAGTAAAAAAAAATAAAAAAATAAGCAGAAGTGGCGGAGAAAAAGTGTTGGGTGCATTTAGGTAGAATAAAAATGCAACTAACAATACTCCGCTCTGACACATTGGTAAGGCAACCAGACAACCTCAGACACAAATAAAACAGGCCCTAAAAATAAATGAGACTTATTCTGGCACGGATGTCACAGATTAAGAGCAGAGTGTGTGTCAGACTATACATGTGTGCGAGAGAGAAGCAAAGACCCGTGGATCTATGGTGACATCAAAACAGGAAATAAGACCGTTTAATACACATATTGCAACACTGTGTGGTTTACAAAAGCACATCAGTGGAAATTATATTGTGGTTGCAAACTTTTTATACACAAAACAAAAAATAAGAAAGAGTTTAAATAAAAGGAAGGTCTGTTTAATACATTTTGCATTAATAAATGAATATCTAAAGTTTAGAAAATTCACCATAAAGCATTTTTTTCTATCAGCTGAGACTAATAAAATTGGAATGAAAGAAGGTTTGTGGAGATTTGCTTAAATTGCTATAAATTCAAAAATGAATGATCACAAGGGATTTTAATTTAAAGGGTTTGAGATCAGACTTCAGTTAAGTTTACGAATCTATCCATTGCAGAACATGCAATGCAGGAGTGTCTACTGAAATCCTCGGAAAAGATTCAGGGGAAAACAAAAAACAAACAAATTTAGCAATTTGTAATTCTCTCAGAATCATGTCTAATATTGCACCTAGTAGTATTGTATATAAGAATGCCCTTGTTTGATGTGTACTTTGTGATAGGTTCCCTAAAAATAACACACAGACATTGCTTTTGATGTGAACACTTCAATGAGTATAAACAGACACTGACAGAAGGAAATGAAGTAACAGATTAAATATATCGCCTATCTCCTGCACACATTGTACCAGTTATCTACATAGAAGTGGGGAAGAGATTAGGTCAGGAGACAGGTTCTCATGACACAGGCTGAAGAGATCACCAGAAACAACTCAGCTTGTGCACAGTGGCAGCTGAACTCATGCAATAAAGATGTCCAAACAACATGTCCCATATCACACTCACAGGAACAGAGCAGGGCTTCCACAGACTTATTTCTAGGCTTCATTCAGGATATTACCAGGTGCCAAGTAGTATCCCTCTTTGCACAGTACAAGCAACATCATGCATACACAATTCAGCATAACTCTAGAATACCTGGGAAATCCAATTCTCAGAAAAAGAGAATGAACTAAGTGTTAAAACTTAACTTTTAATAGTAATAATAAAATCCACTTAAAATACATAAACGTAGGTAGCAGAGAGTAAATAATATGAAGTTTACTGGGAAAATGCCACTGTTGTGGAAAATGCCACTATGAGGTAGACCATATAAAGTGCAATGTGCTAGTATAGTCACTGATAAAGTGGCTAGTAGATAAGAAATAAGGTGCTATAAGGACCAGAAAACTTTGAAAACATTAGAATGTCTATTAGCCGAAAATGAAGGACTAGAGCTTAAAGGACCCTTTTCCCAACTCAAAAATAAGAGTAAATTTACTCCGCCACTGCATATTAGTCCTAATATTGAACTTTTTGTTAAAAACATGGAAAAGGATCTTGAACAATTAGCTCTATCTAAGACTAGATCTTCAAATCTTACTAAACAAGAAACACAAGCCCTACAAGAATTAAAAGGAAATAAAGACATCATCATAAAAAATGCTGATAAAGGGGGCAATGTTGTTATCTTAGATAAAAAAGATTATATTGAAGAATGTCTTAGACTGCTTAATGATATGAATTGCTACAGTAAATTAAGTTGTGACCCCACAGAAAGATTCATAGAAGTACTATCAGAGATACTACACAAAGGCCTAGTGAATAAAACCATCAGTAAACAAGAATTTGAATTTATGCTCAAAAAAAATCCTAAGGTAGCAACCTTTTACACCATACCTAAAATTCACAAAAATCCCCAGAAACCCCCTGGAAGACCGATAGTATCAGGGATTGGTAATTTAACGGAAAATTCCAGTAAATATTTGGATCAAATTCTAAGGGAATTTGTATTTAGCCTCTCATCTTATGTTAAAGACTCTAAAGAGGTATTAACTAAATTAGATGGCATACAATCTAAGGAACACACCATTTTGGTGTCACTAGATGTGGAAGCCCTTTATACTAGCATACACCATGATAAAGGTATAAATGCAGTAAGATACTTCCTTAACAAACAAGGCAAGCAATATGATACACATAACAAATTCCTTTTAACACTATTAGAATTTGTTCTAAATCACAATTATTTCATCTTTATGGATAAATTCTATAAACAAATTCGGGGAACAGCGATGGGCACAGCTTGTGCCCCTACCTACGCTAACCTGTTTTTAGGCTGGTGGGAAGAGCAGATAGTCTTCTGTGAAGAAATGGAGAAATACACCTCATATATAGATCTCTGGGTCCGCTTTATCGATGATATTTTAATACTTTGGAATGGCTCAACCTCCCAGTTAAAGGACTTTATTAAGACTCTGAATATTAATAATTTAGGTCTTTTTTTAACATCTGAATCCAGTTATGAGTCTATCACATTCTTAGACTTACTGATATATAAAACACAAGATGGCATTGTGGGCACCAAAACCTACAGCTACTAATAGCTTACTCCACGCCAAAACCAATTGGCCAATATTTAAGAATAAAAAGAAATTGTTCCAATGACTTAGATTTTGAGAGGGAATCTCAAGAGTTACAATCCCGCTTTTTGGAAAGAGGCTATTCTAAAAACAGCTTAAAAAAGGCCTACCAAAGAGCCAAAAACACTAAGAGGGAAGATCTTCTAAAAGATAAAACAAGAGAATCAGAAAATACTATTAGGTGCATTGGCACGTTCAATAGTAAATGGCATGAGGTTAAAAAAATCTTTAATAAGCATTGGGGTATTTTATTGGATGATAAAGACCTTAAACCATTTCTACCCACCAATGCAGCCATTACTAGTAGAAGATCTAGAAATTTAAGAGATTACTTATCTAAAAGTCATTTGGACACAGACAAAAGCCAATCATGGTTACACAAAACAAAAGGCTGCTTTAAATGTCACTCATGCAAAGCATGCCAATATGTAAAACCAACTAAAAGCTTCTCTTCTGAAAAACATACTTATAAAATTAAGCATCTCATTACATGCAAAACAGAGGGTGTTATATATTTAATCTCATGTGTATGTGGAGCCAGATACGTAGGTAAAACCTGTAGGGAACTCAGAAGACGGATTCTTGAGCACATCTATAGTGTCAAGAAAGAATTTGACACCCCTATAGCCATGCATGTTAATAACAAACATAAAGGCGACACTAAAGTCCTCACATTTACGGCTATAGATCATGTTGAGAAAACCATAAGGAGAGGAGATATAGACGAAGAGTTATTAAAGAAAGAAGCCAAGTGGATTTATCTACTAGGCACTAAAAAACCTAATGGCCTGAATGAAGGCTTCACCTTCACTCCCTATATCTGATCTGTTTCTTTAGATCTTGTCATTCCGTACTTTCCAGTAGCACCCTTATAAAGAGGCCTTTTATTTAGGCCCATTATTAGGCAAGCTTACCATGATGAGACCACCATCTGTACTATAAATATAGCTTATTATTGAAGACTCCATTTTTATGTTGATAATAAAAAAGCCCCATATATTGATATTATTCAATATATGCTGTTACTAAGATATATAGAGTCAACACACCATTTATGTTTATAATATATGCCTATAATGAATATTCAACTTATTTCTCAGTGTTGACATCATTAGATCTACCATTTATGGGCTCTCTATTAACTCAGTACTATTACAGGTGTAAAATATAGCACAGTCATATTCACCTATATTATATATATTTGAGATCAATAATTTACTTCCTTGATCAGTACCATCATGGCATTATTCAGCTTTATACATTCTTTGGAATTCATTTCCATCTTTTAAGAGATGATCTATTAGTTTTTAATGGTGCACAGTGACATTTGTTCACAGTTTCGCTTTTAATCCCGTTTTGTTGCATTGCCATGACAACGTCTGCCTTTAAAAAGGCCCATAGGAGAGGCAGGCGTAACCCCTGATGATATTCCAGAAACGTGCGTCGGGTGCACGTAGGAACGCCGTCGCGAGTCTATGACGTCATTACCTTGCGTCTAGACCACGGCGTGACTAGCAGAGAGTCAGCGTTTTCAGTCTCAGGCCCATAGCATAAAGCCCCTTCACCACTACATTAGTTAGGCTATTTCAGCAAGAGTTTAGTGGATTTGGAAGGCAGTAGCTACTGGTTATGGGTATATTCTGAAGGCAACGCTGCTATTTGGGCACTTGGGTATTTGAGATACACAGATATTGAGAACATTACCTACATGATATCAGTACTCTGGGGGCATTTATTTCTCAATATCTCTCACTCCTATCCTTTACCCCTTGCCATATTTTTCATTTGGTTTACTGGTTTCTGTTTAGCAACAAGCTGCTAATATTTACTTATACTGTTCCTTATAGGGAACCATATTCTAGTGATACACTTGCTTCACTTATATATATTTCTCATTTGTGTCATAGCACTTGGCACCTTATTATTTGTGTCATAGCACTTGGCACCTTATTATTTGTGTCATAGCACCTGGCACCTTATCACTAGTAGCACTTTATAGCACCTTATTTCTTATCTACTAGCCACTTTATCAGTGACTATACTAGCACATTGCACTTTATATGGTCTACCTCATAGTGGCATTTTCCACAACAGTGGCATTTTCCCAGTAAACTTCATATTATTTACTCTCTGCTACCTACGTTTATGTATTTTAAGTGGATTTTATTATTACTATTAAAAGTTAAGTTTTAACACTTAGTTCATTCTCTTTTTCTGAGAATTGGATTTCCCAGGTGTGCCCTAAAAAAGGATCTTTCTCTCTCTTGGTACTACTTATCCCTATTATCCTTAGGAGCACCCTGTTATCATCCATTTGAATTTGGCACTTATCAATTATACTGAGCCACCGTCCCTTTACTATTTAACTCTAGAATACATTAAAAAGGGACACTGAAAGCATTTTTTCATATTCCATTCAAAGACCCACACTTCTCATTTTTGGGCCAGTAGTCTTATATCAAAATGGTTAGTGCTTAAATGAGTAAAGTACAATATTTTTTTTTTTTTTTGTAGATTCAAAATATACGTCAAACAATGTGTTCACATCTTAAATAGACATGAAATGTACATGTGCACATAACATACATTTGAACGGAGAGGTCTAAACATTTCTAGCATATATTTCTGCTTTTATGCAAGCATTAAGCCTCAAGCATTTAATAAATCAGTAAAAAAATGCAACTTGGCAGCACTATAAGGCCTTCCAACCGAAATTCTACCTGTAGCCTGTCTAGAACAGCCATTCCTAACACTGGTCCTCAAAGCACATCAACAGACAAGGATTTTAGGGTATTCCAAAATGAACACAGCTGGCTCAAGCAGAATGAATAATGGATTGACACACCTGTGATGTTCAAAGGATACTCTTGTCCTGGACAATGGGTACACCCTGAGTAAAGTATGTATTTATCCATTCAATTCCTTAACATATCTGGTGCAGTGCCCTGGCAAACATGTACACTGCAAGATTGAGTTTAGCCTTGTTGCAAATGCAGTCTGCAGTGTAATTAAAAATATATATTTTTCAAGAGTGTAACTCTTAAAATATACGCTTCTACCATTACCACCTCTTCCTTAGTCTTCAAATATTTTCTAAAACCCCCATTGTTCAGAGTAGCTTTACTTTTTCCTCTTTAACTAAATCATCCACAACTTTATATTAGGTTACTCGTTAAGTTTACATGCATCAGTAGCGTAGTCTCTTTACCTCATGTTTCTACCTCCTTTTACATTTTAAACTCTGAGAACAGAGACCCCATCTTCTCATTTAACACTGTGTATGCACAAATGTGCCATCTGGTTTCATCTGCCTTCTATTGCATGTAAAAATCTATCCAATGTTTATTGTACCCCTAATGCTACAGAATCTACTGGCACTCTAAAAATAAAACAAAATAATGCTTAAAATAAGTGAGTTTCATACAATTTATCATTTTTAGCTGCATTCTTCTGAGGCACGAGAAGGCTCTCTGGGGATCCCTGTGGAGCTGACCAATGGCAATAACTGTGCAAATCACATCGAAAGTCCCAGTTTTATAGTATATAAATCTATTGGCAGTCTTTATGGCACCTTCAGCTACTCTGGTAAGATGACATTTAGAATATACAAGCCTGTACAAATAACACCGCTCTTCCCTGCTGGCACAGTAAAAAAAAAAAAAAAAAAAAAAAAAATGTAATGTGAAATATAAAATGGTAAAAGGACAATACAGTAACAATGAGGTCGAGAGCCTACAAGACACTACGCACCAAGCATTTTCATGGATGACAAACTTCATTGTTTCACACACACCGTCCAGCGATAAAATATCTTGTGCTTCTATGCTGAATCTAACAAATAGCTGTGGGTGGTTCAGCTACAGGGACTCCTGTATAAAGTGGAAGTGCTCTTTCAAAAGAAAAGCTTTCCAAAACTATGCCGGAGAATGACAATGTCCCCTTTAATAGGGCTTAACTAGAGAGAAGAAGGTGATCTTCGCTTACTGACTGGGCCTTTGTACCAAAAAATGCTTCTGTAACTTATCACAAGATAACCTGAATTCAATATCCTTCCTAGGGAGAGAGTTGGAGCGAGCGCTGGGCAGGGGGCTTGCAGAAGGTCTGAACAATGAAATCTTTGTAAACTCCCCTGGAAGGCTGTTTTCCCCCTTCCCTAAACTATATCCTGACTGATATCCTTTTACATTTGAAGAAGGAAAGCCTAGCAATGAATGCCTCATATTAAGAGATTGGTTTAACTACTTCAGTACAGAACAGTTTGCCATCTCATGCAGTGTTAGCACCATTTGAACACTACACACAAACGGTAAGGTAAAAAACACATGAACACCCCATGTAAGAAATAGTGAACTGCTTAGCATCAAAGCCCTACAAATCCCTACAGCAATAAAGGATTGGAAGGATAACTAAAATGCACACGTGAAGAGGGAGGGAAAAGATTCTCGCCAGAGCAAAGAACTACACATCACTGATAGAGAAATAATTGCTTTATTCATAGCCCACCTTGTTCAGCACTTGTATGAGAGACTTGAGTCAGCAAGTGGTAAATCAAGCATAGACATTTTAACACTGGCTTTCCAGCCTTACTCACTTAACCTTTGCTTTTTGGGCTCTGATGGCAGGTTGTGCAGAAGTCATTGCTGGAGTCTCAGCTAGACATAATTTATGGGACCTTGGAAATTACATTGCAGGTGAAACATTGAAGGCTCATATTAGTTTGGCCTGTAGCAGACACCCTTGTTTACAAAGAGAATTATTCGAATTGTCGCTTAATCTCACAACTTCTGTATTTACAATGCTTGTATTCCATATGCATCCAGTAACAAGGTAATCAAGGAATGAGTAAGGATTTCATCTGCAGAGTCAAAAACTAGAAGAGCACACATTGTGAAAGTTAACTACCGCATGTACTTATCTGATAAGATGGATGATAAATAAAACTACAAAAGCAATTAAAACTTTGGTAATTATCTTTTTCCAGTGTTCCCTAGCAACTCTGATCACCTCCAACATGCCCAATTCTTGTAGCAATAAAAAAGCGCAAGCTCTATACTTGCGATACTTTAAACAAATTTACTTTGTTAGAGTACTTAAGTTTAAGAGGAAACTTCCCGATTAAGAGTTGTGTCATTGAGTGCAGGCAAAGTTATGTCATGGATGTACATTTCCAGCTCTATTGATCATTTTGCAAAACCTTGCTCACAGGATCACCTACCTACCATCCATTAACACATATTGTAATCCCTTACTCAAACACGGCAAAGCATTGAATAAGAGCAAAAAAAGAATAGTTGCAACCATTTCAGAACGTGCCTCAAAGCAATGAAATACACGTCAGTAGCAGTGTGTTTTCTTAACTTAAATTACACCACAGCACCTCAGAAGTTACGTTCAGCATGCTGGGTATGTTTGGCATACAAAGTATTTACTTCTAATATTTCACGGCAGCAAGTCTGGTGAGGGCAATAGATTTTATGTGAACACACAGAGCTCTGTAACGTGCAAGACTAAACTAAACTAAACTAAACCTACGCATCTAGATCATTTCTAGAAAAAAAAAAAAAAAAAAAAAACGACATTAGAACAGATTTCACATACAAATAGTTTAGGTCAGAATTCTCATATCTGCCTAGTGAAAGGAAGTCATCTAATAAGACAGATTACATAGTATGATAGATAAGTGGAGCAAACAAAAAGGAGCTCAAGCATGCTTGGTATATGCCTAAGGGGATCCTCAGATTTTCAGGTTGTTTGAATAGGTAGAGATGATGGGCCTATCGGGTTTGTTCTGCAACGGAGTAATTTAAATGCATTGTGCTATATACATCGGCTCTCACTGCTACACTTTTATCATCATTGAGAAAGACCATTATATAGGTTGAAACGCGTTCAAACCTGGTCTCAAAAAGATCCGTTGGACCAACAGCAAGAGACTATTTAAGTCCTAAGAGCACAGATATAATAAATAGAAAGTACAGCTAATTAGTTAAAAAAAAAAAAAAAGTGTTGCATTGTGGACTATAGACAAAAGTTTGTGAACAATTTGAGTAATGTGAAATAGTGAGAACTTTAAATCTCCACAATGTTTAAATGTCCACAAAGAGGTTCAGTTAAATATGGAATTGGTACACATTGGAGGGGGTCAACAGTTCTTTGCACCCGATATACAGAATAGGATCGGGACAGACCGTTACGTCTACAGACAACCAGATGTAGAGGACAGTGTCCAGTTGGCACAAACCAGTATTATATAATAAAGTAATGCATACCAAATCCTAAATATGGTGGCCACCTGCTTGTGGGTCTAAGAGGAGTATGAAGGGTAAAAAGGTGAAGGCGTTAATAGAAGAGGCTCTCAATGGAGAGAAGTGTCAGCTTTAAAATCTGCACATTCTATCTGATCTGCAGTATACACACACACACACACTAGTTTTCCCACACCATAATGCATTTTGACATGCTTTTTTCTTACAAAGGACAAACATCAATTGAAAAAAAAAATTGTCAAGTATGTATTGAACTAACCATATTAGCAGCTATGACTCCTCTTACAAGTGAAAATCCATTTTGTATTCATTACATCACATCCTAAAAGCTTGAAGATGTGGGTGTATGTTTGTAATTATCAGTGAATGGAGGGAGCAGGCAGAATTTCAGTCAGGATAAGATTGAAACTGACACCACATGCCTCCCTCCCACTGGCCTAGAAGCAATAAATAAAAATAAATAAAAAAAGAAGTGTATGATTTTCTGGTTTAATCATACTCAGACTTTTCAAATTTCCATTGTGCAGTGTTCCTTATAATGGTTATAAGAAAGGCAAAAAAAAATTGTATTCTTATTTTAAAATGGACCATTTCTATTAAGATAAAAAAAAAAAAGGTCAGCTTTGCAGTTTATTGCCTGTCGCCTACAAGTAAAAAAGGAATCATACAATAATTATTTGGCTTAACATGGCTTGTGCCAGAAAGGACATTGCCAAAGGCGACAGTATTTGCTATTGAGTCCAGAAGTCTTCCTACCCCCCTACGGCACATATACTGAGTTCTGTTTATCCTTTCCTTGACCCATCCTTTGGCCTGCAAGCTCACATATGGACAACACATTCAGCCACTAACACTTAGTGTTTATCCTTTCTGAAAACCTCTGGCATAGTTCTGTTCTCGAAACACAATTATTTATGTGCTTTGTAAGCAGGGTTGGTGTCCGTGGTCTGCGGAAGCAGATTTTTAATATCACCAACAAAACTACAGACTTAACTCTTTGTATCTTTTCAAAGAAATGAAAAAGGGGGGGGGGGGGGGGGGGAAGTTCCTTTTGAGTGATCAAGAGAAAAAAGAAACGGTACAACCTCATATGATGTAGAAAGAAGACCTATGAAACCAATGCATTGTAGCACCTACTTCAATCATTGGTTAAGCACTTAATTAACTTTTTAATAATCTACATATGATAACCAATGCAGATTCTCAGAACCCATCTCCAAGCACGAGTGGAGCTGCACAGCAAAATAATATAAATATAGACAAACACGCTGGAGAGACAGTAAATACTCTTGAAAAATTAGTGGAGTCCTCAGGTGGTCACAACAAGATCCTCCATTAGACTGGACTATAAGATTCTCAACACAGAGTAAACAAATATAGCAAATAAATAAAATGGAGACTTTTGCTTCCAAAGCCCCATCTACTTATGAATAACCAGTACAACACATTCCAGTGCATGTGTATGGTGTCTAATCTAAAAAACTGGCCTGCGAGAACATTCAATTCTATCCAAAGATTTTTAATTGGAGGCATGAATAAAAATGCTTTTCAGCAACAGTATATTTAAAAAGGACCATTACATTGTAATATTTATAGTTTGCTCTTTTGAAGAACTTGGCTTACTAAGGGACAAAAATGTGTTTACACCATTTAAGATAAATAATTTACAGCCATTATTTTTTAGCTACTGTATTCAGCTTTGCTAGAATGGTGACCAGCCTAGGATAAACAAATGACAGATAAGATTCTGCATGGACTTCTTTTGCAAATGGTCCTCTGACACTAGTAGGCAATGGCAATATAAGGCTCCATAGAATAACCAGCCCCCACCCCAGACGGACTAGCAGTTTAAAATGGATTCACCCATGACACAATTAGAGTAATTCTAAATATAAATTATCTTAAAAGCTTTAAATGTTCCTTTCTTGCATACCTGCTAATGTTATTTTGTTACATACATCAGAAGTATGAGAAGGTTTTGCCAAAAAAATTCAATTTTTCCTTGATAACAAGCTAAAGTAATCTTTCCATATAAAATAAAAAAAGAAAAATGATCATATGCACACTGCCATATAGATTTCTTGACAATAAAGTAGGAAGTTTATGCAAAAGGGATTTAATAAAATGCCTGAGATCAAGTAATAAAAAAGGAGCTAAACATATTTGCCTGCAAAAGTATATTAAACGCTTCTGGAGCTGTACTTCTTTCTACAGTGTATTGCAGAGTGGCCATCAAGAGAATTAGTGTAGTGTAGATTAGCTCTATAATTCATGCCAGTTTAATTAACTATGGATTAGACCTGGACGCTAGTTTTGTAGAGTCTTGTAGCTGGAAGCCAAATTATGGAATCCTTTTCTGTGTAAACCATTTTAATCTGCAAATTGCTGCCGGCTTCTAAACCAACAAGGGTTTGAAGTGACATTTAAATCCAGATTCCTGTTGATCAATATAGCAAAAGCAACTAGTGTACATTTTGATTGTTTTAACATGACATCCAAGATTAATACCAGGCATATGTCTTAAAAAAAGAAAAAAAAAGAAGAAATAGGAGCTGGCATAGAGGAGAATACTTAATGTACTTTCTATAGTATAGACTGGTGCTATCTACATTACATACGTCACTGCTTGATAACACATACTATAGACAGACCTCTGTATCTTCGTATGGAGGAATATTCAAAATAATAAGATAGATAATTTGACATTTATGAATCTATATGTGAGGATTTTTTACTGAGGGACCCTCTTGAATTTCAGAATCTTGTAGTTCCAAACAAACAAAAAAAAAGCAAACAAGCAGTGTATTAATTTTAAAAATACACAACAGGTTATGCATAAAATCACATCAAGCCTTATTTCCAAAAAAAAAAGTGGGTCTGGTAGTTTTTTTTTTTTACCTCTTATGCCATTTTGTGTTTATAAAATGGAACGTGCACAAGTTTCAAAAGTGCATCACACTAGCTTTATGGCATACGTAGGGTTATACATGGATAAGTTAGTCAAAAACAATGGAAGGCCCTGTCTTTGAGGTTTACATCAAATATATGCAGTCGCTTTCCTTAAAAGCACCTGACAAGATATATACAAAATAATCATTAATAATATTCCTAGGAATTTTTTTTTTTTTTTTTTTTTTTTTAAGGAGACAGATTCTTCTAGCATATAATAAATATCCCATGCGTCTCACTTTTATATATAGTTTTTGTTGTTTCCGGACTTAGTTCTTATCTTATTTGTCAAAGTGTTCCAAGATGGGAGTTTGTACTAGTGCCCATTCTTGCCACACTCAGGAGATTGATTACACCCCCAATGCTCCCATTTCACTTTGCATACACCTCCGTGCCTCCAAATATGTGTTTGCCTGCCGAGAAAAGTGGCCAACGCTAATTATAGTTTAGTGTGCTGGAGCCTAGGTGCAGAGTTGTTACAAACAGGCCTTGTGCCCATCCAGAGACCTAACAAGGATTGGTCTGTAAGAGATATACCCTTCGTTGGCCAGCAAAGTAAACATGCTTTCTCTAGGTAGGATTGGAATTTGCTTCCCCCACCCCTTACTCAATTCCCCAGCCACTGTCATAGGAAGCTCTTCTTTTGGTTGTGCTTCTGGTTTTTAAATGACTCCTTCAGGCAGTAATGGAAAAGGTTTTCTTAATAGTACCAAAGGACACAAACAAACAAAATATATCATCCAGAATACATTCTGCCTACTAAACAACTTCAGAGGAGCAAACACACAATTTTAAACAAAAAATAGATACATACATACGATGTTTGAGAGATTTACACTTTCGATTTAAAAATATATATGAATAAAAATAAACATAAAGTTATTATAAAAAGGTACTAAAATGTGCTGTATAAGCTTTGGTGCTTAACACCTAATTAATATTAAACTATAGAAACAAAAAAATAATCCTTTATTGAATGTTGCCACTTCTGGCTTCCTATAAACTTAAAAATTTATTTAAAAAGAAGAAAAAGCCACTTCTCTACAATTAAACATCTTTGTCTACTGGCCTCATAACCTAGTAATAAACCTCAATTTGCCATAAAGTAATCTAGACAAATGTGTTGATACATAATATACCCACTAAATGTGGAAAAAAAAAATGTATTGGGCTTCAAACCATAATTCCATATGAAAAAACTTGCATTGAATGTGGTAATTTTCATCTGCTTGATTTCTGATTCACTCGCCAATCCCATGTGGTTATCTATTCCTACAGTGTACTAAATTGCTGGTTTCTCCCTGGGATCCTTTCCTTGTTGCAAGTCTAAAAAGGATCATGGAAACATTTTTTTGTTACATATTTACAAATACCTGTTTCAGATGTTTTCCAAAACTGCTCTTAGGGGCTTGTTCCTGTCAGCGCTGTAAGGAGTCAAACTTATCTATACATTTCATTAGCAGACCACACAGTATGCATTGTTTATTTCCTGTTCGTGTCACGGAAATTTAGCCAGGCTTTATTTTTAATTTTTGTTGTAGTAGTATTTTAAACTTGCTCTATGGAAGAAATTAGCAAAAAGTCTAAACCATGCCCTTTTAAACCATTTAACAGAAATAATTTGACTCACTGCATTTTGTACATGCTCAATCGTTAATATCCATCATTAAGCTCAACAAATCTGTAACCGCACAAACTTTGTGGGTGAATCTGCCTCATTTACAAACTTCAAAACGTCGGTCAACTATAAGAAAATGTATTTAAATAACACGTCAGATAACATTTTACTATAGTTCAAATCTCTGGTTGTCCATTTAAAGCAGTTAATAGAGGAGAACAATTTGTAAACATTAATAACTTGCAGGATAGTGTAAGGTCTGGATTTACGGCTGAAGGGTGCAAAAAGCCTGAGAGAGCATGGCTGGGGAAACTGTAGTAGGTCAGATGAGGTAGGGCAAGAAAGATGTTAAACTGTGGTAACCGCCAATAATTAATTTGCGGCTTTAAAATCATTACATAAATATATTTAAAGGCATTCAACATCAATTTAAACATAAACCGCACTTAAAATAGGTACGCTCGTTTCAGTTCATTTGAGTCCATTAATCTTCTCCCTGCAAATCATTTGTATTTTTCTTTATAATAATCCCTGACTGCACTGTATTTTTACTCTGCTTGTTGCCTAAACCATTTATAAGGATTTTCTTCCAGCAGTACATCTACATTTCTCAACCTTAGCCTTGGATCAGTTGACACCTGGCCACCCCCATCACAAACACTTATAGTATTTTAATCTCTCCCATCCTGACCATCAGAATTCCCAGCAAGGCTTTCCCCAAGCCCTAGTATATGACAGGTCTCTTCACAAAACCAGGGATCTGGATAAGGCTTAGTTTGCATGAAGTAAGCATGGATGGGATAGCTTCCCAGGATAACGCATCAAGCTGAAACCAAGTCGGCCTTAATTCGATTAGTAAACGTGCGACCTTCAAGGTCATGCAAAGCCAACTGTAAGCAAGCTCAAGCTGACCTGGAGTTGAGGGGAAATATTGTGACAGTAATCTCGTTCCACTTTATAAGCTAAATCAACTTAGTTGGACTGTGGGTGTGTTTTGGTGCACAATCCTCACTCTAAGAAAATAAGTGTTTTCTATACAGGCAAATGCTTGCTTTATACTGAAATATATAAAGTAAGCCTATTTCATCTCCCCCCCCCCCCCCCTTGATTTTCACAGGTGTGGATTCTATCCGGCCAATACGATATCTACACACACACTATAGATATAGTGAATAATATATATATATATATATATATATATATATATATACACACATATATATATACACATATATATATATATATACACACACACACACACACACACACACACACACACATATACACACACACACTGGATATAAAAACCTACACACCCCTGTTAAAATGTCAGGTTTCTGTGCTGGGAAGAAAAAAAAAAAAAAAAAATACAAAAATTATGTGGTTGCATAAGTCTGCACTTGCTCTTATTACTGGGGATGTAGCTGTGTTCAGAATTAAGCAATCACATTCCAAATTGTGTTAAATAAGAGTCAGCATACACCTGCCATCATTTAAAGTGCCTCTGATTAACCCCAAATAAAGTTCAGCTGCTCTAGTTGGTCTTTCCTGAAATTTTCTTAGTCGCACCCCACAGCAAAAGAAATGGTCCACAGAGAGCTTCCAAAGCATCAGAGGGATCTAATTGTTAAAAGGTATCAGTCAGGAGAAGGGTACAAAAGAATTTCCAAGGCATTAGATATACCATGGAACACCATGAAGACAGTCATCAAGTGGAGAACATGTGGCACAACAGTGACATTACCAAGAACTGGAGCTCCCTCCAAAGTTGATGAAAAGACGAGAAGAAAACTGGTCTGGGAGGCTACCAAGAGGCCTACAGCAACATTAAAGGAGCTGCAGGAATATCTGACAATTACTGGCTGTGTGGTACATGTGACAATCTCCTGTATTCTTCATATGTCTGGGCTATGGGGTAGAGTGGCAAGACGAAAGCCTTTTCTTACGAAGAAAAACATCCAAGCCAGGCTACATTTTGCAAAAACACATCTGAAGTATCCCAAAAGCATGTGGGAAAAGGTGTTATGGTCTGATGAAACAAAGGTTAAACTTTTTGGCCATAATTCCAAAAGATATGTTTGGCGCAAAAACAACACTGCACATCACCAGAAGAACACCATACCCACAGTGAAGCATGGTGGTGGCAGCATCATGCTTTGGGGCTGTTTTTCTTCAGTTGGAACTGGGGCCTTAGTTAAGATAGAGGGAATTATGAACAGTTCCAAATACCAGTCAATATTGGCACAAAACCTTCAGGCTTCTGCTAGAAAGCTGAACATGAAGAGGAACTTCATCTTTCAGCATGACAACGACCCAAAGAATACAGTCAGGTCCATAAATATTGGGACATCGACATAATTCTAATCTTTTTGGCTCTATACACCATCACAATGGATTTGAAATGAAACGAACAAGATGTGCTTTAACTGCAGACTTTCAGCTTTAAATTGAGGGTATTTACATCCAAATCAGGTGAACGGTGTAGGAATTACAACAGTTTTTATATGTGCCTCCCACTTTTTAAGGGACCAAAAGTAATGGGACAATTGGCTGTTCAGCTGTTCCATGGCAAGGTGTGTGTTATTCCCCCATTATCCCATTTACAAAGAGCAGATACAAGCTCCAGTGTTCATTTCAAGTTTGCTATTTACTAGTAGCATTGTTTTTGCATCAAACTTTATTTAAAACCTTAAATCTTGAGAAGTAAAAAAAGATAGGCAATGCAAATGCAATACATTACACATTGGATATTTGGATTTTTGTTATATCAAAACACATTCACACACACCAATATCTGGTAGCCTCCAGCAGACATACTGATCATAACTTCACAGTGCAAGGTGGTGATCCCACCTTGAGTCAGATTTGGGTTATGGTTTCAGGCAGTCAACTGTGTTGTACTCATCATGAAAAGACAGTCTCTATAACTAGCTACGACTAGCCATAACAGGGTTTAGAAAAAAAATAGAAAAATAAAAGTCAAAGCTACACAGCTTAAAAAACAAAAACCCAACAATGTTTCAATGAAACTGAAATCAGATGAAGTTCCTCATTAAAAGATGCCTGCACCCCTGGAAGCTGGGCTCCACATTCCAAACTCTGGCAGAGGTCTTTATTAAGTAACACACTCGTGCTCTTTTCCCAACTGCGCAAGAAGAGATTAGCCTTTGCTAACCTGATTCAAAATGACGTTTAATCCGGTTTACTCCTTATCCCTGTTAGCACTACAGGAGCACCCAGTTTTGAAATATAGTTTGTGAAAAACAATGTTAAATTCAAAACATTTTTTCTACTAAATTAGTCTTAAAGTTTGAGCAAATTAAGCTGAAGACTCTAGCAAACTGCTGATTTGACCTTGAAAACTATTTTAATTGCATGGAGTCACAAACTTAATTGGCCACTGCACTCCCAATATTTATAATATGCTCTTTTGAAGAGCTACACTTCATAAAGAAACTGCTATAGAAGAAGATTAAAAGTATTTTATTAACCATATTTTGCACATCAGCTTCAGTAGGAGTCATGTTTTCTTTTTTCTGCTGATCTGTTTCTACAGGTGAGAGAATGTCTTGGCAGCTTTCAGATGTTTTCAGTCATACCCATAATATATAAAATTTGGGAGTTCAGTGATTCTTTAAAAGCAGTAGTACTAAAAAAGGGACTGCTAACAGTCCAGGATTTCAGCAGCAATCTACCTAATTTATTATCCGATTAAGCCTAGGTGAATTACTCTGTTTCAATGATGCTTAGCAGAAATATACTAAAGTCCTTGACTATTTTAATCTCTTGGAGAGATGCAGATTACGGCTTTAATAGGACAAGGATGTCATAAATACAGCATCTTCAAGAACTAAAGAATGAATACACACATTTTAACTGAGCCCAAAGAGTGGAAGTGATGTACTTTTATCAAGGGTATTTGATTTAGCAAACTGATATAGCAGTAAAGAGCACTGCAAAAGTAAAAATGGAGCACCAGCCCAGAATGGCTTAGAGTTAGATAAATTAAAAAGGAATTGGAAAGATTATTTTTCTTTGTTGCATCAGAAAGTATTTGATAATGTCAAGGTTTTCTTTTTAAAAAAAAAAAAAGGTCTCAGCACAACAAACAACATCTACAGAAAAGTATGATCTCTGCTGTTCCTGTTAATTTTAAGGAAGTATAAACATATTTTATTTATGTATTTTTATTGCCACTCTTGTAATGTTGAAAATGTGCTTTGTCCAACACGTGTCCACTGTCCATTTAAAGACAGTTTTTCAATATTTTGTTCATGATCAATCCTAGTACCTTAGTAGAGCATTTTATACAAATGAAGCTTCAGTGGTCCCTTAATGTTCTGATTCTAGGTTCCCGGATGACCTCTGCTGTAAACTATTTTCTCCATTCTAATCAAATGCTCTTACATCGACTGTGGGAGGAGCAGGGACTACATTTATATCACTTGAAGAAGAGTTTCAAAAGCTAGTTTTGGAAGTCAATGGCTGTAAATGGGAAATTGGTTTCAGGACATTAACTTCCTAACTCCTGACCCTGTGAATGGGAGCTTTTTTTTGCCAGTACTGTACATACTCCTCTAAATGAGAGTAAGAGTGTAAGGAAGACTTTCCTTTGCAAGCCAGGAAGTGGATGTGTTCCTACAAGTAACCAAAGAAGGAAATAATTCATGCTTATGCTTTGTTGCATCTGAAAAGGAGTTGAACATGTTGCAGTGTTGATATTCATACAGCTTAAAAGTAAATAAATAATGTATAGTAGTTTTGGAAGATTGGCCCTTCTAGTAAATAAAGGCCAACATCATAAAACTTTCACAGTAGCAACATTCGTTTTAATTAATGACTTTATAATGGGCAAAAATATTTTTTTCCTTCTAAAGTAAATCTAGAAAAATTCCCTTAAGGACAGCTTGATATTTTTTTTTTGTTTGTTTTGTTTACTTGGTTTGGCATTAGGAAGAGGATCTTGGATGCAGATGGAGTCCCATTCCTATCTAAGATTCACACTTTACGAGTTTCATAATCAAGTATTTCTTTGCCTTGGGTAATCTGATACTGCAGTGTTAGCTCCCTGATCAAAAAACAAATGGCAGCTGTTAACCAGTAATGGTTAAAAAAAAAATATGTATGTATATATATATATATATATATATATATATATATATATATATATATATATATATGAGAGAGTGGTAAACTAGATAATGGGAGATGCTTACAATGAGACATCACAAGGTCCACAAGTTAGAGGGGGGAGAGCCTTGCATTGTGTGGCAAACAGCATTGCCACCCTTCACATTTTATTGCCGTCATTTTATTGCCGACAGGCAAGTCGCTAGTTTATACAACAGTATTCCTTTAACACTGTATATTAAAGCACTTACAGGAAAGTCTCACTCACATGATTGGGTTCAGAAAATGTTTAGGTCCGTTTTTTTTTTTTACAAAATCTACATCAGCCTCACAGCTTTCTCCTTGATTAGAAAATTAGAGCACTCCTCTAATTAGGCATCTAAAGCAGTAAGTATCTTGATCCTTGTGAGAGGATTTGCAAGTCCTCAGTGGAAAGGATGATCCATCTTCATATCTTATTCATTTGCTTCAGCCTGAACTGAACACTGTCACAAGATATCAGCATTTAACTGGAGATATGTTAGACCCTAATGAGAGCAGCATGTAATTCAGTCCACTGCTCGATATTTCATGGGGTATATCTCAGGTTAGACTTTAACCTAAATTGTGGAATCTCAGAGCACTTTAAAATAAATACATAAGTAGAAATGCTTGTTGGTATATTTGTTTGTTTTCATAAGCCTTCATTTGTATAAAGAATAATGTTTAACCATGTATATGTTTGTGGTTTTGTCTGTCTAGCATTGCGTAAATAAAATAAAAAAAGGGGAGGAATTAGTTTGGTTAGCGGGGGTAAAGCCCAGCATAGAGCAGAATTAAAGCAAATACTAGTTCTAAATTAAAAGCTTTGTTTATAATTTCTTCTATTGAAGAACATAACTTATTTATGGGCAAAGTGTTTCTAAAAGAGGATCCTTTAGATGATTTCAGCAGTGCACTGCCATGTAATTTTCAAATGACAATATAAAATATCCCTTTTACATAGCGACAAACAGGAATTGCTGCTTTTAAACAGAAACCCATGTTTTCGCCAAAGGACAAATACTGAACATACCTTCATATGCTTTGCTTAAATAAACACCAGGTAGCTTAGGAAAGATGTAGCAAATTATTCTGTAGGAAGGAAGCTATTGAACCCAATTAATCAAGGAAATGGGTTATTAGCAGTTTCTCCATAGCACATCCCGCTATGAGTTTTGTGACAGGAGACAGATCCTTATTCAGCTGGGGATACAGTGCCGCAACTATTCACTTTCACTTTCAACACCGGACTACAGTATCAAGGTTTAGAAGGAGAGATTACCAACAGATTATAACATTTGTCAATATTAAGAACATGTACTGTGTACCTTTGTAATATCAGTAAACCAGAAGTATGCAAGCCTTATGTGGCTCACTGTATTCTTTTGGTGGTTTTAAAAAAGTTCCACAATGCTGTTAACACATTAAAAAGAACAAGCAGAGGTTCTAAAATTGTGTGTGTATATATATATATATATATATATATATATATATATATATATATATATATATATATATATATATAAAAATTATAGGCAGTAACAAATGCTTTATTCACACACATATAAATTATTTTTCTTGAGGTAAACTTATATTTTTGTCCACCAATCTTTCTGATACCTCTCTAGCTCTTCTAATAATCTTTTGTTGAAGTATAATCAAGACTACTCCCTTGGGGATTAGACTGTGTCAATCATGGTTTAATGTAAGGTGATAACTGTGCCAGGATCCTATAACATTTGACATTATATGCAAGATTTAATAGAAAAACCCAACAAGCATCTTCAAGAAATGCTTAGATCAGAATCATGTGTATACTATCAAAAAATATACACCCATTTTTAATGAAATGTGATCTTACCTCATAAGACCAGACACATTGCACCCCTGCAAACCTTCGTACACATCTACCGATCTCAACATCTTCATGTGTGGTAAACATCTCCCGCAGACATTCACCAATGTGTGGCACCATTCTGCGCAAGACCTCTCTACTCATAATCACACCTGGTCCTCCCATGCAGAAATTTTCTCCAGGCTCCAGTGCCAATTTGCCCATCTCTTCAGTGGTACCCAGGCCTGTCTGCCCAAGGAAGAGGGGCTCACTGCTATTGAGACTACGCAGAAAACTCTCCAGACGATCTCCTTTGATATATACGTCATCATCTGCTCTCATGAACCATTCGTACTGGTCTATGTAGTGATCGTGCATATACTTGAGCATCATGAAGGACTTCTTTTGTGGTGGGTAGGAGTCATCCACACCTTGCAGCGGCACAATGGGAATTGGAATGGAGGTGTCAGAGCCCTCACTGGAGAAGAATTCAACCTTTCCAGGGATGGAGTTTGACCAAGTCCTAAAAAACACAAATGTACAGGGTTAACACAATTACTACTACAAAGAAATTGCATGTTTTACCACTACTTATTCTATTCTCAATATTACATTGCACTATATTTTCTACCCAGTGTGTCCAGCTCCTTTTATTTTAGGACATACACAAGAAACTCAGCTGAATGAACCTCAACTTTTTATTGCAACAGTGTCACTGTCAACAAGTTTCATAATAAAGAAAAAAAAAAAAAAAAAAAAACACGATGTAGCTTTTTCTTATATGAACTAAATAATGACAGATTATTTAAACACAGAGATTGACCGATCCTGGGATCCACAGCTCCTAATATCTTATTGCCAGTTTCTAACGTTTTACTTATTACACTTCTATTTTAGCAACCTGAAAAGGTAGTTTCATTTAGTAATAGTTTATCTAGTTTCTTAATGTTCTGACTGGCTCCTAGGTTTTAAATAACTTTGTGAGCCCTTGCTTTAAAAATCAATACTACAACAGTTTTTGGGCCTATAGAAGCAAAGCATGCAACATAAAACACATGTGCATATTAAAAGTTTTAAGCACACAAAAAATACAAATCATATTTATCATACCACTAAAAAATTAGTACCTTTTAAGGACTTATTTTACAGAATATTCAGAAATGATGAATATGGTAAGGGAGTTTTATAGCCAATAGTTTAAAAATACTTAAAAATATATAAGTTATTTACAAGTGGAATAAAGCAGTTCCCACCATGCCTTTACATTACAGCTCATGCCAGAGATGTCCATCAGGTTACATACCGGTGGGTAAAATAATGGAGTCATAGCTACAAACTGTTACAGCAAGGCTAGACAAAACCACTCTATTCTTGGTGCATTAGTCACTTATCACAGATGTAACGTTTCTTTACAGTTCATGAAACTTTCCATTTAGTCACGGCATGTAAAAAGGTAAAGTAAACACAGATTGATCTACTCTTCCTTTTGAATACTTTATTTCTACTCTGTATTTAATGCTCATGCATTCTTTTAATGTTGCCGAAGGCTCCATGGCCCTACAGCCAAATGAGCCACAATACAACCAGAAAAGCAGTTCAGGAGTTACGTGGCCCTATATTCTATTGGGGGATGGGACATACTACACAGATTAAAGGGCTGCTCCATTTTAGTGGTTACAGGAGCTGCATTCCTGTCATGACAGGAATTCAGGCCCCTATTCAGAACAGAGGCCACCTTCCTTCATTTCAGCTCTGATAGAAGTGAATATAGTGGGACAAGGTATGTGCACACAATAAATAGAAATTTGAGAAAGTGAGAGAGAATAAAGATGGATGCAGACACATACACAATAATATTGGTATCAAAGTACAGCCTATTAATAAATGGAACCTCTTATCAATGTAAATTTGAAAAATAGTGAACAATGTAAAACCCACTAAAAAAAAAACAAAAAAAAAAACGCAAGAATGTATTTGCTTTTTTTATTGTTATTTTGCTCACTTCTGTTGGTATTCCAGTTTCATTGTTACTCTCAGTTTCAGTCTTCTAGTGTGTCAGTCTAAGTACCTGAGATGTCCAACAGCACTGCAGCTTTGAGACAGAGAACTTATTTACAAAGTTCTTGAGCAAAAGCATTGAAGCTAGCACTTTCAAGAGCAAAATGCAGCAGATAAGAGAGATGGGGGGGGGGGCTGAAGCTAGAAAATCCTTAGAATCAAGCAATAAGGAGAAGAAAAAGAAGAAAAAAACTACAGCAATTGTGGGCAGGTGAGGGGTAAATATGCCTTTAATGTAATTTGTAGTAACAGGAAAAACATTAATTTCCAGAAGCGCAGCTTCCAGTGTCCTTTCAATTTATAAAGCAACAACACAAATATAGCCAATCATGTAATCAAAAAAAATGCTACATTTCTCCAATTATTGGCATCAAACAAATTATTTTAAATAGATAACAGATATTTGGTACTTTGTGTTTGGTATTATCCAGGCAGTTCATTAAATGTATAACTTTGAATGCACCCTTTACAGACTGGGCTTATTTTGAATTCCCCATAACTATAAAGATAAGAAGTAATGCTTCTAGCTAAAAAGTTTAAACAGATACTTATCAGAGATTAGGTAGCTGGATTTCACAGACGCCACTTCAGTAGTCAGGATTTAATGTAAGCAAATACGCTTATTTGACTTTATTATGTTTGAAATCAAGTACAATACTGAAAGAGTAGAAGGCTTTGAGCCATTATCAAAGTGCTTTTAATAAAAAACACACATTATTTATATACAAAGCCCAACAAAAATATTAAAGGTAACAAAATACTAATCCACATATTAACAATGTTGTTGAAAAAGAGAGACTTATAGATTTACTGCCAGTAAAAAAACAAACAAAAAAAAAGAAAAAAACTGCTACTTTCTGGCTCCATTAACTCTTTCACTGCTCAAAACCCCTCTTTCAGGCATAGGCTGAATCCGGTAAGTTATAATAAAAATACAGCATTTATGACTATTTAGGCAACTAATGAGCTTAAAAAAGAAAAATGGAAAACAGTAGTGAAAGGTGTTAATCAATACATGTACCTTGATATGCATTTTCAGCTAGTGTGTCTTGATGCTTTGCATTTCAATATTTAACAGACAAACAAACAACAACAAAAAAAAACTTACAAAGAGACTCTAGTAGTAGTCTTTCTTATGTTATCTCATGTAACATGCAATTATGAATACCATTACAATTTGTGTGTATATCCGAAATTGGACTTTAAATCAAGACAGCCAATCTTTTTTTACCAAGAACCAAATGACTTAATGTTATAGAGTAGCAATTTAGTATAATCCAGCAAAAAAGGGCAAGAACACATCAGAAAATTGATGGATAACTTGGGTCTCATAAAAAAAAAAAAAAAAAAAAAAAAAAAAATATATATATATATATATATATATATATAGAAATACTTTAGAAAAAAAACAAACCAACAGATTTTTAATTCTTAAAAATGCCAATAAGTAAACATTAAAATGACCACAAAGTGTCTGAAGAGAGGGAATTTAACATTTTAAAGTAATCAATATAATAATTCAACTGTAATTAGGAATCATAAGTAGTTGGAAACTTTCCAAGACATGCATTTAACAGGATTGGACAAATCTGGGAGCAATAGCCCCTTAATTTTACTGCTGGTTCCTCACATTTTCTGTACTATCTAACCTACACCTGGTCCTAAAAAAATGTGTAAAGCTTAGAAGCCAGTCAGATACATTTGTTAAGCCAGATTTAATTTCTGAAATCGTACCTTTAGACAAGCAGTTATAAATTCTTAAATGGATCTTCACCTAGTAAAACATAGAAATGCCCAGGGTCATGGAAGGCACTACATGATTTACTGACAAGGGGGGTAGCTGTAGAAGTTACATTGAAGACATTTGTAAAGTGGAAAGTCCTGTTACATACCTATACATTACTTGCTTTGATCCTGTCTATGATAAGTAAAGTTGTGGCAGCTGGTTCTGCACATATACCCTGTTGTATGGTCATGGCTTTCAAATCTAGAGACTACATAAAACTATTAGATTGTTAGCTCTTTGTGACAGTTGATCAGTTTGCATACAGAAAAACTTCCCAGATGGCCTATCATATTCTTGCGAATAGAGGCATGCCCTTTGTCACAACATATACCTAGTTTTAACTCAACATATCATATTCTCATTTACAAATTCTTCCCAGTACAGCTCCCCTCCACATATCAGATTTGGGCCTTCTTATTGTGGCTGCAGCAATATGGAGCACACATATAGATAGAAATAAGGTCAGAGGTTACAGATCAAGACCTTCAAGTGAAACAGGCTGTCCAGCACTAACTCCTAGGCAAGTAAGGACTTCAACTCCTCCTTAAACATACTTAGGTTTGTCTTTAATCACATGTTGTCACTATAATCATTAACTACAGAAGATGTTTATGATTTTGGAGCAGTAAATAAATACTAACTGTACACAATAAAATGACATATTAGATTAAGCATTAAGCTGACTATTCTACATTTCAGCTGAAATTAGCCAAAGGTGACTTTTGCAGTAGTTCATTATTAATCTACTTGTCTGCTAGCTCTCACTTCAAACCTGAAAGTCCTTGCTTGGGGGAGGGTGACCACACTGGCCATCTGCTGTGCCACTGCACCATCCAGAGAAGGCACAAAGACACTGTCTGCAAGAGATCCTTGTACACAGGTGTACTCTTTACAGTACATTGTTATGGTTGTAATAAAACACCAGGATAACATAAAGACTTATTTCAGACAAAATACACCAGTTTTAGTGAATGTGCTCATTGTATAAGAGGTGCACATCAGGTGAAGTAGAGCAGTGGGCGCACATGCTGTGTCAGATTCCTATACACACAGGATGCCACATAGTGGTATGGCAGCACTCACCTATATGCAGCCACAGCTCTGGTCTCCAGGTACTTCTGGGCAGTCATCACACCAACAAAGAGGAAGTTGTTATCCCTTGGAATGTCCTCCTCGGTGCCCGGGCCCAGGGCTCCGGTCTCGTGCCGTATCTGCTGCTGCCAGCCCAGCACCCCGCTGTAGTCAGTCCTGAGCCCGGCCTGCAGGCCACAGCTGCCCGTCTGACCCGCTCCTGCTCCTCCTTTGCCCCCTCTCCTCCGGCTCGCTCTGTGCAGCTCGGCAGCCCGGGGAAGGATGAGCCGAGAGGCCAGGAGGAAACCGAGCACTAGTCCCAGCAGCACACTGAGCCATGAGCGGCGGCTCCGACCGGCCATCCCGGGGCAGCCTGCAGGGGAGAGGTGGTCCTGCGTGACTGGGAGAGCCCTGGACCTATACACAGGCACTGATGGAGCCTCTGTACTGTACTTATACACAGGCACTACACTAACAGACTCCCTATACACAGGCACTACACTTATACACAGGCACTGCAATGATAGACCCTCTTTACTGTACTTATATACTGATAGGAGATGGTGAACCCTCTACACTGTCCTTATACACAGGCACTGCACTAATAGACCATCTATACTGTCCTTACACACAGGCACTGCACTAATAGACACCCTATACTGTCCTTACACACAGGCACTGCACTAATAGACACCCTTTACTGTCCTTACACACAGGCACTGCACTAATAGACCATCTATACTGTCCTTACACACAGGCACTGCACTAATAGACACCCTATACTGTCCTTACACACAGGCACTGCACTAATAGACACCCTATACTGTCCTTACACACAGGCACTGCACTAATAGACACCCTTTACTGTCCTTACACACAGGCACTGCACTAATAGACCCTCTATACTGTCCTTACACACAGGCACTGCACTAATAGATCTTCTATACTGTCCTTACACACAGGCACTGCACTAATAGACCTTCTATACTGTCCTTACACACAGGCACTGTAGTAATAGACCCGTATACACCAATGAGATATGGAACCCTCTATATTGTTCTTTTACATAGGCACTGCACTAATAGACCCTTATACACCAATATGAGATATGGAACCCTCTATGCTGTCCTTATGCACTGACAGGAGCTGGGAACCCTATACTCTTCTACACAGATAGATGGAGTCCCTACACTGCTCTTATACACAATCAGTGTCCTGTTATAAGATTCCCCTATACTGCTCTAACTCACATGTATCACTTACTGGATCTACCCTTCCTCTATAACAATGTCCTAGTACTACTGCCCCTACCACACATACTGTCCCTCTCGGACTGCCACTCTCTGGTGCTGGATGCTGCCTCCTGCCCTATGTTCCTGCCCCCTCCTGCACTCCCCGCCCCACACTCACACCCCCTCCTGTTGCCCCTACAATACACAGATACCATGAGCCCGTCTCGTTGCCCCTGTACTCAGGTCTGGCCTTACACCCCTCCTCTCCCCCAGCCTCTTCCTTCTAGCTCGGGCCTGGAGGGGTCTAGGTGTCAGAGCTCGGTGCCCCTCATGCTCCCGCCCTGGCCTGCTTCTTATCTGCCCCTCTCTCCGGTCCAGCCTTTCCCTCCCCTGCTCCTCTCTCCGGTTCGGGTCACTCTCCCAGCCTCTCACGTCACCAAGCAGCAGCGCTTTAAGAACACAGAGCTGTGAGCGCGGGGTTGAACCCGCCCGGCTACCGTCCGAGGCCTCTAATTGGCTGCGAGTGAGAGAGAGCCTGGGTCACGTGACGTGGAGGAGCCTAAGACAGAAGAAAAAGAACTTTCAGTGATGCTGCCTTGGGCAGATCGTCTGTGTGGTCAGTGCAATGATAGACATACAGTACAGTGCAATGATGGGCATACAGTACAGTGCAATGATGGATATACAGTGCAATTATAGATAGACATACAGTACAGTGCAATGATGGATATACAGTGCAATGATAGATAGTGTATACAGTGCAATGATAGACATACAGTACAGTGCAATGATGGATATACAGTGCAATTATAGATAGACATACAGTACAGTGCAATGATGGATATACAGTGCAATTATAGATAGTGTATACAGTGCAATGATAGACATACAGTACAGTGCAATGATGGATATACAGTGCAATTATAGATAGACATACAGTACAGTGCAATGATGGATATACAGTGCAATGATAGATAGTGTATACAGTGCAATGATAGACATACAGTACAGTGCAATGATGGATATACAGTGCAATTATAGATAGACATACAGTACAGTGCAATGATGGATATACAGTGCAATGATAGATAGTGTATACAGTGCAATGATAGACATACAGTACAGTGCAATGATGGATATACAGTGCAATTATAGATAGACATACAGTACAGTGCAATGATGGATATACAGTGCAATGATAGATAGTGTATACAGTACAGTGCAATGATGGATATACAGTGCAATTATAGATAGACATACAGTACAGTGCAATGATGGATATACAGTGCAATGATAGATAGTGTATACAGTACAATGATAGACATACAGTACAGTGCAATGATGGGCATACAGTACAGTGCAATGACAGATAGACATACAGTACAATGATAGACATACATTGTTTACAGTTCAATGATACATATCCAGTACAATGATAGACATACAGTGTGTACAGTACAATGATAGGCCGTACAATAATAGGTGTACATTGACATACATATAATACAGTACAATGATAGATATGCAGTACAATTATAGACATACAGTGTGTAAAGTACAATGATAGGCATACAGTACAGTGGCAGACATATAATACAGTGCAATGATAGGCATACAGTACAGTGACAGACATAACACAGTGCAATGATAGGCATACAGTACAGTGCAATGATAGACATACATTGTGTGCAGTGCAATGATGGACATACAGTACAGTGACAGACATAATACAGTGCAATGATAGGCATACAGTACAGTGACAGACATAATACAGTGCAATGATAGGCATACAGTACAGTGACAGACATATACAGTGCAATTATAGGTATACAATACAGTGCAATGATCACATAAACCAAAAATAATTAAAATATGTATAGTTAATATGATATAATGTAATATTTTTTTTTCTGCAGTTTGCCTATTTGTGCTTTTCCTCTATATCTATACAATTAATATATATACTATAGAAAAATAATGAGCAATATTTCTATTATGAACCAATAGTGCTGTATACAGCAAAATGTTATTCACTTGCTACATTATATCATTGTAATATCTTTATGGAGTTATAACCATGTCATTCACAGATAGGAACCACTTATACATATATTCAAAGAGAAATAGAAGTCATTAATACTCACATATGTTACAATAGTTTGGTGTTCTGTCCTAAAATTATTACTCTTGTCACATTACACAGTATGAACTGTATTAAAACTTAGTAAAAGTACATTATTAGCTAAAACACTCACCTCAATTCTTGACGGTATAACCTAAGGGAAATGTACCATCAACATTTAGGTCTTAATTTAACTGAGCAGACCTGTGTCTCAGCTTTATCACCAACCACATTCCTAGGGTGATGACATTTATGGAATCTGTTTAATTGATTATTTGAAATCTGAGGGTCCTGACAGACCACCTAAGTATTTTTTTAGTTCATCATTAATTAATATTATAAAATACACAGTGCAAAAAGAAGCAAAGCAATTTTTTAGCCAAAAAATATAATTAAAAAATATGGTTCACCTCATTAATGGACAATGCTGTACCCTATCACACCCCCTCATTGTCCTGGGCACTACTAAAATGTTACTATGTAACTTCTAAAATGAAGTGGAAGATTTCAACTGTGATAACATTGATTAGGATGTATAAGAATAAAATAATGATATCACAACTGAAATATTTTACTTTGTCCAATAATGCTCAGGAAATTGAGCGAGGTGGGAAAGAATACAGTAACTGCAAACAGATCACGTTTCTTAAATTATATTTTCTGGCTAAAATTGTGATTTGCTGATGTGACAAATGTAATTTTCTGTATGTATGTTACTACTAACATCATATTTATCCTATATGACAGGGATTAATTATCTTTTTCGATTGTTCAGGTGTTGCAAGTTTAATTCTTAAAAACACTGTAATAAAAAAGGGGCATTGATGATATATTTGTCAATTTTTCAAGTTAAAAGAGCTAAAAGAGGTTGCTCTCAGAGTGGATGACCATATCCATAGAACTACTTATTTAGGATAGTGTTCTGTGCCTGAGCACCTCTATTGTTGGTATTGCTTTTGAAAATTACCCTTAAGGCTTTTTCTCCCTAAGATTGATAGAGGATTTCAAAGGAGGACCCCTTGGTCACTGTGACTTAGGGAGTTAACAGCTACACCTCACTGACGAGGCCCAATGAAGGCCGAAACGTACTTCTGGGGTTTGCTGTTTCTCCTGTTCAGTGTAGAATTGCCTGGTATTTGGGGGCTGGGTCGCTCTTGAGTAAGACCAGACTGATAGACTACAGGATATGTCTCCCTGTGAAGGGCACAAGTGAGCTAAAAGAGGCTGCTCTCAGAGTGGGATATCATGTCCATAGAACTAACCTATTAAGGACAGTTCATTCTCTGTCCGAGCACCTCTATTGTTAGTATTCATTTTTCAGGTTACATGTCATTTTAGTATTAATTGGTCTGTTGTTTAGGAAAATTATATTATAATTGGATAGTAGCACCTTGATATATTTTTGTGACCCATCAATTACTTTGGGATTTATATTGTACAAATTGGTTGGAATTTAAGGCAAATGTTTGTCAAATGTGTGTATATATATATATATATATATATATATATATATATATATATATATATATATATATTTTTTTTTTTTTTTAATCTACAGTTTTTAATAATATTTTAAATACTGAATAAAAGTTAAGTCTTAATCATATGAAGCTTTATAAGTCCTTATTATTCAGCTACTTAGAGATCATCGCCAATGAGTTGACAATTAACTGGTTTAAAGGTGTTCTTTTCTCTTCTGAAAGTTAGTATATGTGACACCACCAGTGTGTATTATTAATGTTTGATATATCATTTCCAAATCTTAGAGGAATTTGGAAAATATAATAATATGTTATGTGCCCCTAATTCCTAAGTGATTAATTACAATCATTGTTGTTTAATGTACTTTTATTTTTCTGCCAATGTGAACTAGAAAACGGTTTAACGTCACAAGAGTCCTTTAACTCCCTGGACAGCTAATCGGGCGAGGAGAGAACGTCTTGAAGCTAGAGCATTACTTTCAAGTGTCAGTTTTATGAGTTATGTTGATTTTTTATCTTCAATTACTAATTTTATTGCTAATCAATAACAAAATAAATACATAAATAAACCCAATTACACAAGCCCCTTAGTGGCTCTGGGTCCTATGCCCTTATGGTAGTGCAGCCCAAGGCAGCAGCAGTGGTGTTGAGCATCCGCTAGATGGCACTGCCGATATTCCGGTGCCATATCAGAGAGTCAAGGTTTAGGTAAACTGTTAGGGTGAGGGTTGGGGTTAGGGTGAGGGTTAGTTCAAGGGTTAGGCTAACATTCTCTCACATATCGGCAGCACTGCAAAATATTGTCAGTGCCATCTAGCGGTTGGAGGCCATACTGCAGTGGCAGACCTGTCCCGACACCATAACAGGATAGATCCTGGCCCTGTAAGAAAGTGCCATGGTTCCAAACCACATAATTATTTTGTGGTAAGGTGTGCAACTGTGGATCCCAATGCTCTGACGAAGCTTTCACTATTATAGTGGAGACATACTAAAAAGTCCCAATGATATCACGTGCTACAATACACTGGTATCTCACTGCTCCGTCCCAGCTTATCCCTGTCCAGTTTTGATGGATGCTGGAAAGCAGACCGGTCATAGAACCGGACTGGCCACTTCAAACCAGATGGTCCTGTTTTAATTTGACCAGATGACAACCTTGAGTGCATTTAATTAATTTTGCTTCTTGATTCACATGCACTCTGCACCCTCTTCTCATCAATGTGGATAATATGCAGTTGAGTCTTTGTGTAATATAGCTCTCTGTAATTACACATTTTATAAATTATTCTAAGCATTTCTGTTACTGTACTTTTACAATTTATCCACATACTTGAAGAGTACCTTTAGTTGTTTGCAAATAAATATATCTCACCTTATGATGAGAATGGTGCCTTTTTATCAGTTTCTATCTAGGTGCATTATACACTTGTGTCCTAAGAGTTAGTTTCTCTAAAATCTTTACCCATTTTGTCCCACGACCAATACTATTTCTTTCATATCCTCCCCCCAGTCACTGTTCGGGTTTGTGAATGTCTCAGATTTGTCAATATCCCACTCTATATGATCTTGCTCAATATTAAAATGAAAAACAATTATTTTTAAATGGAAAACAATTGATTCTTTAGAATGTAAGTTTGTGAGTTTTCAATTTTGCAAGGTGCTTTAGGGAAAGCACAGTGTATATCTGATTGAAAGCTCAATAACCAGGTCTTCCGTTATTTTCATTGTGGGGACATTTTTATACTTGTACCTAACCCCTGTATAGCGCTGTGGAATATGTTGGCGCGTTACAAAATAAAGGGTAATAAATAATAATAAAATCAGTACATAATAAATAGGTAGAGTTGTATACAGAACATGTACAGTATAGATGGATAGATTGACACACCATTACATCTCTATCTATCTATCTATCTATCTAGAATGCTAATGCGAAATGCATACAATATGTGTGCTTTGGAACTGAAACTCCTTACATCTTCAGGTCATCTTGCAGTAAGTGGTGGTATATATGCCCCCTTGTATGATCACCTTGGTTTATATATAAAAGAAGATGAAGTAAACATTATATGACATTTTGTTCAGAGAGTATAGGCAGTGAATTCTAAAAGTGAGTATTGTATATACATAGAGAGAGAAATCTAGGCTATAGATTATACTGTGATATACATGGACTTTGGTATACATGGAGACGTCATATACACATATTAAGTATAGAATACATTAATGTAAGATATACTGTATTATTTCATTACTAACTTTTCCACAATACAAAGAGGCAGAATTAGTCATGATCTTTGTATTATAATGATCTCTAGCCTCACTGATGAGCAACTAATGCACAAAAAATATATTTAGCCAACACCAAAAGCATATAAAAGCATTCTTTTCAACGGTTTAAATAACAAAATAAGGTCCCGCCATTGTTGGAAACAGGCACTATAGTAAGCAGTCTTATTCACTAGTGAATGTATTTTTCATTAATTTGGCAACAACTAGACCAAAGAAAGTTTCAGAGATATATACACTCAATTGGCACACAACAATCTATATTCTGGAAGATAGACACACTCCAAATCTACTGTATATCTTCCTTTCGGGCCTGGAGAACACAACAGAAATAAGTAGAAGAAGTAAGTGTTATTGATGGATTTTGCTCCTACAATCAGAATATCCTCCAAGGAAACGTACAGCAGCTGATAGATTTGTAATGAAGCTGCTATTTCGCAAGCCTCATACTATCACTAGTGCTGAATATCATCACTGCTTAGTAGATCTGGCCCTTACAGCCTTATTAAATAGAGATTTGGCCAATTGAATAGGGCTCTATTTAAGCACAGAGCATATTTTGTTACAGAAGTTTTTAGTTAGTGAAGACCTTGCTTTTGGATAGAAGTTCAGCAACTAAAAACTTCTGTAAAAAATGTGCTTAAATAGAGCCCTATTCAATTGGCAGAATTGCAGTTTAATAAGGCTGTATATTAGTAGCTTTTACTAACCACCAAAAAATAAATTGACAAGATGCTTTGTTTATCTAACATCTCTATAAAATACATGTACCCTGAAATCAGTAAGATGTCTGATCATTAAAAAAAGCAACAGAAGGCCATAGGCAGAGGAAATCAGTAAGTTACTTTTATCATACTGGGATATAAAATTGAAACAAGCCTCAAGGCTGTAAAATGCTAGTACTTAATGATAAGACAAACATTTTAACTTGTAACACTGAGGCCATTAGTCTTTGCCACTGTTCCCACAAGGACATTTAAAAACTAAGCTTGGCAACGGAGATATATTACTTACTGCTGCATGCGCTAATATATAAAAGCAGGCCATCCTGAGGAATGAGACATTGGCTTTTTGTTTTATGTCAGCCTTGTGGGCAAGAATCCCAACCAAAGACCATTTTTTCTTGGCTATGATAATAAATGACTTCAGTAGGAAAAAGGGTTGGGGAAGCCTTTCTGTTGTGCAATGTCTAAGTAAAGAGTCCTCCTAGTGGTCAAATAAAAAATAATTCTAGACGAACAAAGAGAGAAATTCTTTTGTTTAGTTGACTGGTAAAAGTTGGTACTAAATGTTGACACAATGGGCATATATTTATATATTATTTTGTGTGTAATTAATAAGACAGTCTAGAGCAGTCTCTCTCAACCTTTTTGATCTGAGGATTGGCTGGTTATCTTCCAAAGGGTAATAGGGGCTTAGAACAGGGTGACATGACACGTGACACTCAATTTCAATGTAGTTTTGCACAGAGATGAACAGAATACATCAATATTTTGTCTGTTACTAATAGTATGATAAAAGTGCTAGTCTCTTCTCATCCGTCTTTGCCCTTGAGGACCAGCAGAGAAGGTCTGAGGTCAGTCCTTGTGTGTTGGCTTTTGAGAACCCCTGCTCTGGAATGCACTGCAAATGTAATGGTATTCAAATATGGGCTCTACTGAAGTAATGAGAACATAACATGCTAAATACATAGGGCCTCAATCAATTGCGATTTGGCCAATTGAATAGGGCTCTAAATAAGCACACAGCATATCTTTTTTAAAGAAGTTTTTAGTTAGTGAACTTCTATCCAAAAGCAAGGTATTTACTAACTAAAAACTTCTTTAAAAAATATATGCTATGTGCTTATTTAGAGCCCTATTCAATTGGCCAAATCGTAATTGAATGAGGCCCATAGACACAGAGGACATACAGACAGAGCTGAGGTGGACTTACTTACCAAACATCAGGTTTTTATAGACGGATAATTCACAGAAATGACATCATAGTATGATTTGTACAAATTTATAATTCAGAGTATGATATAATTTAGTTTTAGAATTACAGTAGTTTACCATTCAACATCCTACAGTTGCCAGACAACAGCTTGCCAAAAAAGCTAATAGCAAGAGTCCAATTCTCAAATAGTGTAATTATACAGAAACAATTTAACATAATATAATTACTTTTTACATTCATTTCTGAAACTAATAAAATATAAAAAATAATGTATATATATATATATATATATATATATATATATATATATATATATATATATATATATATATAATTCATGAGTTAAAAAATTAAATGTGGAGGAGCTATGATTTGCACAGACTATTAGGCCATCATTGTGTTCTGGTAATGATTTTTAACCATTTAATTACTATCTTTTATATGTAATGCAACAATATTTTCAGTAGTGCTATACATGTGTTAAGTACAAGGTAAAAACAATATTAACACATTGCAAAAGAATGGGGGGCCCTGTCTTTGAGCTTAAAATCAAAGTACATAGTTCTTATTCCCAGAGCACCTTACAAGATTGAAAATTCACATGGTTCTAGTTTATTATGTCATAACGATATCTCAGTGGTATTATAGGCTACTAAGCTGAGAACTTTCTCATTGGTGAGGTAAAATTTTCCTGGTTATTTTATTCTATGTTAGAGGTTCCCAAACTGTCGCTCATTGCAGCCTAAGTCCTGCACCTGTGACACTCATCGCAAGCCCTTCAATGAGCACCTTTGGCGCTCATTGCAGCCTAAGTTTTGTGCTGGTAGCGCTCATGCGGTTGCGTGACAAAGCTGCAAACATGAGCAATGTTCTTGGTCCACAACTATTATAGTAACTAGTGACTTGCCCGTCAAAAATGACAGGGCAATACAATTTAAAGCCATGGCAATGCTGTTTGCCACACAATGTAAAGCTTTTGCTACTCTGAGGACTTTCGGTGCGCATTGCGAGCCTCTCCCCTCGTGTCTTTTAAGTTTTATGCTTTGCAACGATCATGTTTGGCGCTCATCGCAAAGACAGATATATAAGTACAGTGTTAAATATACAATTTTTTTAGTGCAGTGTAAAATAGAAAATATTTTCAGGTCTCAGAGCATAATGAAGTGATTTAAATATGTAACTGCTTTGAGAGTGCTATCGCTGGCCGCCAATGACCAGTAATCCAGATATGTAAGTGCAGTGTAATTTTTTTTTTTAGTGCAGTGGAAAGTATAGTTTTTATTTTCCATTCCTAATTAATACTTATTAAATTAAAGTACGTTAATAATTAATTCTGAATGAAGAAATCTATTAGGAAGCGCAAAGTAGGTAGGCCTCTGGCTGTATTTTGGTTCAGGGTCGTGTTGCCTTGTTTTCATTTTTTATCTCGTTTAGCCGACTTTGGAGTGCTGAAACTCGGCAAATTCTCGTGAAACCTCACTCCCAGACGTCCTGGCTGTCCCCCCAGGCTGTGAGTTTTTTTTGTTTTATTTTTTTGTGTTTTTCGATTTGCGCAGTTCGGCAGTCAACTTCGAACTTCGTATTTTTCCGACCTCGCATTTTTTTTCTAAGTTTGCGCCTCACAATTTCTTTTTTTAAGTCCTGCGTTCCTCAACTGCTTGCAGCCTAAGGCAATCCCGCGTTTCCTAACTGCTTGGAGGCTAAGGCTTGCAGGAGCACCTTCGGTGCTCATTTCTGCCTAAGTCCCTTTGGCACTTACCGGCAAAGTGGTCCAAGCTCGGAAGACTTCTGTGCTTCAACAGCTCGCCTTCCTACTCGTGGTTCACAAGCATGACGATTCGCAGTTTGACAACTATTATATGTGATAGAAGTACCTAAGTATTGCTTTTTGTTTAAAAGTGTGCTTGCTATACTCCAATATAGCACAACATGGTTAAAATTATAAACAAAAAGGAACAATCATTCAGTGGTACACAAATACATTTGGCCTCTTTCAGGTGCTCCATGGGTGGAAAAAAACTTGATAAAAAAGTGGTTGCATACAACACCACGAATTCCTATGGATTACACCAGATTTATTCTCTCTTTATATAAATCAGTAATAATGTATCACTACCATTGTGTATTTCAGAACGGTTGAATAAATGCTCTAATGATCTACAGTACTGGTCTTTTGGATTTTTGCTGCAGTTAGCTTCTTTTTTTATGTTGATTTATTTACCACTGGAAGCACACCTGGGCATATAGACAAGCCACTTGTAGCCACATTCTATTAGCTACTTGCAAATGCCTTTGGGAGTTTTTTTTATAAATGTTTATATGCATTCTACTGATTTAGAATTAGTGCCAATAAGTAATATTTGCAGAATATATAGCAATATTAAGAGTGATTTTTAGTGTGTATAAATTTATGAATTGGGCAATTGAATGGGGCCATTGGAAAGCAATGAACATTGACAGCTGTTATGTATCTGGGTTAGGTCCATAGGCTTCCTGCAATTGCTACAAACTGTTCAAGTTCTATCCAAGCTTGTTCCTGGCATATGATACATGATCTTTGCACTCATTTCCTGTACTATATGAACAATGTTTCAAGAATGGTCTGACCATAATCACAACTATTTAGATACATTTATGTTCCTTGTTACCACACTAGGAATCAACAGATTCACTTGTATCCATTGGTCTGCTGATCATTCCCAGGATGGCCTTGACTTCCATGGGGTCCAAGCGTTCCTCTTGTTGGTTTTATCATTTGAACCTTTATGTTGTGCTGCTCAGGACTCCCCTTTCTGTAACAGGCTCCTGACTCCTCCTTTTATAAGGGCAGTTCCTCTAATATTTTCCATTCTGAATTAAGTAACTCAATCACTGTAATTTATATCTTGAATGTTGCAACTATTTTCTCATTCCATTCGAGAAAATAACAAAAGGTTTATTGGGAGTAGAGAAATGGTCAGGACGGAGTGAAATTCAAAACAGAGGAATCCATAGACCGATTTATACAACATATATAAAACATAAACTTGCTTTTAGTTTCTTGAGTATATACATGTTTAACAATTCACTGGCAATTTCTGTGCTCCCTATGTGAAAAACTGCATGAACCATTCTTGCTATTTAAAACCTAGGATGCAATGCTATACCAAGCTATAGGGCGATTATACCTCACCTTCAAAATGACACAGCAAAGCTCTCAGTTATTGCAGAAATAAAAAGTGCACATATTAATATGTAGAATTGTAAGTTCTTGTTATTTTAAAATTGAGTGGAAATGTTAAATAATGAAAATGAGTTATTTTAAGCATAAATTAATTGAAAAGATTATCTTTCTGTGAATAAATATATCAAGGTACTATACAACTATAGTATAATTGTCCTAAACAACAGACCAATTAATACCAAAATGACATCTAACTTGAAAAGGTAATACCAACAATAGAGGTGCTCAGACAGAATAGGTTAATATGTTAGTTCTATGGACATGATAATCCACTCTGAGAGCAGCCTCTTTTAGCTCCCTTGTGCCCTTCACACAGAGAAATATCCTGTAGTATATTAGTCTGGTCCCACTCACTAGTGATCCAATCCCGAAATACCGATTACACCAGAGCTTTTTATGGGCTTCATAACAAAGGGGGTGAATACATATGCACATGCCAATTTTCTGTTTTCTATTTCTAAAAAATAGTTTTATGTATATATTTTTCTGATTTCACTTCACCAACTTAGACTATTGTGTTCTGATCCATCACATAGAATTCAGATTAACAAAACAGTGAACTTAAGGCTGTAATGTAACAAAATAAGTAAAAAGTCAAGGGGGTGAATAATTTTGCAAGGCACTGTGTTTTCTATGTTAATTAATAGGGAACTAAAATATATTTACCTTGGAAAGCATTTACACTGCACTTTCAGTAGTAATTTTTTAGTTGCAGGTTTAGTTAAATGAAAAACCACAAAGCTGCTAATATTTCATAGTGATACAATGGAAATGAGTGTAATTTCAAACTGTATGTAAATATTTAAGAAGATATGGTATTGACAATAATTTCCCATTAGCATAATATATTAGAGCATCCTTAGTGGGCTGAACAGAAATGCTGATTGAATGGTAAAAATACAACATTCACAGCCTTATTAAATTGCAATTCAACAAATTCTAAAGGGCTCTATATAAGCACACAGTATATTTTTTTTTACAGAAGTTTTTGGCTCGTAAAGACCTTGCTTTTGCATAGTTCACAGACTAAAAACGTCTGTAAAAAAATATGGTCGGTGCTTATATAGAGCCCATTAGAATTTACAGAATTTAATCAGGCTGTCAATGTTCATTTACTCTAGAAAAGTGCATTTATTTTAAGAGCATTCAATTGATAAAATATTTTTTATTTGCTATCTTTTTAACCTATGCCATTATTGGAACCTTTTAATATTTAGCAAATACACAGTACATAAGTGATTTTAATTATATTGAAAACTGCATAAGTGTCTTAGTGGTCCTTGCAGTAAGAGGATTTATGCTAAATTTCTTAGAGGAGCTCAGTGTCAAGTCATGGATGAACAGAGGGTAATTACAGTGTAGATACACAAACACACGTCTATCAAACATGCTCAATGTATACAAAGCGGATAGTAAGATGAGATTGCATTAATAAAATAGTGAATACAGCGAGGCTCACATCACCATTTCATTAAAAGTTCAGGCCTTAGTGAGTCTTGGCAATTGTCAAGCTTAAAAATGGGAATGAATAAATAAGCATGATATTTCAATACAAGAACACATTTCTGCTGCTTTAAGTACACACAATCTCAAGGGATGTACCAATGTGGATAATATGGTTTAGTGATCAGCTCGTCTATGAGCAATATGAACCATTGCCAATTTCTTTTATTTTTTATAACCCTAACTGTCTAATAAATAATTTGCATATCTCTTATTACATGCAAATTGTCTCTTTAATGCAGTGTATTATTTTGATCCCAGTATACAATTTATATTACAGCTTATTTATTTTTCTGAAAACAGTATTGTATTTGCTATATTGCTCATGCATGTCAGTGGCATGTTTTCATGGTCAGTTTCTCCTGTACACAGCTGGGAGCTATTATATTAATCTAAACATATTCAGTTTACCAGTCGTTTCTCCTAGAATTAGTTTTTCTACATCTAGGAAAAATCATTATTTGAATAACTACTACTCCCAGTATTTTACTTTTATTAGCAGATTCTGCTATTTGCTCGGAAGGGTAAATTAATGAACATTCCACAAGATCTAGTGATTGAACTGACAATTGCTGATGTCACTATCCCACTTAGAAGACAGAAACTACATGTGTATCCAACGTTTTAGTCTCGCCTCAGGAAGTTGATCACCAGAACCCAAACAAACAGATAAGTCCCAAGCAGTATTGTTGTATATATATATATATATATATATATATATATATATATATATATATATATTTAAAAAAACAACAACAAATTGTATACAGTGGATGTAAAAAGTCTACACACCCCTGTTAAAATGTCAGTTTCTGTGCTGTAAAAAAACAGAGACAAAGATAAATCATCTCAGAACTTTGTCCACCTTTAATGTGACCTATAAACTGTACAACTCAATTGAAAAACAAACTGAAATCTTTTAGGTAGAGGGAAGAAAAAATATAAAAATAAAATAATATGCTTGCATAAGTATGCGCCCCCTTAAACTGATACTTTGTTGAAACACCTTTTGGTTGTTTTACAGCACTTTGGAAGATGTGCCCACTCTTCTTTGCAAAAACACTCCAAATCTGTCAGATTGCGCACAGCCCTCTTCAGATCACCCCACAGATTTTCAATCTGATTCAGGTCTAGGCCAAGTATGTACCAAACTAATAATATTGGCAACTGTGCAATTTATGGGTTTAAAGGGTTTTTGGGGGTGTTTGTAGTTTTCAGTAGAGAAAGGGTGGCACGAGAAGGAAAACAAAATAAAATAAATCCAGGGCCTGTGTTTGATAACTGAATAAGATTAAAATTTAAACGCATATCCCTTCCCCCTTACTGATGCAGAAGCAAAAATGAAAATGCATCTATTTTACACAAAACTTCCACTAATGGATGATGTAACCTTCTAGAGTCCTGCAGAGGCATCAACATTTGTTTCCAATTAAAAACTAATGGTATGACTTTTTTTTTCCTGATTAATTATGCTCTGACTCTTGGAAGTTTTTAAACATGTATATTTTTTTGCATGGTGCAGAGGCCCTTTAAAACCAAAATATTTGAAAAACAGGAATCTTCACACAAGGGTGGAAGCAATTCTTTTGTTAATAAAAAAAATGAAATATGACTGCATAAGAAAAATAACTTATGGTTAAGACCCAAAACCTACAGAATTTTTCCACACACTGAGAGGCACTATAACGTTTCTGCTTCAGTCTTCACATTTTTTGCACTGTATAATACAGTGCCTTTATCACAGCACTGTGTAAAACAGCTCTGCTTATATTTATTGATATGCTACTTACTAATCAGCCAGTTTTATAGAGTGCATAGAAAAATAGCTCATAACTGCAAAGACGAAGTGGCCCTGGTGAACTAGAAGGGTTCAGAAAGAAATTGGGCTCTTTAAAAAAAGAAATATCTTACATTTTTATATATATATATATATATAATGATAGTGATAAGTACTACAAATATAGAACTCATAGTATCTCTTCAGGGAACACAACAATCCCTTTTATCATTATATAAAGGGCATTTAAAGGACTAGAAATATGTTTAACAAGGAATTTAATTTTCCCCTAAACAAAGTACACTATGCAGCATTTGAATGTGGGGTGGCTACTTACAGTAATCTTTCAATGCAACAGGGGATTTAAAAAAGTGCAATAATACACAGGTCTGAATATAATTCAGAGATTTTACAGCTTATAGGAAAGACTGACAGAATACGCCAGCTGGGTACCATCTGCCAATATATTTTCTGTAATAATGGATCCATTGCAAAAAGTTCAATGTACCAAAAATGGACTGTGCTAAACCATTTTAAGCAATGGTAAGTACTTGTAGAGGGTTTGTCAGATTTCCATAAAATTACCAAGAGCATGTCCGCACCCTGCAGTCAGGGTTATGCAGTTATTGCTCAGAGTATCCACAGATCGCTCTTGTGAAGGCCAACAATAACCAGGGATATGGGATCTTGGCCAGGATTCCTCATGGAAACTTACACTGTGCTCTACAGTAGCCCAGGCATTGCACAATAAAACTCTGCAGACTAACATCCCAACTCCATTTACACTCACATCACATCAGCCACGCAGTGCAGAGAGCTAAAGACAATGTAACAGAGTATGGGCTCGCTTCTTCAGCATACAGATTGTCTAAATATTCAAAAAACTGAAGAGTTTGAGAAGCTACATTAAAAGCACAAATTAAAACTTAACATTGAATACCTTTTTTTGAAGGTATGTTTTTAAACCTTGCAAAGAAGAACGGAGCCCGATTCTGAATGCTTATATTCGTCAGATAAATACCATTCTTATGTGAATAGGTTCAACATTTCTTAGAAAGAAATACTACCACACAAGACAGACTGTGCAAAGCATCTATTAAAGCAGCAGACATAACAAAAAAATATTAAGAGAGAGTTAACTGCTGCATAACATCAGTCACCCTTATTGGCTCTTGTACCATTTCTAAGGATGACATCATTAATAGTATCCAATCACAGTGAGAGAAGTCCACAGCATCACCTGTTCAGATAGACAGGAAACCAGTCCAAGAGTTTCCTCTATTCTTAGGGATACTCATGTTGGCATAGCCAACCTCAGGTTTGTGGAAGATAAACTGTTCAAGGTTCTTATAACAATACAATGCTGGTCCTTGCTCTTCTTGAAATTAATCTGCCACAGGAGATTTGATGGAGAGACACTGGAATGGACACTATTGTCTGCAAGCAGAGCAGACTCTTGACCTTGCTGGTATCTTCAGAAAGTAAATACCAGCAAGGACCTTAACCTCATCCTCCAGAGGATGGGCCTCTTCGTCCTGGTCTCCAGGCACATGTCCCTCCTCCATCACCAGTCAAAGGATTGTATCCTGTGGGGGGAGACAAAAACAAGGATTTAATAACTGCCCACAGATAAAACCAAGCAGACCTGAACAGAAAAGTTGGGGAGGATGATATTGGTTTATGCATTAGAAAATTACATGTAGGTGCAATAGTAAAAGCTCTTATCGGTTCATTAATACATAGAATCGTACAGACTTAAACATATACTGATACATTCAGTGTACTCTGCAGGAAATGGTAGAGGCTTCATTTTGCTTCTTTAATGCCATTTTGGCTCACACATGAGTTTTGTACACAAAATTATATCAGACTACAGATTTTTGATGAGCCTAAATGGATAGTATTAGGAACCCTGGAATGATGTATGCACATAAATAAATAAATAAAGTGAAGATTAACCAGAAGTAAAATGTTAGGAGCAAGTGGCTCCCAGTTCCAAGTGTTTGCAAAGCTGTGGGGTAATACTAAAATCACCTAACAGCAGGGCTAATATTTCAGTGAGTGCTAAACAAGAAGTTTATCATCTCAAACATATTCTGCTCATATGAAAGTAGCATGGCACACATTATTTTATGCAAGACCTCAACCTTGACACATAAGTTGGGCTAAGGAAGGGGTTTAGCTAAAAAACATACAAAAGATGTGAAGCTTAGCAGCAGTATATGAGGGCAGTATTGGATGCACACATCTGTATTTCAAATGGCAAATATAATAGTCTTTTGAATTGCTAAGACACTGAACTTACTCACCGGCCCCACGCAGGGATTTCTTCTCAGGTTTGGGCTTCGGGGTAGAGGAGGATGCGGAGGATGCAGAGGTGCTGGGAGTCGGGGTTGAAGTCTGAGGAATGGATAAGATATTTAAAAATAAATACAAGCAAGGTTCAGCAAGGTCTGCGATTCTTTGTGATCAAACAGGCGGACACACAAATGCTAAAATTGTATATAAAGCGTTTGCCATTTTTTTCAAACTTTATATTTCTTTAAATTTCATATCCATCACCAATGTTACATATTTAAAGCTATCAATACATGTACAATTTATATCCCTACTACTGGATCTAAAAAAGTCAATGGAAAAGTGCAAGTTATAATATCATCACTCAATTTGGTATAACTAGCACTGATTTATACATTGCTGGATGACTTCCGACCGTTTTTGCCCTACCTGACTCACACGAGAAGCTAGTTTATAACTCTTCCCTTCCTTCATATTTTCCCAGTTCTCGATCTTCTGACGCCTTTTCTCTTCTTCAAGCTGGGGAAAAATATTATTCAGACAGATGCTTAGTGAGTAAGACACCGCAGGGTATACACAAGGGCCATTCCACTAAATGTTCTCTTATTTACATTCCTACAATTTCACCCACTCTCTATAACTGTGTATAGGAATAAAATAAACGCACCAACCTCTCCATTTAATAACCTATACTGTTAACCAAATATTTTTATATATAAATGTGAGCTAGATATATTGAAGACAGTGTAAGAAATGGGTATGTTTCCATTGTAGATGGTGAACAAATAAACTAAAAGGTCATTTTAGCGATCATGCATTAAAATACTTGGAATAAAAGGAAGTTTTTCAGTTATTCCATGTAAAACAAGGGGTAAAATGTACTAAAAAAAAAAAAAAAAAAAAAAAGTGTTGGAGAGGCCTTGATCTGTGCCAGGAGCAGTTAGTCTCATAGAAAGTAATTAAAGCTCTTTTAATGGAGTACAATAAAACTGACAATATATTGCTCACTGCATGCGTCACAAAGTATATTAGGGGAGTTTCTCAGCTTGATTCTTAACCTGAAACTTTAGTACTTTATGACATAATATTTGCTTATTAGCAGTAACAACCAACAACATCTGTGTATATTTCAACAGAAAGTCAACAAGCAATGTCGGAGTCGAAGCCAACTAGAAGACTGCTTAGATTGTAAAGTGTTTGAAATTATATGGGACTATGTTGTAAAATATTTCCAATACATCTTCTGTAACTCCCTACATCTTGTGTAGGTTGCATTGTGTGCGAGTGTGCACCTATGCAGTGAGTGTGGACCCTGTCCAAGCCTCAATCACTTCCTAGGATTCATGCTGAGAATCAGATAACCAGGACTGTGTTCAGATTCCCACAACCCAGCTGGTCTTGAGAGAGATGGAGGCTGCCAGGACATAGCTGACAGTATTTGTTTTGGGTTAAAGTGCCAGGTTTCGTCGGTGCCAACACCACTATTGAGATTCTATATGTAGCATCCTGCCAACAGCTCTCTCACAGTCATCTGCGCTCTGTTACTAGGGGAGCTTTATAGCAACCAACCTCACCAAATGCTGAGAAAGCAACAAACCAGCCTGAAGTGCATGTACATGCCATTATGATTCTGTACAATTCAAAGGTGTATTTATTAAAGTACTGATATGGCATTACTGCATGGGAAATGTATGTCAACATATCTGTAATGTTTATACTACTATATCTCAGAAGTGGTTTGTATTCTCATTGCAGTTAAGGCTAGTTCTATTATTTTGAAGAATAAAAATTTGGAAAAAAAGGCTCCTTTTCCATCCACACCAACATGTAATGCAAGCAGCTAGGTCTGTCCACTACCTTCAAAGCTATCTTTTTTTTACAATTTTGTTTTTGCATTTTTAGATGCCAGTTAAACTTCATACAAATCTTTCTGGGACTATCCCAGGGTAGGGGCTAACTAGCCAAAAGGAGAAAAATTGGTAAGTTTCCACAGTCTCTAACGCCAATTTCTGTAGGGTCTTGGGAACGTAATCCATTTGTACAGTCATTCTTGGGGACACATCCAATGTCTCGGGAAATAGGATCTCATCCAGGGGCATACTGCTACACCCTTGGCCACAGGCAGGTAGTGGCTCCATCTAGGGAGCAGCTCAGGTGGGGGTAAAAAGCACTTCTCTGCCGGCACAATCTCCTTAGGGTCGGTTGTCAAGGCAAGTTTGAGTAAAACAGAGCAGGACTCAGGATTAGGGTCTCTGGATGGGGCTCACACGGGCTAGCAGACTTCACTGGGGTCGGTAGCTCCTTAGGGTGAGTATCCTCAAGGGCTGGTAAGGTTGGGATCTCCTCTGCAGCTAGGGTAGGCTGTGTCAGGTCCCTTGGTACCATGGGCCGCTTGCCGATATCCTTGAACTCTGGGAACTCTGCAGGGCTTGGGAGTGGAGCCTCAACTTGCTTCTTCCTCAGGGTCTTAGGGCCTGTACCCTCACCTGAACTCCCACACTTATCTAGATGTACCTCATCCATGCTAGGAAAGAGCTTCAGGGTCTCACACTCTCCATGAATGTCAGCCTTGCCATCTCCACCCGTTTCCTGACCACCTGGACATAGTGGTCTGTGGTTCAAGACTGGTAAACGTCCATGGGTAGTTAGGCAAACTCTCAAGGCTTACACTCTCCTCTGCCAACTGTTCAGTCTCCAGCGCCTCACCCTTGGTTAGCAGCTGGAACTTCTCTGGTTGTTGGCCATCTCCCAATGGCTGGTGCTGCTTAACACTGCTCTCTGGTCTTGCATCTACCAGGGACTGGACTGTTCTCCCGGCCTTCCTGTGCTGGCGAGTTCCCAGCAGTCCCTCTGATCTCACCTATTCTGTAGCAGTCAGGTCCCACCTGGGCCCACCGCCTCAAGCAGTTCCTCATACTCTTTTTCAATATCCATTTCTTTATGGACCAACATTTGTTCTTCTGTCCCTGGGTCTATTTCCACATCCTTTTAGCGTTGTGCCAATAGGATTTCCAGTGCTCTGCGGTTCCAAGGCCATACTTTGTATCTCCCTGCAGCACATCCGGTAGCACTTCCACTAGTCCAAGCCTGTAGTAGGAGGGCCATTGTGATCCAGTAGCTGGAAGCATCAGGTCCTCATACTGACCTTCCAAGTCAAACTTCATTCACAGCAGGTTCTCAAGCTGCTCTGCTAGCTCCTCACCCTGCTGAGGCCCCAGGAAAGCCATCAGCTAATTTTGAAGAGCTGTTCCCCCGATCGCATTCTGTGGCAAACAGTTGCCGCTTCCTCATAATAGTGATCAGGCTCTGTTTCTCCTGGATCACCTCCAACCTGTAGGTATCCATGTGGCCAAACCAGTAACAGTCTCCCTTGGGCTTGTAGGTCTGGATAAATCGATGATAGGTTTCTTAATCCCTGCCAACCGACGAAAAAACTGGGCTTCAATCTTGCATAGGTCACTATATGCCATCAGCTGCTGGTTACAGCACAGAGATGCCACCACTGCCAACCAGTTGTGACAATCTGGTGGTAGGGGCTATTACCACCCAGGGCCACCTGCTATAGACTACAGGTTCTTGGAAATCTCGGCACCAGCACCCCGATATCTGGCTTCTGTATCAGTCAGGGTCTCTCCACCAGGAATCAGCACTCCCAGGAGTCTCAGTAACCTTCCTCTGATAGTGACCAGGACAAGTTACTTGCAGGGTGTTGATAGGATAAGTATTGCAGCCACCAGGAGCAAAAAAGAGAACATACCATTTCTATATGCCTCAGCAGTGAACGGATATATTTTAGGAAAGTGAACAAAATTTATAGGGGTTCAATTTAGAGGGGGTGTATACAACACAACAATGACACAGAGAGGCAGACAAACACATGATATTGACTCCACATGGCCCAACCTCCAAATACACATAACGCTGTCTCCATGTCTAAATTAACTTTATCTGGCAAACAATGGGACAAAACAGATTACAATACAATGGAAGTGTTTATATAAATAGTCCAGTGACTGGAGCCAAGCAGTCTGTCCGTTATGGTGGTTCAATGGGATAAGATCCAGGACCTGGAAAAGGGGTCTGTGACAGTTTAGTAAAGCAAATCAGGTTTATTAAAACACTCTTAAAAAAGGTATCTGGAAGTTTCCTTGTTTTTTACTTTTTCTAATTTAACCTCCCTGGGGTTTTGGATTGTCAGTATTTAGAATGCTAAAGCGTTACATTCTAAAATACGGACATAATCATACCGGCCTTTAGACACCATTACCCTCTTCCCCCTTTATCCTCCTCCTCCCTTCCCTCATGCTCCTCCTCCTCCCCCCCACTTCCTTCCCCTGCATCCTGCAATAACATCCCTTTCCCCTCTTCTCATTAGCCTGGGATCAGCTCCTGCTGATCGGAGCCCCGTAGTGCGTCTTATGCCTTTAATCGGAACCGGTATATGCGAATGAGGTGACGTGCTTGTGATGTCACATCATTAGCATATACCGGTTCCGATGAAAGGCGTAAGACACGCTGCGGGGCTCCGATCAGCAGGAGCTTATCCCAGGCTAGTGAGAAGAGAGGGGTAAGGGATGTTATTGGAGAGGGGTGAAGGAGGGAGAGAGGAGGAGGATGGGAAGGAGGGAGGAGGAGGATGGGAAGGAGGGAGGAGGAGGATGTGAAGGAGGGAGGAGGAGGATGTGAAGGAGTGATGGTGGAGGAATGGCGTGCTGAGAGGGCCCAGGCAAATTCAGCAGCACTGGGCCCCTCCAGATCCTCCCTGTAGTAACCCAGAGCATTGGGGTTACCAATTTGGGAAGAGAAAATTAACCCCGAGTCACGCTCGGGATTACTGCTAGGAAGGGTAACACATGCTGCTTATATCAGAAACACACAAGCATACACAGGCACCTCATACTAATCAATAGAAAAACTGCACCCAAGTATAGCTTTTAACCCTATACTAACATTTCCACCAATATCAGCACAGGGCAGAGATTCAGAGCAGCAATGCTACCACAGTAGGAGCTGCTGCTTTCCAGGTGGAGAGAGGGGTGTTTAAGCAGCACTGCCTGAGCTGCTCCCTTCAAGGGATATGTGTGTGTGTGTGTGTGTAGCTGCCTCCGATTGGCCACAAATAATTATTAATGTTATGTGGTTTAGTTTTTCATGCATTATGGATTCTTCTCTATCAGATGCATTCAGCATCAGTACAACTTCTACACCTTTAAAATATTTCAATGCAAAGTGTGTGTATGTCGTGTGTTGTGGGGGTTCTCGTACAAACACTGTGCTCAACCTGGAAACATGCTTACTAAATTCACTGTATTATGAATACACACCTTAGCAACAATTCGGAAAAATCTTTTAATGTATTAACATCCGTTAATGTTTTGTATTGAGCTACAAAATATGAATCCCGGCAAACCCTTCCCCTGCTGCCTGAAATGATTCTTTGTTGACCAAAACCTCTCCACGAACTATGAGCCCTATGTAAATCAGTTAGGGAGGGCACTGCCGTAAATCAGCTGCAGGAGCTCCCTCCCCCCTAACTTCTACACTAATGTAAATCTTTCACTTCCCCAGATTAGAGAACAGCCGTAAATCCTGCCTTAGACGCAAATGATTTCTCTGCAGGGAGTAGCCAAACCAAGCTTTACGGATGAGACAGGGCTCTAGGAGCCAATAGGAAATGCAAACATCATGAATATTATAATGAGTGGGAAGTGAAAGGAATTGTTTTTTAATTTAAAAAAATATTTTGATATTAAAAACATGTGACAATTGTACTTATAGCTTCAATCTGTAAAAATGTGTTTATTTTGTGTTAAAATATGGAATAGTTATAGACAATGTATCAGAGAAGTGGCTCCTATGTAACATGATTTTGTGATGTGTATTAACCCCTTGAGTACTGGGTTGTGTGTTACCCTAGATTTTATATCACAAAATTCGCTTAATACTAACATATCATATTTTTTTTAATTACACATATGTTGATATCGGACTGTTAAGTGTCAAATTTATATGCTTCTGGGGGGGACTTAACAAGCATTTGAAAACCACTTGCGAGTTGTCTTTGGTACACATAAATCTGTCTTCTGCTTTTGCAGTGATGGCACTGCCCTGATTTGCGAGTGATCCATAAAGTCTTATTAGCACAGAGTTTGGGTGTCAAAGCATAACAGAGTAACTCATAATTTATTGTCAGTGCAGAATTCAATGGAGATTTATGCCTTGCTTTTCGGCTTTGTCGTGAAGTTGACTAATAGCAATGACCCGTAGCAGTTTGCTTGCAATGTTTTAGGGATGGGGGGTTAATACAGCTAGGTAGGATTTACTCTGCAGTTGTAAGTGCTTTTTCAGGGATTTACATAGGACCATATGAAAGGAGACCCAAGACCTCAAAAACAAAACTGTCTTTCTAAGTGCCTTGCAGCTTACAGAATTTTTTTCCCACAGAATGTAAACATTTGAAGTAAATGTCTCACACATTCCAAGGGTATGTATATAAAAAAAATACACAAAAATAATTAAATTGTGCCTATTTTCATTTCTAGTTGGTCATTTAATTATTTCATCAATGAATAAAAAAAAAAAAAAAAAATATATATATATATATATATATATATATATATATATATATATATATATATATATATATATATATATATTTTTTTTTTTTTTTTTAAATTACTCGTCAGTAGCAGATAAATAATTTTAAGACAGTCATCGTAAATAAACAAAGGAAAACATATTCGCACTGCATATTTATAACCAGGGGTGGACAAAAATATATAAAAAAATGCAGAGCCAGTAAGATTTTATAGGACGCAGACAAGCTGTTTTGCAAGAGCCTGGAGGAAAACCCTTAATAGAGATGCACTACACTTTGAATTTTTTTTTAGGAACCAGAACTATAAATTGTAGAAGCCCTGACTATCAAGTGCCTAGGAAATATTCACCTCTATTTATAAACTCACCTTCTAGATTGCTACCTTGTCATGGTGGAAGGGCTTGTGTACTTCAATGAAGCTATGAGTTATATTGTGTAGGGTTACCCAAGATGGGCAAGTCAAAGCAGAGAGGTCAGACAAATCACGGTACACTGGAGAAGCACAACCAGACACAAAATGATATGGGATTACATAAGAGCAGAGGGTGAGTAAAATGGCCCAACCACTTCATTAGATTTGGTGCTAAAGTCAAGAGGACACCCTGCTGTGGATACATTTGGGAAGGGAAAGGAAAGGCCGATGCTGTAAAGAATTTAGCACTGAAACCTGGAACGTTAGCTCTATGAACCACAGCAAACTAGATGTGGAGAGGACAAGATTAAACATTAATATCTTTGGGGAACTCAAATGGGAAATTATGAACTCAAATGGACATTTCACATCAGACAACTACCAGATCTTCTATTGTGGTCAAGAAATGGAGTAGCTCTCATAATCAATCAATTACAGTCAAATCAATACAGTCAGGAAAAACAAACAAACTCAACTGAAGAAAAGAGGTAAAATCATCAGACCAAGCAGATAAGAAACTGATAGTATCCTCAGTGACTATGCAGTGGAATTACAGAATAGATTTAAGGGACTAGATACGGTAGATAGAATGCCTGAAGTACTTTGGACAGCGGTTTGTGACATTTTGCTGATGATATTTTTTGCGTTTTCTGCACAAAGAAAGAAAACCAAGGCAAACTGGCTGTCTGATGAGGCTCTGACAGTAGCAAAGAAGGAAAGTGGAATATAGTGGAGTGGAAAAGATTTGTTCTACTGAATGCAGAATTCCATAGGATAGAAAGAAGAGATAATTAGACATTATATAATGAGAGATGTAAAGAGACAGACGAAGATAACATAATAGGAAAGTAAAAATAACTCTTCAAGAACATTGGGAGATTTTAAAGGAACCTTTCAAGCCAAAGTTGGCGTGATAAAAGAAAAAAAATGAACATGAGCGTGAGAGAGCTCAAAGAGCCAGTGGCTGACAGATGTGCCTGGCATGCTGCAGTCCATAGAATCATAGACAGTCTGATATGACTGAATGACTAATTCCTTTGCCTATTCCTTTGTTATTTGCTAAATCACATGTAATAGTTATCAAACTGCGATTCGTCGTCACGCTTGCGAGCCATGAACGCATAGAAGCCTTCCGAGTTCTGAGTACTTAGGCGATAAGCGCCAAAGGCGTTCATCGCCCTGCGAGCCTCGCGAAGAGAGCAGTTGAGGAATTGAAGCTCGGAGCACTTAGGCGATGAGAGACAAAGGCGCTCAATGGCTGCCAGCCTCGCAAAGTGAGGTGAGCAGTTGAAGCATTGAAACGCGCGGGACTTAGCCTCCAAGCAGTTAGGAAATGCGGCAATTGCCTTAGGCTGCATGCAGTTGAGGAACGAGGGACTATACGTTTGCTGTATCAAAAACAGCTTTTTCATTTGGTTTCTCCAGACATATTAACCAGAGAGGAGAACCCCCCCCACCCTCTCTCAAATTTACTATTGAAGGGAAGAGTATATGAACATTTACATTACAATGAGCTTTTAATGGTCTTATGATTTCTCCAGACCATATCAGCTTTTTCTTCCCATATCCTTGTAAAGAGGGTGTAATAAAAAAATAAACCTAATAAAAGTGGTATAAAAATGATGCTGAACCAAAATCTAATGAAGTAGTAGTGAAAGCTCACTTGATATTTATCATCAGTTAGCCACTAAAATGTATCATCTTTACACCTCATTATTTACATTTTCTATCCTATAACATTATTGCATTAACTCAGTTAACAAAAGTTATGCAGCGAGTTGGGTGACATCAAATCACCACTGCAGCACGGTCCTAACAAACTGCCAGTTGGGGATGTAGGAAGCACAGTTGGTGTTTTGGTGTGTGTATGTTGATGTGCGTTGGTGTGTGTGAGTTCAACTGTGCTCTGCTTATTTTTGTAATGGGTGCTTTACCCATGGTGTCTAGTGGAAATAAAGTAAGGCTAAAAATGTAATAGTTGATCTGACCTCACCTAAAAAAAAAAAAAAAAATGCCCTTCTCCCACTCCCCTCTGAGAGGCAAGGGTGAATCCAGCATGCCCTTGCCACTGGGAACAGCCATTGTTAGGACAAGCTCAGCTGGTGCCTCTCAGAGAGTAAAACCCAGTTGCACAGGTGTATTACACAGATCCGATTTACTTGGCTAGCCTTTACCTGTTTCTGCTTTTCTCTGTATCTTTCTGCCTGGGCATTGAGATCCTCTTGCATCCGCAGCCTGGCAGCTGCTACAGCCTCCTGTCTCCTGACAATTTTATCTGGATCTGCGGACACATGTAAATATACAAATAAGACAAATGAATCAAGGAAAGAGGAAACAAGTCAGAGTGATACACTGTTTTTCAGGCAAAACACACTAAAGGGCCTTTATGTGTGTTGGATAAATAGTGACAAATGCAGGCAGGAAGGAGGGGAGCGGTAAGAAGCAAGGTCCCTACTGACTAAATCCTCAGTTTATTAATGCAGCAGATCTATTTCTTTACTGCTATAAAAACAGTGAGTAATATATTCTGTAAAGTCAAACAATGTTATTGGAAGAGCTCTGATTATGGTAATAAACTTGTGTTTTATTTCTTTCTCTGTCCTGGACAGGAGTGCAAAATGGGGTTACCACAGACTTTCTTTCACGCCCATGTTTCTATGAGTCAGACAAAAGAATTATTATTTCTTTGATTTTCTTGGCTTTACTTGGGACAGAATAAAGAGAGCATGTGGTGTGAGAATCAGAATTATAATGAGAAATGGAAACTTAGAGGAAATTAGACATTAATTCCATCAGAAAATGTGCCCAAACTCCAATTTAGAGAGAGTGTGTGAGAGTGAGTGTGTGTACTTGCATACTGTTGCATTACATTCATTAAGCCCAGACATGGTTCTGAATATGGAGAACTTGCTGTGTGAACATGGTTGTTTTTTCTCTTTTAATCCATGTGTTTTTGTATTGGTGCTTTTTAATTACATTTTAATATTCAGCTTTTAAAACAGGATGTGTACCTATAATAAGTATTAGTATCAACATTATTATTAGATTATACGATTGACCTCAAGCTTTATTATATTATTACCTCCTATGTGATGTTTTGGAAGAGAACAGATTAGCAAATGCGGTTGCCAAGCATGTGCAAGCACCAGTTTGGATGTTGTTACATGCACTATAAGCTACGCATTCACATGCAAGTGATCCCACAAGCACTTCCCACTTTACTGCAAGGATAGAAACACACAGAAAAGACTACATTGCTGCATTTTGGTAACTAGGTCTTGTGATATATAAGTTTTAAACTGAATTGCTTAAAAATACATACTAAAAGTTGACTGAAAATAGTGTTTTGGCAGCATACAGTCAGGTCCATAAATATTGGGACATGGACACAATTCTAACCTTTTTGGCTCCATACACCACCACAATGGATTTGAAATGAAACAAACATAATGTGCCTTAACTACAGACTTTCAGCTTTAATTTGAGGGTATTTACATCCAAATCAGGTGAACGGTGTAGGAATTACAACAGTTTGTATATGTGCCTCCCACTTTTTAAGGGACCAAAAGTAATGGGACAATTGGCTGCTCAGCTGTTCCATGGCCAGGTGTGTGTTATTCCCTCATTATCCCATTTACAAGGAGCAGATAAAAGGTCCAGTGTTCATTTCAAGTGTGCTAATTGCATTTGTTGCTGTTAACTCTCAATATGAGATCCAAAGAGCTGTCACTATCAGTGAAGCAAGCCATCATTAGGCTGAAAAAACAAAACAAACCCATCAGAGAGATAGCAAAAACATTAGGTGTGGCCAAATCAACTGTTTGGAAAATACTTAAAAAGAAAGAATGCACTAAGGAGCTCAGCAACACCAAAAGACCCGGAAGACCACGGAAAACAACTGTGGTGGATGACCGAATAATTCTTTCCCTGGTGAAGAAAACACCCTTCACAACAGTTGGCCAGATCAAGAACACTCTCCAGGAGGTAGGTGCATGTGTGTCAAAGTCAACAATCAAGATAAGACTTCACCAGAGTGAATACAGAGGGTTCACCACAAGATGTAAACCATTGGTGAGCCTCAAAAACAGGAAGGCCAGATTAGAGTTTGCCAAACAACATCTAAAAAAGCCTTCACAGTTCTGTAACAACATCCTATGGACAGATGAGACTAAGATCAACTTGTACCAGAGTGATGGGAAGAGAAGAGTATGGAGAAGGAAAGGAACAGCTCATGATCCAAAGCATACCACCTCATCAGTGAAGCATTGTGGTGGTAGTGTCATGGCGTGGGCATGTATGGCTGCCAATGGAACTGGTTCTTTTGTATTTATTGATGATGTGACTGCTGACTAAAGCAGCAGGATAAATTCTGAAGTGTTTCGGGCAATATTATCTGCTCATATTCAGCCAAATGCTTCAGAACTCATTGGACGGCGCTTCACAGTGCAGATGGACAATAACCCGAAGCATACTGCAAAAGAGTTTTTTAAGGGAAAGAAGTGGAATGTTATGCAATGGCCAAGTCAATCACCTGATCTGAATCCGATTGAGCATGCATTTCACTTGCTGAAGATAAAACTGAAGGGAAAATGCCCCAAGAACAAGCAGGAACTGAAGACAGTTGCAATAGAGGTCTGGCAGAGCATCACCAGGGATGAAACCCAGCGTCTGGTGATGTCTATGCGTTCCAGACTTCAGGCTGTAATTGACTGCAAAGGATTTGCAACCAAGTATTAAAAAGTGAAAGTTTGATTTATGCCTGTTAATCTGTCCCATTACTTTTGGTCCCTTAAAAAGTGGGAGGCACATATACAAACTGTTGTAATTCCTACATCGTTCACCTGATTTGGATGTAAATACCCTCAAATTAAAGCTGAAAGTCTGCAGTTAAAGCACATCTTGTTCGTTTCATTTCAAATCCATTGTGGTGGTGTATAGAGCCAAAAAGATTAGAATTGTGTCGATGTCCCAATATTTATGGACCTGACTGTATATCAATTAAGTACTTTCTCCAGATTGCACACTCAAGGGGTCCAAAGATGCTGGGAGCAAAAAGTAATAGCACATGGAGACATTATCTGGCACCCTGAGGATTTCCAAACTTTGCAAAGGGGATAAACTGCATAGCTGATAAATGATTTTAAAAATACAAAAATTACATACTAAGAACATTTCCAAGTAACATTTTACATTTTTAATTAATTTGTACTTTCAAAGTTTTTATCATGACTTGTATTAAACAGTGTTTTTATTGAATCAGGTGAACGGTATACATATTAGAAAATACACGGCTTAAAAACTTACTTTTAAAAATGTGTAAGAGACAATGTATAAAGAGCGTCTCAATTAATCCTTATTATTCATATAGTTTAAGATCGAGAAGCAGACCAGTACTCTGAACACTACAATGGGAAATGAGATAAAACGTTTGTGTGATCAACCACCCAGCAACCTCCAGTTGAACATTTTAAATTATTTTCAATACAGATTGTATACTTGTTAAGGAACAACTATAACCCTATACTTGCAAAATGCACTTATGGAGAACTTCTCTGGATAATATGCAAAATGTGTTTAGAATATAAATGAATAGAAACATTGTAATTGGAAAAACTTCAGATATTTGTTACATTGGTAACAACTTAACATGGTTAGCCGTTCTGTAAGCGGTGACTATAAAAGTATTTTTAGGTAAAAACTTCACTTTAGCAGACATTGCTTGTACATGAACAATGCCATATTTGAAATGGAGTCAGCGTGTTCTACTAAATTTTTATCGTCTTTTCAAGAGTCGAAGAACTGAAGAGGGAGATTGGAGGAAGATTGGTTTACAGATGGGTGGATTCAGATAAGATTTCAGCATAGGACACATTCCATTTGCCTCTCACAGGTTCAGAAAAGACAACTTGTCATGCTCAGGAAACCTCCCCGCCCTCATGCCTTGAAAGGAAAGTGTTAATATTATGTACATACATACTAATTAAATATATATATATATATAATATATATATATATATATATATATCCCTTTTTAAATTGGCCATAAATTTACTAGCAGTGGCAGCAGCAGTGGTGGCCACCCACCGCTAGATGGCGCTGCTGGTTTTCAGTGCCGATACCATAGAGTTAGGGTTAGGTAGACTATTAGGGATAGGGTTAGTTTAATTGTTGAGGTAACCTTCTATGGTTACAACTTGTCTCAAATATTGGCAGCATTGCAAAATAGCGACAGCATCATCTATAGGCCACTTGCCGCAACTGCTGCGGTCACTGGTGGAAAATATGAAATAGGATAGATCCAAAATGAGTTTGCGAGACCACATTCTGTTGTGAAAGCAACTCAAGAGAATAGCACATTACAGTAAACAATTATTACATATAAACATTTTCATCTGTATGTTTTTAGTTTTTACATTTATTTTGCCCATTAGCGAGCTTAATTTTTCAAAAAGGGCATATTTTAAATGTGTGACTATATCGGTTCTTTGGAATACATGAACATACAGTATGTTAAGTTTACCAGTTGCCTGCAAGTCCCAGTACTTACTATTAAGCAAGGAAAAACATATTTCAGGGACATGTTAAATTATGTTAATTTTATACATCAGTCGCACTCCTTTACCAAAAGATGGTGAACAAATAATAAAAATTTGTAATTTTACCAATACAAGTTGATACATCAGAAAAGTAACTCAAACCTTCTTCAGTTTTCCTTGTAGATGTTTGGATCCGTCTAAAATTCTCGAACAGCTTCTGTACAGCTACATATACAACAATGCTTCCAAATAGGATGTACCATCCATAATTAGACAGCGTCGCACCCACTGGTGGAGAAAAGAAAATAAAGATCAGATATGGATTTCTCAAAACCTCAATAGAAAACAGACATTAAGAAAAAAAACTGATCAATGCCTAACATGCAAAAAAAAGGAATACATACTTCTCAAATCCACACACACAACAGAACATATCATCTTATTACAGGCATGTTAGAATTGTGCATACCCATCTCCTCTTAATGCACAAACATCAGAGACACTTACCTCTTTCTTCCTACTCCTTCCAAGACACTTGCCTCTCACCTCATTCTAATATACAGATGCATAAACAACAGGAAGACAGACACAACGTGATACATGTCTGTGGTGTCTCTGTATTAAGGAGAGGTGAGAGGTGCAGGTCTTCAATGCCTGTGTATTAGGAGGAGGAGAGAGGTATATATTGCTAATGCCTGTTTATTAGGAAGAGATAAGAAAAGTGGGTGTGCATTAGAAAGATGGAGGTAATAAAGAAACAACTCTAAATAAGAGTTTTTTTTTCCTCTAGTTCAAACAGAGCTATCCTAAAACACTAGCTTCTTAGTGTTGTGCCAAGATCAAGGTTGTGAACTTCTCATTGTAAAATGGTACCCACTAAGAATGTAATCGAACACAAGTTCTGGCTCACTTATGCTATTACAGCCTTCATTTGTGAGATGCTGTTGATTTCCCTTGGTACCATAATTTAGATGGGTAGTACATATGCATAACACAAATAATAATTGAAAGAGAAGCACACTGGAGAATGCACTACGCTTAAAAACATGCCTTAGATCAGTGTCAGGCATCCTATTTCACTTGAAGAACCTCATATGTGGCACTAAAGTCCATAAAAGGGCCACACAGTCCTTTTATTTTACCCATAGAAAAATGGTAAAAACACTGTAGGAAAGAGGCAAAGGTGAATTAATTAGTAATGGAGCTATAGATAATTAGTATTCAGGAAAATAATTGATATTTTTAGAGTGATAACATATATTGCGTTTTGTTAAACAGGGTCATGCTCCCAGATTCCTGAGAGCAGGCTGGGGGTCACTATAGGAAGTCAGGGCCACGTTGCCCATCACCTACTTTTAGGATAATATGTAGCAGTAATACATAGGAGACATGGGAAGCATCTCAGATTTGTTCTTTCAGACAGGATCAGAAAGATATGATATAGGATATTTGAGTTTTGTAAAAGCATAATTGAGCTAAAACTCTTTAAATAATGTGGTCCGTGAGTGTCTCCATGGGGCATGGAATTAAAGGGCCACTAAAACAAAACAAACATAAAATACACATCTAGAAAAATAAACAAATAAAAAAAAACACAATATGGTTTATTTTAATAGTCACTTTTTATCTTGGGAATTTCTCTGCCATGTACTATTTACATTATCGCCGATAAAAAAAATTAAAAAAAATAAAAAGATGTATTGTCTACAAATTCTTAAAACAAAGTTTAAGATTTGTATACTATTTGTGGCTCTCATTCTTAGGTGTATTTTACAGTTATATATAGATCTTAATAAATCAAGGACAGTCCACACTTAAAATATTATTTTATATTTCCATGAAAACACATACATTCCAGTCTAGGGTCTGGTTAGGGCAGTGGTTCCCAATCCTCTCTTCAGGGCTCCCCAGACAGGTCGGATTTTAATGTAACAATGTGTGAACACAGGTGAAGTACTGTATATACTCGAGTAGAAGCCGACTCGAGTAGATGCAGAGGAACCTATTTTATAAAGATATCACATGTCTCTTCCCACTCTCCCTCCCCCGTGTCACTCTCCCTCCCCCTCATGCTCCCTCCTCATCCCTTTCCCCCTCTCCTTTCTCTTATCTTCATTAGCTGCTCCTACTGCTCTCTGCGTGCCTTCCGGCTATGTCCACCGGCATATGCTAATGACGTGACATCACATGCGGGTCACGTCATTAGCATATGCCGGGCGGATACAGCCGGAAGACGGGATGGAGAGCAGATTGACTCGAATAGGAGCCGAGGGGGGCTTTTTCCGCATAAAAAATGTGCTGGAAAAGTCGGCATATACTCGAGTATATACAGTAATTTGATGCTTCATTTTGCTTGTTGAATTCCAATTTCCCAACCTGTGTTCACACACAGTTAAAATTGAAATCCTGACCTGTTTGTGAACCACTGCTCTAAGTGTGACATTTTGGCACTACTCAGCCTTAGTTGAGCATCTCTAATATAGGCGTACCCCGAGTTACAAACGACTTACAGCGTTCCATACTAAAGTACAGGCTTCCAAGGCTTTTTGTATAAGTTTATTTGTATGTTCTGTTTGTTTGAATTAAAAGAAAGATCACAATAGTTTCTGTAACTTATTATTACAGTACAGGCGTATTATTATTATTACTACTACAACAGTATTATTATTACCCCAACATTATAGTATTGTTATTATAAGGGTTATTATTATTCATCAGGGATCCGAGTTACATACAAATCCAACCTAAATACGTTCCCAGGAACAGATCTCTTCGTAGGCATCATTTGAAAATCTCTAACATGTTGTTGCTTAGATACAATCTCACAAACGTGAGTACACTCCTCCCATTTATGTAAATATTTTATTTTATTATATCTTTTAAGGGACAACACTGCAGAAATGACTCTGCTACAATGTAAAGTAGTAAGTGTACAGCCTGTATAACAGTGTACATTTGCTGTCCCCTCAAAATAACTCAACACACAGCAGTTAATGTCTAAACCATTGGCAACAAAAATGAGTGCCCCCCTAAGTAGAAATGTCCAAATTGGGCCCAAAGTGTCAATATTTTGCGTGGCCACCATTATTTTCCAGAACTGCCTTAACCCTCATAGGTATGGAGTTCACCAGAGCTTCACAGGTTGCACTGGAGTCCTCTTCCACTCCTCCATGATGACATCACAGAGCTGGTGGATGTTAGATACCTTGCACTCCCCCCACCTTCCGTTTGAGGATGCCCCACAGATACTCAATAGGGTTTAGGTCTGGAGACATGCTTGGCCAGTCCATCACCTTTACCTTTAGCAAGGCAGTGGTCGTCTTGGAGGTGTGTTTGGGGTTGTTATCATGTTGGAATACTGCCTTGTAGCCCAGTCTGCGTAGGGAGGGGATCATGCTCTGCTTCAGTATGTCACACTACATGTTGGCATTCATGGTTCCCTCAATGAACTGTAGCTCCCCAGTGCCGGCAGCACTCATGCAGTGCCGGCAGCACTCATGCAGTGCCGGCAGCACTCATGCAGTGCCGGCAGCACTCATGCAGTGCCGGCAGCACTCATGCAGTGCCGGCAGCACTCATGCAGTGCCGGCAGCACTCATGCAGGCCCAGACCGTGACACTCCCACCACCAAAAGCATACATCTATACAGAGCAAAGGTAGTTGAAATAATCCCTAAATGACATTTAAATAGATAAAGCACAAAGAGCACAAAAACACGGTGGCATGACTTTTCCGCGCTTCACACATGAGCGCTGCTGCATGCGAGCTCCCGTTATTTGTGTGTTACCAACATCTTTGTGCAGAAGCCGACATATGCGCTCAGGACCCAAGGCAGGACTTCAGATAAGGTGGGCGTAGTGGTCATTGAGAGTAAGGGTTATGGTTAGGGTAGGGGTCTGAGAGTTAGGGCACAGGTGTAAGGGTTAGGGTAGGCGATAGCTGGGGTGCCGAAGCTGGGCAGGGCCTGGTGTTATATAAAAAGGGTAACACAGGGGCTGTCATACAGTTGAGGGGCAGTGGCAAGACAGATGAGGGGCTGAGGTATATACAGGGGCTGGGTGTATAGAGAGGGAGAATGTTGTTATACAGAGAAGATAATACCATACAGGTGAGGGGATGTTGGTTTACATGGGCTGGTAGTTATTCAGAGAGGGCCTGGGAGTGTAATGGTGGCTGTGTTATAGGGTTAGGGGTCCCTCTTGCTGTGCCCCAGTGCCTGAGCCCTCTTGTCCCCTCTTGTCACACACAGTCCGCTCCACAGCGTGTGTACCCACGCTCTAGTGACGGAGCGCATTTATTCACAGCGCGCTGCTGTCACAGCAATGCTGTTGCCACGCTGCGTTGGCAGTGGAATTCAACTGCGCTCACAGGTTGGCGTGCACAAAAACACTGATATGAGATGAAACCCTGTTTGAACGTAAACAGCGGTGCAGAGAGAGTGGAGGCACCATCTGACATCATCAGGTAAATGCATATAGGGGGAATCAACACAAAATATTATAGAAAACATATATACACATGTGTATATGTGTTTGGTCTGGGCCTGCATGAGTGCTGCCAGCACTGGGGAGCTACAGTTCATTGAAGGGAACCATGAATGCCAACATGTACTAATGCATACTGATGCAGAGCATGGTCCCCTCCCTTTCGGAGACTGGGCCGCAGGGCAGTATTCCAACATGATAACGACCCCAAACACACCTCCAAGACCACCACTGCCTTGCTAAAGAAGCTGAAGGTAAAGATGATGGACTGGCCAAGCATGTCACCAGACCTAAACCCTATTGAGCATCTGTGGGGCATCCTTAAACGGAAGGTGGGGGAGTGCAAGGTCTCTAACATCCTCCAGCTCCGTGATGTCATCATGGTGGAGTGGAAGAGGACTCCAGTGGCAACCTGTGAAGCTCTGGTGAACTCCATACCAATAAGGCAGTGCTGGAAAAAAATGGTGGCCGCACAAAATATTGACACTTTGGGGGGCACTCACTTTTTGTTAGACATTAATGGCTGTGTGTTGAGTTATTTTGAGGCGACAGCAAATGTACACTGTTATACAGGCTGTACACTTACTACTTTACATTGTAGCAGTGTGGCATCTCTTCAGTGTTGTCACATGAAAAGATATAATAGAATATTTACAAAAATGTGAGGGGTGTATTCACTTTTGTGAGATCCCGTAGATACACAGATATAGATAGATAGATAGATAGATAGATATACAGATAGATAGATGCAAGTTGTGGCCTCCTTTGCATGTCCCTACCCAAAATCTTAAATTTAAATTCAGAGCAGAAGGTAATTCAACTGGACAGTTTTAGACATATATAGGTGTATATAGGGACAGACAAAAGTATATTTTGTATGAGCCAGACTGATTCATTAATCTTCATGGATGATATAACAGCACACAGTGTATATGTCAGAGCGGCAGACTGTGTATATACAAACTTGAGTCATTCTATACACATACAGATTTATTTTATTTAAAAATACAATTGGTTTCCACACGCCCAGAGCCTGGTACCTATGTAAAGAGCTTTGGGCACATTTGTTTTAACCCTATACCAACCTTCAAGCCAACAGCAGCACACATTACATGATGCCTTGCTGCAATCACAGACTGAAACAATGCATTAGTTGCTTGTGATTGGCCAAAACCGATTTTAGCAGGGATTTTCAGGGGTGTTAATTCTCAAAATCAACTGCTTGCAAACTCAAGAGATTTAGCAAACTTTAGGGTAAGTTTAATGTTTATATAGTTTTTTTTTCATGACAACAAAATGTTTTCATACACTACTGATTCTCCCCTATCAGATGCATTCATAATCCAGAACACTAAATACCGTATATGCATTTCAGGTCTTGATTAGTATCACTGCAGCTATACTGAATAATGACATGTCACTGGGTGAGGTGTGACACCCCGTCACCCTGTCCTGTGTCGCACGCCTGTCTCTGTTGTATGCCCCCTCCCAACTCCCTTACCTGTCTCCTGTAAGAACTGGCTCATATCCATGTTCTGGCCTGGCTGTCCTCCCGCCGGCCCAAAATCCTCCGCTGGATCCTGGCCCCCCAGATCCATGTTGTCACTGGAGCACCCGGATCCTCCTCAGTATCCTAGATCCGGTCTGTCTGTTTACTCCGTATCGACCAATCACCGACAGAGGTGACGTGTCCTATCATGACATCACAAGGGCTCTGAGGGAAAGTGACCAATAAACACCCGGAGCACGACTGCGTTCCAAGACTCGAACTGGGGAGGAAATACTGAGTGTGATTGGCTGGGAACAAATGACAGAAAAGGCTAGATGGAAGGATGATAGTGTGAGAGAGGAAAAGGAGAAGGGAAAGTAGATAAACATTAGAGATAGGAAGCGTAAAGTGAGAGTATTAGGAGAGAGGTGAACAGAAGAGCAGTATCACTGATAATGGCAGCGAGAAAGCTTACAGTGAGAGGAAGATTGAAAGAAGGGATGATGTCTTCTCTCTTGTTTTCCATCCATTTCCCCTTCATGACAGACATCTCCTACTCTCATCTTCTCCCTATCACTCTCTCCTCTTCTCCCTATCACTCTCTCCTCTTCTCACTATCACTCTCTCCTCTTCTGTTCTACTATACCACTCACTCCCCTCTTCTCTACATCACTCACTTTCCTCTTCTCCTCTATATCACTCACTCCCCTCTTCTCTATATCACTCACTCTCCTCTTCTCCTCTATATCACTCACTCTCTTCTTCTCTATATCACTTACTCTCCTCTATATCACTCACTCTCCTCTCTATCACTCACTCCCCTCATAGCCTCTATCACTCACTCCCCTCATAGCCTCTATCACTCACTCCCCTCATAGCCTCTATCACTCACTCCCCTCCCTCTCTAACACTCACTCTCCTCTTCGCCTCCCTATCACTCACTCTCATCTTCTCCTCTGTATACTCACTCCCCTCTTACACTCTATCACTCCCCTCTTCTTCTCTATTACCCATTCTCCTCTTCCTCTGTCACTCACTCCCCTCTTCTCCTCCCTATCACTCACTCTCCTATTCTCCCTATCACTCACCCTCAATTTCTCCTCTCTATCACTCCCTATTCTCCTCTCTATCACTCTCTCCTCTTATCCTCTCTATCACTCTCTCCTCTTCTCCTCTCTATCACTCTCTCCTCTTCTCCTCCCTATCCCTCACTCTCCTCTCTATTACTCACTCACCTCATAGCCTTTATCACTCACTCCCCTCCCTCTCTATCACTCACTCTCCTCTTCTCCTCTATATCACTCACTCTCCTCTTCTCCTCTCAATCATTCACTCTCCTCTTCTCCTCTCAATCATTCACTCTCCTCTTCTCCTCTCAATCACTCACTCTCCTCTTCTCCTCTCAATCACTCACTCTCCTCTTCTCCCCTTAATCACTCACTCTCCTCTTCTCTATCTATCACTCACTCACTCTCATCTTCTCCTCTTTATCACATACTCTCCTCTTATCTTCTCTATCACTCTCCTCTTATCGCTATCACTCTCTCCTCTTATCGCTATAACTCTCTACTCTTCTCCTCCCTATCACTCACTCTCCTCTTCTCCTCTATATCACTCACCCTCATCTTCTCCTCCCTATCACTCACTCTTCTCTTCTCCTCCATATCACTCACTCATTCTCCTCTTCTCCTCTCAATCACTCACTCTCCTCTTCTCCTCTCAATCACTCACTCTCCTCTTCTCCCCTCAATCACTCACTCTCCTCTTCTCCCCTCAATCATTCACTCTCTTCTCCATATCACTTGCTCTCCTTTTATCCCTATTACTCTCTCCCCTCTTCTCCTCTATATCACTCACTTCCCTCTTACACTCTATCACTCATCCTCCTCTTCCTCTGTCACTCATCCTCCTCTTCCTCTCTCACTCTCCTATTCTCTTCTATATCACTCACTCCCCTCTTCTCCTCTATATCACTCACTCCCCTCTTTCACTCTATCACCCACTCTCCTCTTCTCCTCCCTATCACCCACTCACTCTCCTCTTCTCTATATCACTCACTCTCCTCTTCTCTATATCACTCACTCTCCTCTTCTCTCAATCACTCACTCTCCTCTTCTCCTCTCAATCACTCACTCTCCTCTTCTCCTCTCAATCACTCACTCTCCTCTTCTCCCCTCAATCACTCACTCTCCTCTTCTCCCCTCAATCAATCACTCTCCTCTTCTCCTCCCAATCACTCACTCTCCTCTTCTCCTCCCCATCACTCACTCTCCTGTTCTCTATATCACTCACTCTCCTCTTCTCTATATCACTCACTCCCCTCTTCCTCTCTATCACTCACTCTCCTCTTCTACTCTCAATCACTCACTCTCCTCTTCTCCCCTCAATCACTCACTCTCCTCTTCTCCCCTCAATCACTCACTCTCTTCTCCATATCACTTGCTCTCTTTTTATCCCTATCACTCTCTCCCCTTCTCCTCTGTATCACTCACTTCCCTCTTATACTCTATCAATCCCCTCTTCTCTATTACTCATCCCCCTCTTCCTCTGTCACTCATACCCCTCTTCCCCTCTTTCACTCACTTCCCTCTTTCTCTATCACCCATCCTCCTCTCAATCATTTACTCTCCTCTTCTCCTCTCAATCACCCACTCTCCTCTCCTTTCTATCACTCACTCTCCTCTCCTCCCCATCACTCATTCTCCTCTTGTCCTCCCTATCACTCATTCTCCTCTTGTCCTCCCTATCACTCATTCTCCTCTTGTCCTCCCTATCACTCACTATTCTCTTCATCTCTATCACTCACTCACCTCATAGCCTCTCTATCACTCACTCCCCCCTTCCTCTCTATCACTCACTCCCCTCCCTCTCTATCACCCATTCTCCTCTTCTCCTCGCTGTCAGTCACTCACTCTCCTTTTCTCCTCCCTATCAGTCACTCTCCTCTTCTCCTCTCAATAATTCACTCTCCTCTCATGTTCTCTATCACTCACTCACCTCATAGCCTCTATATCACTCACTCCCCTCCCTCTCTATCACCCACTCTCATCTTCTCCTCCCTATCACCCACTCTCCTCTTCTCCTTCCTATCACCCACTCTCCTCTTCTCCTTCCTATCACCCACTCTCCTCTTCTCCTTCCATCACCCACTCTCCTCTTCTCCTCCCATCACTCACTCTCCTCTTCTCCTCCCTATCACTCACTCACTCTCCTCTTCTCTATATCACTCACTCCCCTCTTCTCCTCTATATCACTCACTCCCCTCTTCTCCTCCCATCACTCACTTTCCTCTTCTCCTCCCTATCACTCACTCACTCTCCTCTTCTCCTCCCTATCACTCACTCCCCTCTTCTCTATATGACTCACTCCCCTCTTCTCCTCTATATCACTCACTCCCCTCTGCTCCTCTATATCACTCACTCCCCTCTTCTCCTCTATATCACTCACTCCCCTCTTCTCCTCTCAGTCACTCACTCTTCTCTTCATATCTATCACTTACTCTCCTACTCCTCTCTATCACTCACTCGCCTCTTCCTCTGTATGACTCATTCACATTTCCCTCTGTATCACTCGCTCTCTTCTTCCTCTCTATCACTCACCCCCCTCTTCCTCTCTGCCACTCGATGCCCTCTTCCTCTCTGCCACTCACCCCCCTCTTCCTCTCTGCCACTCACCCCCCTCTTCCTCTCTGCCACTCACCCCCCTCTTCCTCTCTGCCACTCACTCTCCTCTTCTCCTCTCTATCACTCACTCTCCTCTTCTCCTCTCTATCACTCACTTTCCTCTTCTCCTCTCTGCCACTCACCCTCTCTGCCACTCACTCTCCTCTTCTCCTCCCTATCACTCACTCTCCTCTTCTCCTCTCTGCCACTCACTCTCCTCTTCTCCTCTCTATCACTCACTCTCCTCTTCTCCTCTCTGCCACTCACTCTCCTCTTCTCCTCTCTATCACTCACTCTCCTCTTCTCCTCTCTGTCACTCACTTTCCTCTTCTCCTCTCTGCCACTCACCCCCTCTTCCTCTCTGCCACTCACTCTCCTCTTCTCCTCTCTATCACTCACTCTCCTCTTCTCCTCTCTATCACTCACTCTCCTCTTCTCCTCTCTATCATTCACTCTCCTCTTCTCCTCTCTATCACTCACTTTCCTCTTCTCCTCTCTATCACTCACGCTCCTCTTTTCCTCTCTATCACTCTCTCTCCTCTTCTCCTCTCTTTCACTCACTCTCCTCTTCTCCTCTCTGCCACTCACTCTCCTCTTCTCCTCTCTATCACTCTCTCTCCTCTTCTCCTCTCTTTCACTCACTCTCCTCTATATCACTCACCCTCCTTTTCTCTCTATCACTCACCCTCCTTTTCTCTCTATCACTCACTCTCCTCTTCTCTTTATCACTCACTCTCCTCTTCCACTCTATCATTCACTCCCCTTTTCTCCTCTCTACCACTCACTTCTCTTTTCTCTCTGCCACGCCCCACCCTCTGCCACTCACCCCCTCTTCTCATCTATGCCACTCACTCTCCTCTTCTCTTTATCACTCACTCTCCTCTTCCACTCTATCATTCACTCCCCTTTTCTCCTCTCTACCACTCACTTCTCTTTTCTCTCTGCCACGCCCCACCCTCTGCCACTCACCCCCTCTTCTCATCTATGCCACTCACTCCCTCTTCAGCAAGGAAGCATGCAATGAATGCAGATCTCTTTGCACCCTGGGAACCTGGGGAACACTTTGCATAGAGGATATGGTTGCACCAAAGACCAGTGTACAGCATCTCCCTACAAGGCAGATCCTGAGGGGTGGAGGAATCACTGGAGTAACTATTATGAGAGGAAGCCAAGTTGGAGACGTGTTATCTCAATGTGTGAGGGATGTGGCACCCTGGCAAGGATAGTCCCTTCAGTTGACAGAGGTGGGATTCCTGACATGTTCCTTACAATACAATAGGGATTTGGGTGGGAACTGCTAACCTGTTGTGGATCAACACAGTTGACTCTGGGAGTGCAGTAGGGACTGCTACCTTTTGAAGACCTGCTAACAGATAGACCTGAACATCAATGTGGAGATGACTTATACATAATATCATATTTTCTAAATAACATCTATTCCTTTATCAGCAATAGGCATACCATATAGTTTACAGGATTAATACAACACAAAGATTAAATACTATAAGACCATTTAGATTTGTATCTTAGCACACTCCAAGTTTTTCATCTCAATGTGTAATCCATGTCATTCCCTTAGTGCCCTTTCTGACAGAACAAACATTCCAGGGGATAATAAACTTTGTCTTGTTGGCAATCTTTTGGTTTATATGATGGGCCATATAGCCATTTAAATTCTTGCAGAAACTTTGGGTTAACCCTTTGCTGTCCCACTAACAAACATGGGGTGCTGAACATGGTAGAAAGAGTATCTCTGTTAGATACAAGTAAAATCGCATTATTACAGTGCAGTAATCACGGCTGCTTTTAACTCATTTATGAAAAACATCCCTTTGACCAGTAATATTAAGCAAGCCACTAGTACAGAGCACATTCTGGACACACATACATTATTTAAACATTACACGTAAATGAAATGCAAATTGTCACAGTCCTTAGCACACATCTCATGTCCATTTTGATATTAGCAATCACACTGGCTGGGGTTACAAATAACAGAGCCCATGACTTCAAGTTCCAGTTGTTGCATTTATTTTCATCAAATGACTCAGCCCATTGGAATCCTGGATTTCTTATATTTCAGAAGAAGTTCTTGGTATGTAAGTATATAGATTCTTTTGTCAGTAATCTGTGAAGAATTATTTGTAGATATTGAATAATGCATTTTTAATTAGATATGTGTTTCGGGAAAATCCTAATATTTGTTAATATGTCTTCTTATGAAGATTCTGACTGGGGTGTGTCTGTCCAGGACTCTGTGTTTGTTGAGAGGTGTGTAAATGTCTCCTTATCTCCAGAGAGCATGTTTCTCTCCCAATTATACCCACAACTTAATTTGCTTATCAGAAATACCAATCAGGCTATGTATTTGGCAACCAATCAGAAACCATGATGATGTCATAAATAGTTAACCAATAAAAAAAGTATATATTTTTATTCCACAGACATAGTATCACTTAATAATAAAATCAGCAAAATTGACCTTTGAAGTACAAGTAGTAGCCTCGTTTTCGTTTTTTTCATCGGCCATTTTTTTTCTCGCATAGGTGATTTTCGAGTGGCGAAACTGTGCAAATTCAACTTAAATTTGCATGTAACCTCACTGCCAGACGTCGTGGCTGTCCCCCCGTACTGTGTGTGATGCCTAAGTTGTACAAGCAAACAAATCAGAGAGAGCAAGACTCCAACCGTATTTAAAAACACTTATGAAACCAAGCGAGAAAATCTAGGCCCCAACCATTCCTAAAAAAAGCATATTATACAAAGTGGGACTATATAGGCCACAACCGGACCTTAAAAACCCACATTACACCAAGCAGGACTACATAGGCCCAAACTGTACCTAAAAAACCTTAAAATACCAAGCAGGACTATATAGGCCCCAACCGGACCTTAAACACCCACATTACATACACCAAGAAGGACCATATAGGCCCCAACTGTACCTTTAAAACATTAAAATACCAAGCAGAACCATATAGGCCCCAACCGGACCTTTAAAACCTTAAAATAGTAAGCGGGACTATATAGGCCCAAACCGGACCTTAAAAACCCACATAACACCAAGCGGGACCATGTAGGCCCCAACCGTACTTTTAAAACCTTAAAATACCTATTGGGATTATATAGGCCAAAATTGTGCCTAAAAAAAACTTTAAATGCCAAGCGGGACTATATAGGCCGCAACCGGATCTTAAAACCCCACATTACACCAAGCAGGACTATATAGGCCCCAACCGGACCTTCAAAACCCACATTACACCAACCGGGACCATATAGGCCCAAACTGGACCTTAAAAACCCACAGTACAGCAAGCGAGACCACATAGGCCCCAAACGGACCTTAAAAACCCACATTACACCAAGAGGGACCATATAGGCCCCACCCAGACCTTTAAAATCCTAAAATACCAAGAGGGACTATATAGGCCCAAACCGGACCTTAAAAATCCACATTACACCAAGCGGGACCATATAGGCCACAACCGTACCTTTAAACCTTAAAATACCTAGTGGGACTATATAGACCAAAACTGTACCTAAAAGAAAACTTAAAATACCAAGCGGGACCATATAGGCCCCAACCGGACCTTCAAAACCCACATTACACAAAACGAGACCATATAGACCCCAACCGGACCTTTAAAACCTTAAAATACCAAGGGTGACTATATAGGCCCAAACCGGACCTTTAAAACCTTAAAATACCAAACGGGACTATATAGGCCCAAACCGGACCTTAATAACCCACATTACACCAAGCAGGACCATATAGGCCCCAACCTGACCTTTAAAACCTTAAAATACCAAGCGGGACCATATTTTCCCAAACGGACCTTTTAAACCTTAAAATACCAAGCGGGACCATATAGGCCCCAACCGGACCTTAAAACCCCTCATTACATCAAGCGGGACCATACAGGCCCCAACCATACCTTTAAAACCTTAAAATACCAAGCGGGTCTATATAGCCCCAACCGGACCTTAAAACCCACATTACACAAAGCGGGACCATATAGGCCCCAACCGTACCTTTAAAACCTTAAAATACCAAGCGGGTCTATATAGCCCCAACTGGACCTTAAAAACCTACATTACACCAAGCGGGACCATACAGGCCCCAACCATACCTTTAAAACCTTAAAATACCAAGCGGGTCTATATAGCCCCAGCCGGACCTTAAAAACCTACATTACACCAAGCGGACCTTAAAAACCCACATGGTCATCACAATGTCATGGTAGCCGCATAGTACGGCAGAAGGTCGGTGGGGAGAGGAAGCATGTAGCCTAGCTCCACGCTTCATTTGGCTGCAAAATTGCTGTGCCTTACACATATGGCTTGGGACTTAGATGTAAAAGATGCTATTAAATGGTAACCCGCAAGCAAGAGCCAGCCAAAACTGGGAAGCCCACCACGCAATGAAGACTTACTGACCCTTAATATTGACTCAAGCCAGCGGACACAGACTCTGAGAGATTCAGAGTGAGGCAAAGGACACCTACCGGAAGCTGAACCCCAGTCCTCGCGGCGAGGTAAGAGAACTCTGTGAGACCGGGCTCCCAGGGGAGCTGCCCTCGGACAGTGGAGCTGTTAACGTGCATGTGCGCGTACTTGCTGGAAGGGGTCGTGGCGTGAACAGAGTGAATATAGGTCAGTGGAGGCTGCTATATAAATGCCCTGTCTGCAGGCAGAAGTGTGTTACTGTGCTGAATAGCACTGGCAATATGGTGCTCTGAGAGACTTGAGTGCTGGCTGGAGTGCTTCAGAGCGGTGCACAGTTGGGTGGAGCGTGAAGCTTTGGGGAATCAAGGCACTATTGGTGTGTCCCAAAATGCATACATAGATGATTATGTTTTGGACTGATCTGACTGTGATACTTATCAGTGGTATTCACCTGGTATAGGTCTCACTAGAGCCCCAGAGCCTCATAACTGTGTTGGAAGTTTGATCAACTCCGGCAGCTCATGAGAGTTAGAAGAGATAGTAATCTGTAAGACCCGGAGTTACTGGAGGACATATGGGGGATAATTAAGATCAACAATTTTGCATTTTATATGTAACATAAACCAAGCCGGAACTTAAGGCTAATATATAATAACAACATGCCTAAAGCAAAAGGCAACTCGCATGGCAAGGCCAAATCAAATAATAAAACCAGTCAGATCACGGCTAAATATTTTCTTCCTTTGAATAAAGATCAGGAACAGGAAAGTTTATACCCAGAATTCCACAAAGGGAACAAATCTCTGGATTGTAATCTGACTATGTTATCAGATAACTCTTCTAATACAGATACAGAAGGTCAAGGTGAAGAAGTACTAACTATTTCCAAGATGAAGGAGCTATTACAAAATTTCCAATCGTCCTTTATGCTGGACATTAAACAACAAATAATAGAGAAATAATAGAGAATTCTAAGCTAATAAACAAAGTCAACATTAGAACATCAGACTTGGAAGTCAAATTTGATAACTTAATAAAAGATCATAATATGCTTCTAACTCACTCAGCAAAATTGGAAAATAAATTAACTGAGTTAAACAGTAAAATGGCCTCCATAGAGGACCGATCAAGACAAAATCATTTAAGAATTAAGGGAATTTCCGAGGACATATTGAACGACAATCTAAAACAATATCAGCCTTATTAAATTGCGATTCAGTAAATTTAAAAGGGCTCTTTTTAAGCACACAATATATATTTTTTACAGAAGTTTTTAGTTAGTGAACTTCTATCCAAAAGCAAGGTCTTCACTAACTAAAAATTTCTGTAAATAAAATATGCTATGTGCTTAAATAGAGCCCTTTTAAATTTACTGAATTGCAATTTAATAAGGTTGTATGTTATTAACATGTTGTCTTCCTTGGTTCCGGAGGTTCCCCAAACAGAAAGATTGGATGCTTGCCATAGACTTCTGAAACCTTCATATCTGGAGAAACACACTCCTAGAGATGTTATCAAATTACATTATCTGTCAACTAAGGAAGTTATAATCAAAGCCAATATTAAAACAAAAAAGCTCCAACCACCGTATTACAATATAAACATTTTCACAGATTTATCAGCTATAACGCTTTTCAAAAGAAGAGAATTTTCAATTATAACCTTTGCATTAAGGAAAGAAGGCCATGTATACTCAAAGAGGCTTGTCGATTCTGAAAGACACTCGCTGGTACAAAGTTATCACTTTAAATCAAGGATTAGAACTACTCAGCTCTTGGAACATCATGATAGAAAATCTGGAGAAGACAAACAAATCATTAACTCTTTCTAATCCAGAATGGCACAAAGTTTGATTTTAATTTGTTAACCAACTGAGATTATTGAGCTGGACAAATAATATGTGGAGAGGATCATAAAATTACAAAACCATATTATATGTGTTTATAGAAATATCTATAAACTAAGATTAATTAATCTCAAGTATAATCTCATCATAAAAGTAATCATGTTGTGCTTTAATTAATCAGATTAACTATTTACCCTTCTGGTTTGCTGTATAAATAATTACGTTTTGACGAGCTATAATATAGGTATTGGTATAAAGATTGTTCAATCACATCTTTGAGTGCAATCAATAATGAGGTTAAATTATTAAAAAGTTAAACACTGAAGGGTTTTTCTTTTCTTTTTTTTATAATTAACATTAAAGTAATAACGCTGCAATATCAGCATATGTAGATAAATATTTTATCACTAAATGTTTATGGGATATTGATATTTAAAGACTCTTTTTATTTTGAGTTAAAATGTATAAGGTGTTAGAGCACAATTCTAACTTACTCATAAATGTAAGTACACTATTAGTAAGGTAAATAATTAGTAATAGATAAAGACATTTTGAATAACACTATATTTGAATAGAATTAGAATTCTATATGTTAATATTAATCTTACACTCCTTTTAATCACACAGAACATTTAGGTAATAGTAAAAGGGTTGGTTAATTAATGAGTTACATAGGAGACACTCTCCTAATTTTTTTGTTGACCGAACATTTCTGAACATTGGCGTATAGCCCTATTGTTAAGTGTTGGTGTATAATTATGTTTATGTATGTAAGATTGAGTGGGAATGTATGGATGAGAAGGATTGCGAGTGTTCTGGGAGCTCTAATTGACTCAAGCAAAATAGGTTGAACTATTTAACGAAGCTGCTAGTAGAAATAGTTTTGTCTGTAAATGTATTTGCCTTGTTCAACTGCTATTATGGAATAAGATATGTCAATTAAAATAGTGAGTCTAATTGTTAGGGGTCTGAACTACCCCAATAAGAGACTTTCAATTTTAAGATTGATCAAGCAAGAGAAAGCCAAAATCATCCTTTTACAAGAAACGCATCTGTCAGAAAATTAAATTCCTATATTTGGTTCAAATAGTTATGAATATAAATATAATTCGACCTTTCAACAAATCAAGAGGTGTATCTATATTTTTTGACTGTAGCTTAAAAATTAAGTAAACTTTATACGAATGCGACCCTTGGGGTAGGTTTATACTGTGGATAGGGAAAATTAATGATTTAAATGTCTCCTTGATCAACATATACGCCCCTAATGACAATCAACTGCCCTTTATAAAAAAGACAATGAAGAAACTTAAAAAAATAGGACTTGGGATTGATATAATGGCAGGAAATTTTAACTCCACTATTAAACCAATGATAGACAAAAAAATCCAATAAAACTGTTAAAAACTTAGATGTAGTACTTAGAAATGCTGATAAACTCTCAAAATGTATAAATGATAATCAGATGTATGACATTTGGAGAACATTACATCCAAACGAAAAGGACTATTCATACTATTCTATGGTATATAAAACCTACTCAAGAATAGATTTTTTTTTAATGAATGAAGAAAGTTTGTCTAAGGTTACCGAAGCCAGGATAGGCCAGATATCTATATCGGATCATGCGCCAGTTAGCTTACAAATAAAATTAGATCAAGAAATAAAGGAAAGAGGAATTTGGAAACTGGATGACGCTGTGTTGAGATAAAAATACAGTGTTGGCATTGAGAGATGAAATAATAAAATGTTATGATATAAATTCTTGAACTGTTGAGCAAAATGGCACACTGTCATTTAAGGCCTACTTTAGAGGTCTTTTGAACCATCAAGTAAAAATAAAAGAAAGGTCTGCCATTAAGGACTCTTTTAATCCAGCTATATAACCTAGAAAAAAAACATAAAGAAAATCCCCAAGATAATACTTATATAGAGATAAAAAATGTGCAAGAACACATTAATACAATTAATCAACAAATTTCCGATAAGGCGATTTGAAAATTTCAGCAAAAATGTCATTATTATGACAATAAAACTAGTAAAGTGCTAGCGCACTAATTCAAAAATAAAATACGTAATTCCAGAATAGAGTATTTAATGGATGAGGGTAACCGTTTCTTTAAACCAAAAGATATAGCTAGGATTTTTGCTAAATATTATGAAGGCTTATATAACATGAAAAATGACACTTTATTAAAGGAACCAAGTGGCATTGAAATTCAAAAGTTTCTTAGTAAGATTAAACTTCCTAAAATTTCAGATTCTGAACTTGCAAATTTAAAATTTACCAATTACTGAAAAAGAAGTAATGGAGGCTATAGGTAAATTAAAAGCATATACTTCTCCTTGTCCGGATGGATACACAAATCTTTTTTTTTTTAATATTTGGTCCAGTACTTGCAAAACATTTAAAAGTTTTGTTTAATGAGTTCAAAGATTCGGGTAAAATTCCAAAGGACGTGATCAAAGCCTATATTATAATGATCCCGAAAAAAAATCAAGAATCCTGTCATTGTGGCAATTATAGGCCGATCTCCTTGATGAATACAGATTTGAAACTGTATGCAAGGATATTCGCGTTTAGATTGACACATAATTTAAATAAATTGATTTCAAAAGAGCAGACAGGGTTCATGATCGGTAGGCAGGGACCAGACAATATTAGGAAGCTTATGGATTTGATGTGTGATGAGACAGCATTTGATAGAATAGGGTGGGGGTATATGAGAGGAGGTTTTATTAGAGATGGGTTTTGGGTTTGTTTGGTTCCCATGCAATTGGAGCCCTTTACTCTAATCCATCAGCCTCAGTAATGGGAGCAAGTTTTAGATCTCAAGAGTTTGACATTTGTAATGGAACCCGACAGGGTTGCCCCCTCTCCCCCACCCTGTTCATTCTATTACTGGAACCTTTAGCTTTAGCTATTAAAAATGATGAAGCAGTGAGGGGGAAAGGGGTGGAAGAGAGGGAACACAAAATCACCATGTTTGCAGATGATGTGGTGTTGTCATTGGAAGAGCCACTGACAACTTTGCCTCACTTACAATATAGTAAAGTTTATAATTATAAATGAAATGCTCAGAAATCATAGATCTTGAGCATAAACTTATTAAATTCACTTAAACTCAAACTGAAGAAAATGTTTCCCTTTGATTGGGAGGCTAATTCGTTTAAGCATCTGGGTATTACTTTTGATAAAAATATAAAAAATATGATCAAAGTGGATTGTGAGATAACTCAGGAGAAAATAAAAAATATTATATCAAGTTGGGAAACATAAAAAATGTCCTTTTCAGGAAAAATTGCCAGTGTCAAGATGACGGTTTTGCCGATCATCAGTTATTTGATTAGATGTATTCCATTGGAACTTCTTAGACAATTTATAGCAAAATTACAAAATAGGATTGATACCTTTATTCACTCAATAAAACATGTCAGAATAAAAAGGATTGAAATGTCTAGGAAATTTTCTAAAGGTGGAATTGCATACCCACTTTTATATCTTTATCAAAAAGCTTCATTATTTGCTCAAGCTCTCAAATGGTTAGAGGTAGGTGATGACTTGGCTTGGTTTCCAATAGAAAGTAAATGGTGTTGAATAAGGATTTAAAAGCCTTAATTTTTATAAATAGCTTTGAGACTAAATCTATTAAGAAAAAGGCATTTGTTGTTAAGAAATATAATCTTCCATCTTTAAGCATGGCTACTCCAATTGTAACAGTGACTAAATTTTACAATATAGTATGGAAAAACCACTGGACAAATCATGGCTTTCAATATCTGAGTAACTTATTCATTTCAGGCGAAATGGCTTCTATTCAGCAATTGGAAAATAAATATGGGGTCAAACCATTTAGCTGGCTGACGTATGCTCAATTAAGACGTTTCTTAGAATCATTAAGTAAGGTTTGTAAATTAAACACCAATTTGAATAAATTTGAAGTATTTTTTCCTTAGTGGTGAATTTTCTCATATGACCTCTAAAATGTTACATTTCTTACGTACTCAGAGTCAAATCTAACTAAAAATATCCACTTATGGTCAAACAAATTGAAGATCAATTCAAACCCAAAATTATGGGATCAAGCTCTAATAAACACTAATAAGGTGATTAAAAATGCTGCCGAAAGAGAGATCTATTTTAAAGTAATAAATAGATGGCACATAGTGACGATTAAGTTATACAATTTCTCTCATAAGAGCGAGGACAAATTATGTTGGAGAAGCTGTGGACTGCAGGGCAGTTATCGTCACATTTGGTGGACTTGTCCCCTTATCATAACGCGCTGGGAAAAAGTTTTGACTCTATTTTGATTACCCTTAAGGAGGTTATCTCTCTGGCGGCCAGCACCAGTCTTTTACATATATTTTTGAAGAACTATAAAAACGAAGAAATAGCCTATATGTTACAACTAGTTACAATAATTAAAATTGTGACTGTCTCTAAATGGAGACAAGTTATCTCTCCAAGTTGGAATTACATTTTAGTTAGAATGGGCCGATGCTGGGAGCTCGAGAGAAACCTCCACGATATTGGAGTTTTAAATAAAAATAGTAAAAAATGGCTGATTTGGGATGCTAGAATTGAACAATTTCATCAGTTAATTAGAGGTTTGCTTTAGTGATTACCCTGGTATATATGATCTATTGAGATAAGTTGACTGTAGGTATGAATGTTGGATGTGTGTAATTGTTTGTACTGTGCATTAGCATGTATATGACATTTAGCAAGTGCTGACAAAGGTTTCTGTGCTGTAAAAAAAGGAGACAATGATAAATCATTTCAGAACTTTTCCACCTTTAATGTGACCTATAAACTGTACAACTCAATTGAAAAACAAACTGAAATCTTTTAGGTGGAGGGAAGAAAAAATAAAAATAATGTGGTTGCATAAGTCTGTACACCCTCTTATAACTGGGGATGTAGCTGTGTTCAGAATTAAGCAATCACATTCCAAGTTGTGTAAAAGAGGAGTCAGCATACACCTGCCATCATTTAAAGTGCCTCTGATTAACCCCAAATAAAGTTCAGCTGCTCTAGTTGGTCTTTCCTGAAATGTTCTTAGTCGCATCCCACAGCAAAAGCCATGGTCCACAGAGAGCTTCCAAAGCATCAGAGGGATCTCATTGTTAAAAGGTATCAGTCAGGAGAAGGGTACAAAAGAATTTCCAAGGCATTAGATATACCACGGAACACAGTGAAGACAGTCATCATCAAGTGGAGAAAATATGGCACAACAGTGACATTACCAAGAACTGGAGCTCCCTCCAAAATTGATGAAAAGACGAGAAGAAAATTGGTCTGGGAGGCTACCAAGAGGCCTACAGCAACATTAAAGGAGCTGCAGGAATATCTGGCAAGTACTGGCTGTGTGGTACATGTGACAACAATCTTCCGTATTCTTCATATGTCTGGGCTATTGGGTAGAGTGGCAAGACGAAAGCTTTTTCTTACGAAGAAAAACATCCAAGCCAGGCTACATTTCGCAAAAACACATCTGAAGTCTTCCAAAAGCATGTGGGAAAAGGTGTTATGGTCTGATGAAACCAAGGTTGAACTTTTTGGCCATAATTCCAAAAGATATGTTTGGCGCAAAAACAACACTGCACATCACCAAAAGAACACCATAGTCACAGTGAAGCATGGTGGTGGCAGCATGGTGGTTTTTCTTCAGCTGGAACTGGGGCCTTAGTTAAGATAGAGGGAATTATGAACAGTTCCAAATACCAGTCAATATTGGCATAAAATCTTCAGGCTTCTGCTAGAAAGCTGAACATGTAGAGGAACTTCATCTTTCAGCATGACAACGACCCAAAGCATACATCCAAATCAACAAAGGAATGGCTTCACCAGAAGAAGCTTAAAGTTTTAGAATGGCCCAGCCAGAGCCCAGACCTAAATTCGATTGAAAATCTGTGTGGTGATCTGAAGAGGGCTGTGCACAGGAGATGCCCTCGCAATGTTACAGATTTGGAGTGTTTTTGCAAAGAAGAGTGGGCAAATCTTGCCAAGTCAAAATCTGCCATGCTGATAGACTCATACCCAAAAAGACTGAGTGCTGTAATAAAATCAAAAGGTTCTTCAACAAAGTATTAGTTTAAGGGTGTGCATACTTATGCAACCATATTATTTTATTTTTATATTTTTTCTTCCCTCTACCTAAAAGATTTCAGTTTGTTTTTCAATTCAATTGTACAGTTTATAGGTCACATTAAAGGTGGAAAAAGTTCTGAAATGATTTATCTTTGTCTCATTTTTTTACAGCACAGAAACCTGACATTTTAACAGGGGTGTGTAGACTTTTTATATCTACTGTATATACAAGAATTGGGGTGGTGCAGTGGGTTAGCGCTTTGTGCTTCCACAGCTATTCATCTGGGTTCTAATCCAAGTCTGTTCCACTGGAGAAGGAACTGGCAACCCACTCCATTATCACTGCCTGTGCAAACGTACTTTGTTGAGATCAGCATGGGAGATTAGTCAGTAAAAAGAGTGGGAACAAAGTGGGGAGTGTTTGAGATCATTGCCTTTATAAAGCCTTCCCGATGTCATATCATAACAATAAGCCTCATAGGCTTCAGAGCGTTCAGAGGGAACAGTCCCAGGGGAGCCTGCAGCACTGATTGGTGGATGCTGCAAGCTGTAAGTCAGGAAAATTGATACAATTGTAGCAGAGTGAATTAATATGCTCCCAAGTTGGAGCGTTACAGCCTGACACTCACACAGTAATATGATCTAGCAGTGCATCAGAGCTGGAGAAGGAGGGTAGGTGCTTGGTGGGATGTGTGCGCACATTTGGTGGCCTGCACATTATGTCGTGGAATTCTGCTTTGCGCTAAAGTCAGTGTGCTCATTTGGTGTATTCTGTGGGTTTCTGATCCTGTTGCTGGTTTATGTGGAATAAACAGTTGCTGTTGTACTGAGGAAACGAGCTGCAGGCTGTTGTCCTTTAGTTCTAGGAGTAGTCCTTTTTGTGTATGGTGTGGATACCTGATAAAGTTGCTGGTTTATGTGGAATAAACTGTTGCTGTTGAACTGAGGAAACTAGCTGTGGGCTGTTGTCCTTTTGTTCTAGGAGTACTCCTTTTGGTGTGTGTTTTGTGTTCCTGATCCTGTTGCTGAGCAAGAAAGTCAGCTGGAGGAGGTGTTGATTCAACCACTGGAGCTCTGGATCAGTGGTGTAAATGGTGGGATACTTTGCTTGGCCGGTTAAACTGAGCCTCTTACTGTGGCAGCGCTACTTGACACAACCTAAAATTCCTTATTGGACGGTGAAGAGGATTGTGTAACTCCATAAGTGTCCCACTATAGCAGTGTTTTAACTGCTTCATGACCTGCTTGTGACAAACACACAATAGATGTTAAAAAGTACTTAGATATTGTACAAAATTTACATCTGCTTAAACTTTAGAATAGAATATATTAAAAAAAACAAAATGCTATACTGAGATGCCATATGTGGGTTAGTCGTCGAAGCTGGGGGATTTATTTTATTCCTGGACTGCATTTTGTGTCTTTAGCCTGTTGCCTGCACACTAAAAGCTTCTTATAATTTAGCAATTTCTTAGAGTTTGTTAGAAAAGTTGTTTATCTCACTGAATATCCTTGTGTTAGCTACAGTTAGAAATGATTATGAGTCCACTGCTGATATTGTGATATGGTGAAGTTCGCTCCGTCTGTCTTTAGACTCTCCAGCTGGCTACAAGTATAGAATACATTTCTGTTTCTGGTGAGACAAATTCCAATGTGTCTGAAAGAATTTCTTCAATAAAGCATAGGCATCCATAAGGGATGCTACCATTTGGACATTATAATACAGCACTCTCTGCACATCCCTGATTCCAGTATCACAGCTTGATGCCCAATATAATTTAATAAACCAAATGCAAGTTCTATGTCTCTCTATAATCTAATGTTGTGCATTTTCAGGGTAAAAAGAATGCCACATCAATCGATTTATTTACATTAAATGGTTGTCCGTTGCCACTTACTAATTCCAATTTTAAACATACTCAAACACTTATATTATGCCTCTTTTAACATGTAAGAGTTAAAACCTTTTCCTGTTAAATTGAAATACTCTAAGTTGGCAAATTTATTTTTATCAAACTAAAACTTGGCTAGGCCAAATTACAAATATTTTCTCACGAGCAAGAAAGACCTTCAGAATGTTACTTCTAAGATCATTTCATTTCAATTCTCCATTGTCTATTATCACACAGGTGGCAAGATTAGAACACAATGGGTAGTCTATTGACCAGAAATAATTTGGCACATAATTAATGTCAAGGTCATATTTATTAGTACTTACCACAGCACTCCCAAGTGGCTATTATTCCTGTACATGAAAGAGGGGAGTAACTATTTATGATTGGTGGAAACTAACCCTGTGACGAGGAGGAATAAATAGTTATCTAAAGCAGGGAGAGAATATTCTGGGTCTTTTGGTCTTTTGCTGTTTTCTGGGGTCTTTCCTGCTATTGCCTTATCCCTCTTCTATACCATTTCTAATCTTATCTGATGGTCCTGTCTGTGGACAAACTTGACTATCATCCTTGGCATAAACGTATGCCAACTTCACATCTTCCTTAAGACATATTACTATATTTGACTATATCAAATTCTGTTCTATCTCCACCACTCTTTCTAACAATCCAATCACACAAAGAGGGATTTCTTCAGTGAGAAGGGATTCTCCAGTGACAGGTGTTATCCTGAAATTCTACACATAGGTAATGTATAAAGTGGTGTTAACTATCTAATTTGTAGTAGAGTATAACTTAGGCCTGTATATCACAATCCTTCTGTTACACTTTTGGGAGTGGTCACAAACCCAGACAAATTAGCATCTATATTCCGGACTGTAGAAGTTAATCAATATTTTAATCTGTTACCCATATCCCGTAAAACAGACTGATTGATTTTATGCAATAATGTAACTGTTTAATTCTGATACAAATCCAATTGTTAAAACATCTACACAACCAACCCCACTTAGCTATACTCAACATATATACCATATATAAGCAACAATTATCTATTCTATTGACCTTTCTTTGTGTATCATTTGGGTGCTTAACACCCGTTTACTTCTATCTAAAAAATGACTTTATTAGGATACAATTGATCCTGGACGACGCTGAAGAAATGTTTAAAAAAGTGCTTACAACTTTTACATGGTGCCAAAATTACAGTGCTTTAGACAATTATAAATATTGAAATAGTCAATTCTATTTCAATTACTCTAGATCCATATATTCTTAAACTGGTATAGTACTATTGTTTTAAAGATGGGCAAACCAACTCTCATATATCAGGTTATACTGATAATCCTGTAAATACAGGATACACTGATAATCACAGAGTTGAAAAAAAGTAAATAAAACAGCACAAAATGTACATATTATTAAAAACAAACTATATAGTGGGAACACAGGTATTCTATATATACAAAAACAGGGTATCTTGACAGTCAATTAGACAACTATATATTTAAGCAGAAAAAATATTTCATAGTTGCAATAAGAGTAACATTTACAAATCTTTAAACAATAAATATGGGAGGGTAATAACATGTGGCAAACAAAATACTTGTAATTCAGTTCCCCTCTCTCCACACTCCTTTTTCTAATAGAAGTTGACTAGTGAACCCATTGAGCCATATTGTAGATATAAGAGCCTGTCACACTGAAAAAAAAAGTGCCAACGGTCCGTTCGTCCTCTTAAAGGACTTTTCGAGGATGAAACGGACCATTGGAACTTTGTACACGCTGTACATGGATTGGATACTCAGCCTGTGTTTAATCCAACCTTGGCTTTGCATTAAAGCTGTGCAATACAACATGCATAAGCTTAAAGGAAGCCATGTTTGATAATGGCTAGGATTGAAGAGCGAGGCATTTGTGGGCACATTTGCACGTCCCAGCTTAGTTTACCAGATTGCAGTGTAATCACTGTTTTTCCCGGAACTCTGAGCTGGAAGCAGGTTTTTTAACTTTTGACATTCAAATGTGAACACAGATGTACTTTTTATTTACTGTACGGTGGAGGGCTTCTATCGCTCTTTTGCCCACCATATTATAAATTAATATATATATATATATATATATATATATATATATATATATACACATATACATATACACAGTGGATATAAAAAGTCTACACACCCCTGTTAAAATGTCAGGTTTCTGTGCTGTAAAAAAATGAGACAAAGATAAATAATTTCAGAACTTTTTCCACCTTTAATGTGACCTATAAACTGTACAATTCAATTGAAAAACAAACTGAAATCTTTTAGGTAGAGGGAAGAAAAAATATAAAAATTAAATAATATGGTTGCATAAGTATGCACACCCTTAAACTAATACTTTGTTGAAGAACCTTTTGATTTTATTACAGCACTCAGTCTTTTTGGGTATGAGTCTATCAGCATGGCACATTTTGACTTGGCAAGATTTGCCCACTCTTCTTTGCAAAAACACTCCAAATCTGTCAGATTGCGAGGGCATCTCCTGTGCACAGCCCTCTTCAGATCACCCCACAGATTTTCAATCGGATTCAGGTCTGGGCTCAGGCTGGGCCATTCCAAAACTTTAATCTTCTTCTGGTGAAGCCATTCCTTTGTTGATTTGGATGTATGCTTTGGGTCGTTGTCTTGCTGAAAGATGAAGTTCTTCTTCATGTTCAGCTTTCTGAAGGTTTTGTGCCAATATTGACTGGTATTTGGAACTGTTCATAATTCTCTCTATCTTAACAAAGGCCCCAGTTCCAGCTGAAGAAAAACAGCCCCAAATCATGATGTTGCAACCACCATGCTTCACTGTGGATATGGTGTTCTTTTGGTGATGTGCAGTGTTGTTTTTGCGCCAAACCTATCTTTTGGAATTATGGCCAAAAAGTTCAACCTTGGTTTCATCAGACCATAACATATTTTCCCACATGCTTTTGGGAGACTCCAGATGTGTTTTTGCAAAATGTAGCCTGGCTTGGATGTTTTTTCTTCGTAAGAAAAGGCTTTCGTCTTGCCACTCTATCCCATAGCCCAGACATATGAAGAATACGGCAGATTGTTCTCACATGTTCGACACAGCCAGTACTTGCCAGATATTCCTGCAGCTCCTTTAATGATGCTGTAGGCCTCTTCACTGTGTTCCATGTTATATCTAATGCCTTGGAAATTCTTTTGTACCTTTCTCCTGACTGATACCTTTTAACAATGAGATCCCTCTGATGCTTTGGAAGCTTTCTGTGGACCATGGCTTTTGCTGTGGGATGCGACTAAGAAAATTTCAGGAAAGACCAACTAGAGCAGCTGAACTTTATTTGGGGTTAATAAGAGGCACTTTAAATGATGGCAGGTGTATGCTGACTCCTATTTAACACGATTTGGAATGTGATTGCTTAAAAATGACGGTTAATAAAATTGTAAGGCTGGGAATGCTGTTTGCCACACAATGGAAGCTTTTTGGTTGTCTGAGCACCTTCGACGCTTATTGGAAGCCCTGCGCTGAGCGTCTTTGGCACTCATTGCAAACTGCTCCTCTGGTGTACTTTTGCTCCTCTGAGCACCCTCTGCGATCTTTGTGAGCCCCGCGCTGAGCGCCAAAGACGCTCATTGCGAGCCTCTCCGCTGTACTTTTGGTTGTCTAAGCACCTTTGGCGCTCATTGCAAGCGCTGCTCTAATCCCCTTTGTTGCTCATTGCGAGCCTCTTCCCTGCTGTAATTTGGCTCCTCTGAGCACCCTCGGCGATCATTGTGAGCCCCGCGCTGAATGCCTTTGTGTCTCATTGCGATCCTTTCCCCTGGTTCTTTTATATATGTAAAGTAGTAAGTGTGCAGCCTGTATGTATATGTAAAATTGCTGTCCCCTCAAAATAACTCAGCACACAGCCATTAATGTCTAAATTGTTGGCAGCAAAAGTGAGTACCCCCTTAAGTGGAAATGTCCAAATTGGGCCCAATTTGCCATTTTCCCTCCCCGGTGTCATGTGACTCGTTAGTGTTACAAGGTCACAGGTGCGAATGGGGAGCAGGTGTGTTAAATTTGGTATTATTGCTCTCACACTCATACTGGTCACTTGCAGTTCACCATGGCACCTCATGGCAAAGAACTCTAAGGATCTGAAAAAAAGATTTGTTGTTCTACATAAAGATGGCCTAGGCTATAAGAAGATTGCCAAGCACCCCGAAACTGAGCAGCAGCACGGAGGGCAAGACCATACAGCGGTTTCACAGGACAGGTTCCACTCAGAACAGGCCTCGCCAAAGAAGTTGAGTGCATGTGCTCAGCGTCATATCCAGAGGTTGTCTTTGGGAAATAGACTTATGAGTGCTGCCAGCATTGCTGTAGAGGTTGAAGGGGTGGGCATCAGCCTGTCAGTCCTCAGACCATATGCCACGCACTGCATCAAATTGGTCTGCATGGCGTCCCACTAGAAAGCCTCTTCTAAAGATGATGCATAAGAAAGCCTGCAAACAGTTTGCTGAAGAGAAGCGGACTACGGACATGGATTACTGGGACCATGTCCTGTGGTCCGATGAGACCAAGGTAAACTTATTTGGTTCAGATGGTATCAAGCGTGTGTGGCGGCAACCAGGTGAGGAGTACAAAGACACGTGTGTCTTGCCCACAGTCAAGCATGGTGGTGGGAGTGTCATGGCCTGGGCTTGCATGAGTGCTGCCGGCACTGGGGAGCTACAGTTCATTGAGGGAACCATGAATGCCAACATGTACTGTGACATACTGAAGCAGAAAGAGGAGAAAGGAAAATGGCTGCCAAGCATGAAAGATCAGCCTCTATCCATGATGTCACTGTCCTGAGCACACACGCCTGTCACTCACCAACAGTTCCAGGGAGTCTATGCATACATACCTCTGCGATCTGATTGGTTTAAATCAGTTGGGGAGTGTAACAACACTGTTTGTAATCTGAGCTGCTTCTAAGCTGTCTACAATCATGTAAGCACAACAATCACCATCATTGTTTCAAAGTACCATATCTTCCTAAAAAAAACATGTATTTAACAAAATTAAAAAGTATTTCAACTTACCTTTATGAGATCTTTCCACTGGTGTCCTCCAAATTGTGCTTAATTTACTATCCCTTTAATCAATCTATACACTGTAATATTTTAAGAAACTATATTAATCTATACAGTGTAATATTTGCATCATATCAATTGCATGACACTAAGAACTGAAAAGCTACATTTCAAGTGTCCTTTTACTGCACACGGAGAAAGGAAGGAAAATACAGTTGGATTATGAGTTGTAGTGTTGGCAGGTATAAGTATAATAAGTAAGCAAGAGCAGGCAGACTGATAGTAACATTGTGACGGCAGGAAATGTGAGTCAAGCTTACTGCTGTCTCTCAGCTCTTTTTTTTGTATCTGTCATTTTTGCTAGAATGGAGTGATGTACTGTATTGGTAATTTAACACAGAGACATTAAGAGGGAATTTTAATTTTACGCCATTTAGCCATCCTAAAAGATTAATCGATTTTAATTATTTTAGGTAATTAGATGCTTGGGAAGAAACATGGAGAATCTTGCATACCCCCTTGGCATTATATTAATACTAGCGAATTGCCTGTCAAAAAATTACGGCAATTGAATTGTAAGTCAAGGAATGGTGTTTGGCACAGACATTATTTTTTGTGGTGGTTTGAGATTTCTGTAGTGATTGTGAGCCTCGCGCGGAGCGCCTTTGGCGCTCATTGCGAGCCTCTTGGTTATTGTATTTTTTTTTTTTATCAGAGGCGCTTTTACTGTCAGTTGAAGGTCGGCGCTGATCTGCTTTTTGCGCTTATTGCAATGCTGTCCCCTGGTGTAGTTTGTGTGCTATGAGCAGCATTGGCGCTCATTGTGAGGCGCGCAGTGAATGTCTTTTGCGTTTATTGCGATAGTGTTTTTATTTTTTATTTTTTGTGTATATGTATTTTGTGATGCTAATTAAATAAGTAATAAATTGCTAAATTAATATACTTTACCTATTTGTAAGTAATACATGCAGGAAGCATTATGCTGAAGAGCTGACAATCTGTTTTGATGTAGGTTTGCACTGTTGTGGAGCTGAGGTGTAAGTGTCAGCAATGTGTAGTGTAAATAGGCTGCCAGCGCGAGGGGAAGCAGTTTGTGTAGCTGGGTACTTCCGCATTCTGTAAGGTAGTGTTGTAAAATGGCGGCACATGTGTATGTGGTAGGTGGGTTTGTATGATGAAGCGTCCTTGTTAATGGTGTATGTTGTAGGTCGTTTTTGTAAAAGCCGTATTTGCTTTGTGGAATTTATCGGCTTTAGGGGTCGTGTAGCCTTTCGTTTTTTTTCGACTGCCATTTTTTCTCTCGCTTAGGGGATTTTCGAGTGTGTAAGCTTAGTACATTTGCCAGAATTTGAGGTTTAAGCAGTGTTGCAGAGGTGCTGGGTGTCCCCCCTTGGTGTGGGTTAGGTTTTTATTTTATTTTTGTGTTTATTTTTGTGTTTTTTAATGTTTGCCGCTGTGCGCAGGGTGTCCGTTTAGGTCGTATTTTTGCGAGTCCGTAATGGATTTTTTTCTAAGTCCCGCGGCTCGTATTTTTTTGTGTAAGTCCGTAGTTAGTCATTGTGTGTTTATGTTTTTTTTTTCAAGTCCCGATAGTGTGGTCATTTGTAACCAATTGTGAGGTGCCGTAGAGCCTCCACCTCATTGCAGCCGACGTGGGAACCTCCACCTCCACAAATGCAGCCCCTCGCTTCGCGAGTGTCCGCATTTGTGGTCAAAAAGTTGTAAGGGGATCGGGAGGGCTGCTAGTGTTAGCAACAGCCCGCATGCTGATAACAATATATGTGATTACTTAATCTCATATGCACCTCTGCTCAACTTTCATTCTGACCTTGAATTTGGCCATGACATCACAGGTTTTATGATGTAATTCATATGTATAAAAGTAGCCAGGGCAGTTGTACTTATAGGGACTCGTGTCTCTACTTGGCATAGCAGAAAGTGCTCCTACCTGTCTGGTTTTAAAATAGGGAAATGTGCTGAGAAATGCAAAATGTGAGTATTTGAAATGTGGAGAGTAGACACATGTTATTAGATAAACATTTTAAGTTTATCTAAGTTACTGTAAAGTTCAGTGAGTTTCAGGTACTTTAAAGGACTACTGAAGTGCCATATTTATAATACACTCTTTTAAGGAACTTGACTTGATAATGGGTAAAATGTATTAGATAATAAATAAATACAGGCTTTTGATTTTTAACAGTTCTATATAATTTTGCTCTGCTGGAGGGAGACATTTGTTTTTTCCTAACACGATTAGAAAGCAGGGAGTGACCTTGGATGCAGAAAAGCTTTTCTTGACATCAGTTTCAAGACTTCCTACCTGCCTGGTCTCATATCTCAGGTCATTAACTAACTATCACATTAAGTAGAGATTAGCAGGAAGAGCATGCCCAGAATCAGCTTTAATCACCTATGAGAAAAAAGAGAAAACAAACATTGTTATGAACTCCACTGACACCTGAGAAGTCAAACAGAGGTATTTCACTTACAAAAGTGGTGGTATCTATATTCCATAAGAATCGTGTTCAAAGGCACAAGAATGATATGATTAAATCATTACCAGGTCTGATAAAATCATTACCAGGTCTGATAACAATGGGAAATAATTCATTCTCTGAGTAAATAACACAATGATCCATCAGCTGCTAAACTTGGAACTTCATAACAACCTGTCCACATCTATCAGTCCAATGAAGCCATTTGGGGAGTATAGCTAAAGCCCAGAGTAACAACTCACAAAAATAGTTTCATAATCCAATTATAATTGAAAAACACATTAGCAAATACCAGTTTCTGAGCTTATGAACTTGGGTATACTGCGCCATCTAAGAGTGAGTTCATCAAGTTGTTGTGTCCAAAGAATGGCTTCAGAGCTGGTAATGTATATCTAGATTCTGTGTAACCAGCTAATGAGTCAGACTCTGCAAAACATGGTGACGTTAGCACACTAAACATGATGTCAAATCAGCACTCACTGATGTTTCAAGAGTGAAGCTCACATCAAACCATATAAGTCAATACATAAAACATCAACTATGTTAAACAAAATATTAACTTCCCATATCTTGCCCAGTGCTTAATATCAAATTGATGCTTAAAAGCCACATTAAACAAATGTTCTGCTGGTTATTTTTTTCTGTTGCATGCACAAATTTACTGTCAATTGCTGTCCTCAGCCACCCAATTGCTGCGAGTTCAAGATACGGAAACTCAGATGGAGAACGTGCAGAGACTTGGATTGGTTAAACCACATTACTAGGACATCTTCAAAAAGTATAAAAGACACTGTTTTATCTGATTGTGTGCGCGCCAGCAAGAATTACTTTGAAAGTACTAAAAACTCACTTTGTTTTGTAATCCTGCGTCATTGTACAATAATAATCTATTGAATTTGGACCAGTTGTTCCACGTGCCTTATTTCCTCAAAAACTATAAATCTTTAAATTATTGATTGTTACATCCCTATCCAGTAGCCTTTCAAAATAATCTGTCATTTTTTTATTAAAAAAATATTTAATCCACTATTGATTCTCTTCTCTTGCAAACTTCTTTTATAAGGAGTTTATAAAGAGCTGTAATAGTTCCTACAGCTGAGGCTTAAATGTAATCTTCATTAAATAACAAATCCTTGAGTTATCTCATTAACATATTCCTGCCATCAAATTGCTAATTTACGGCTTGCTTTTGTATTTCCGGTTTTAATTTTGTTAACGCTGGTGTCACCAAAATTATCCACTGTCCTAAAATCATCTTTTTTACTAACAATAATACCATCTCTATACATTTATTTGTGCCATCTTTTATTTCATTACTCTCTTGTAACCAAAATATTACTATCTCTAAATCTGTTGTAACTCGATCTTTATGCATTTCTGATATCCAATTCTGTTTTATACAAAAATGTGCATATCTTTGTACAATGGCAGAAATAATGCATCTGATCAGATTATAGGTTGCACATTTCAAATGCTGATTTGTTACTCTTTTTTGTTTTTTTATCATACTATTTGATATCCAATCAGTTTAATTAATTATTTTAAATCACAGCTCTCGCAAATAAGTGCACAACCATCATCTGTTTATATGAAGTACTGATTTGACATTAATTTACATTATTTAAACTTCTGAAAATATTTTCTGCCATTTATTTACTATTTGTGTCAATATCTTTCCAACACCTTATACACTATTTAATCATATATGGTATAATTTAAAGCTATAGGTAATACATTTTATTTATTAAAAGTTATTAAAACTACATTTTCCTACTGTAAACTAACATTGAAGTTTGTCATTTTCAGTGGTTTATTTCATAAGATACATTTCATAATGTTCAGTACAAATTAAAGTATGCTTTTATTTTAAACAAAATAATCATACTTTAATATCTGACATAAACAGGTATGTACTTTTGATTATTGTTACTCTCTCTCCTATTTTCAAACAAATCTTTTCATTGAAAATACTGTTGCTGTCGGACCAATCCTGCACGAAATCTATATAGGAAAAACACAGCTCAATATAACCAATTCTAAGTGATATTAGTTTTCACATCCAAATAAACACATATTATTGATCTCTGTCACTAAAACAACATTGGTGGGTTACAACCTATTTTTGACTTCCGGATTAACACATGTAAAACGTATCATCCTTTCATAGGAAAAATTAATCAAATGACAACCTTTTTGCTTTGATCCATTTTATCAATTTTTGTTCTTTCCTCTATTTCCTTCTTTGTTTTTTAAATAACTTTGTCTTGTGGTTCTTTTGTTTGTTTTTATTTTTTACGTTTCCTTTTAGAGATAAATACTTTATTTTTTCTTATTTTCCTAGATTATATATATATATATATATATATATATATATATATATATAAATAAATATTCCACTTTTACTATATTATATTCACCAGTATTACAAAATATACACCATAATAAATCAAAGAAAACATCAGGTCTAACTCCCACGTGATCATTTCCTATACTGTGACAGTTCCCACTATCAGAGCTCTCATCCAGCTAAACCTAAAATACACTCCCTGTAGGAGGAGGTAGTTAAGATATACTTACCAAATGTATATAGACCTATTATAGAGCGGTCCATTTAATAAAAACTTCAGGATACGTTATCAATTATCCAGTCACAGGTGGAACATCTGTTAAAATCTCTTTTTATGTCACATAATATTAACACTTTTTTAGGATATTATATTTTGAGTCTATTAACTCACTGAAGCGTCACTGGTTCATCCAGTTTTAAAAAATATGTCCATTATCACAGTATGGACAAGCACATATTAAATCCACAAATTAGGTTATACACTGGTAGAATAATTTTCATGCTTATGATGACAGAGCACGTCAAGTTCTTTTATTGACTTTATATTTATCACGCATATATTTCTCACATTTTTAGCAAATATAAATGTAGTAGTTAAGTTCATTCAAATGGCACTTTTATTTATTACACAATTATTTTCACATAAAGTCAGCAAGAGATATATAAACAATTGTTATTTTAATTACACATAGCTCTCAATCTAGGCCAAACAGTGGAGACAATACACATGGTACCCTTTAGAATTATTTAGGGTACATTCATATATACCCCATATATCCAATGTAACCTTGAGTACTGTTTGTGGTACATAAGGGACATAATTAATACTTACCTTGTTAAAAGATCTTTCAATAATAATTCCTTTCACAGAGTTACAAATTGATATATGAGTTATCATGTGATCTCTTATGGTCTAAGATATATCCATAAATTCATCTATTGATAATCAAACTATCTGGATCTAATGTGTAGATTAAATATATACATCCTGACTTAAGCCATCTATATGTGTCATAAACACAAATGTTTAAAATAAATACAATGATAGACATTATTTATGTACAGATTCAACAAGTTTTTTTTTAATTACTTATTGTATTGTCCCTCCTCATCATAACTATAAATAGGCTTGAAACATGGTGTCCAGGTTCTTCCCCTTTGACAAAGACGCAGGCAGCGTAGAAACACGTGTTAGGGCAGTAGGAGAGCGTGCTGACGTCACACGAACACACTCCCGCAGTGTTTGATAGGTAATTCAGCGTTCTGTATGCAGAAGGATGCTTAGAACTCCCTGGTGTGTGTCCAAAAAGAAGATACATTGGGCCTCATTCTATTATCGGCCGTAAAACGGCCGCAAGGCTGCGATTCCTTGCGGGGGTTCTGTTATCTTGCAATTCAATTATACGGCCCCGCAAGGATCTCCCCTTACGGCCGGCCGTATATCTTGCAACCGGTCGTAAGCTCAGAAAACTTTAAACACAAAAATAAATTCAAGACGGCACTGTACAGCTCTGTAAATGCTAGGGATCATATTGGGGGACATGAGGATTAATAGCAACCCCCTCTCAAGCTTGCACATCAGCCCAAATCCGAGTTTACATTAACTGTTTATTTTCTGGCCGCAGCGTGGGCGGGTCTGAGGTGCTCCAAGCCCTCGGGACTTTTTACATGGATTTTTGACATAACTTAAAAAATATTTTTTTTACGGATTTGAGTGTAGGGGAATGTTGTGCTATTTTTGCTAACACCTACAATCACTTTATAGTCTCCTCAGAGTGCAGGATGGCTTTATTTCGGCTTTATAATGTGCTTAATTGGTGCTAGCGGGACCTTTTTTCTGCAAGTAAGCTGCGGCTCGGTTTTAGCCTTGCAGAGAGGGTTCCCGGAGCAATTGAATAGCAACCGGGATTTTCTTGCGGCCGAAACTCTTGCGGCCGTTTTAGATCAAAGGCTTTCCTCCGGCGCAAGCGGTCGAAAGGGATAGCAAGGCGCCGGCCGCAAGCCTGCCGGAATCCCCGGCCGGAAGGGAATAGAATAGCCGAATAGCTTGCGGCCGGTCCTTGCGGCCCCGCATCTCCTACGGCTGATAATAGAATGAGGCCCATTGTATGGAGAAACAGTTTAGCTGAAAGACAACGTTATTTACGACTTTAATTAACGGCTGCCATGGTTTTCAAGCGTGTAACTTGTGAAATGTAGGAAGACCCCCCAAAAACGACAATTACCGTATATACTCGAGTATAAGCCGACCCGAGTATAAGCCGAGGCACCCATTTTACCACAAAATACTGGGTAAAATGAGTGACTCGAGTATAGGCCGATTTGCCAGATTACAAATTTTATTACCGTCATTTTTGACAGGCAATTCCCTAGTATTTATATATTGCATGTTATGCTCTTGTTCCTCGGATCTGTTTAGAATCTGTTATTATACTGTTTTAAATATGTTAGTATTAACACATATTAGATATTGGCTTATAATACTATGAGTTTTAAGAGTGCCCAGTCAGCTAATGGTTATGTTTTGGTTGTTGTCTTTTTACTGTTTGAGTAATAATGTGAAAAAAATGAATAGCTGCAGTAATATTGATGCATATTAAAAAGAAACCACTACTGCAAGGGAAGCTTGCATTTAAGATAAACTATATGTTGAGTGTGAAAAGTTTAATTATTATGTAGGCTCTCATTACCCAAGATTTGACACTCATTTGATTAACTTAACTTTGTTACCACTAGGAACTACAGAAAGATCAAAGAACAGATAGAGACTCTAGCTAGGGACTGTAAAAGCAAAGATCGGGTGCCGAAAGCAAAGCTGAAGAAATTCATAAGGAAATTATGCCCTGAACGACAAAGGGTTTCAGGTACAGAAAGGGAGAGACTGTTCAACAAACTTAAACCTTGTCTGCTGATTATTAAAGATATAAAAAAACATCTCAGGAAAGCCAAGCGGTTCAATTCAAAAGTAGAACTGAAGAAACTGAGGTTGAAATGTAAATGTAAGATCTTGAGGAACATCTACCAGAAGATGAAGGAAAAGCTGCAGAAGTTCAACTGCCAAAAGCTGTTAAAAAACACCTACAGGAGCATAAAGGAGAAGTTGTCTAGGAGTGAGTAAAACTAATCATATATTATTGCGTAGATCAGTATTTATTTATAGTACAAGCCTATGGCAATATTGTGCATAGAGAGACACAAAATTAATTGTAGATATGGGATTTCTTGCATACTGTTACAACTTCATATAAGATCATGTTTTCATTTTCCCTTATTATTATTATTATTATTATTATTAATAATAATTTTATTTTATATAAGGATTCTATACATTTTAAGTACTATTTTTACACAATGCACATGATTACTTAAATTTAAACTTGAACATTCCTCTGAGACGTCAGTATTGCTTAGGGCTTGATAAATGGAGGTGGTGCTTCTTGGAGTGTGTCTGTTAAATTTAACTGGTAGTACATTATCAAGTCCTAACTAATACTGGCAACTAGTTTAAATCTAAATAATAATGCATAGTGTGGAAACAGCACTTGATATTAAAAGGAAATCTATATAATATGGAAATAATAAAATATTATATGAGTAGTAATCCAAACACAAAACATAGTTTTATATGAAATGAGATAATACGGAAGGAAAAATCTTGTCTTTTGTATGAATTATTGTAATCTTCATGTAAAATATTTTCATGTGTTCTTGAAGATCCGTTTATATATTTTAACTAGGAACTTGCCGCTCAACAATGACGGGAGCCCCGTGGCTTGCAATGAGCGCCCAAGTGTCTATTTGCAGTATCTCCTCCTTGTCCGTTCCCTGTGTCTTTCTCCTCTGTGTGTGTGGTGAATGTTTGCGTGGCGCGCAGTGACTGCTGTTGGTTTTATTTTCAAAGACCCGTGTGCCTGGCGCTGTTCGTGTAAGTGTTACTGTCTTCAGTGTTGTGTATTTTGTAAGTTTTGAGAGTCTGGCGTTGCTGAGCCTCGTTTTGATGCTGTTTCTGAAATTAAATGTTTTTCGTCTGCCATTTTTTTCTTTGCTTAGGCGATTTTCGAGTTACTAAAAACGCCAAATATTGGCGTTATTCGCTTGCAACCTCACTCCCTGGCTTCCTGTGTCGCCACCCTGTGCATTGTGTGTGTGTTATAATTTTTTGTTCATGTTTTTTTGGGTGGGTTTTTGGAGTTACGCACTTTAACAACTGCTCCCCTCATTACGCGAGGCTCGTAGTTGCGTGCCCGGCTCACTCATTGCAGCCTAAGTGCTGAGCCACTGTCAAGCCTCGCTTTGAGAGGCTTACCTAAGTACTGCGCCCTAAAGTCAACACTTTGTAGAACCACCTTTTGCTGCAATCACAGCTCCAAGTTGCTTTGGATAAGTTTGGATATGAGCTTGCCACATCTTACCACTGGGATTTTTGCCCATTCCTCCTTGCAAAACTGCTCCAGCTCCTTCAAGTTGGATGGTTTGCGCTTGTGAACAGCAATCTTTTAGTCTGACCACAGATTTTCTATTGGATTGAGGTCTGGGCTTTTGTTTCCCCTTAAACCACTCAAGTGTTGCTTTAGCAGTGTGTTTGGGGTCATTGTCCTGCTGAAAGGTGAACCTCCGTCCTAGCCTCAAATCACACACAGAGTAATACAGGTTTTGCTCAAGAATATCCCTGTATTTAGCACCATCCGTCTTTCCCTCAACTCAACATCCCCACAGCATGATGCTGTAACCACCATGTTTCACTGTGGGGATGGTGTTCTTTGGGTGATGTGTTGGGTTTGCGCCAGACATAGCGTTTTCTTTGATGGACGAAAAGTTCAATTTTAGTCTCATCAGACCAAAGCACCTTCCTCCATACATTTTGTGAGTCTCCCACTTGCCTTTTCGCAAACTCAAAACGTGCCATATTGTTTTTTGCTGAAAGTAATGGCTTTCTTCTGGCCACTTTGCCATAAGTAATGGCTTTCTTCTGACCACTCTGTCACTGTGCTGCCTCTCTGATTAATGCCCTCCTTTGCCAGTCCATGTGTTTTGGTGGACGGCCATCTCTTGGCAGGTTTGCTGTTGTGCCATGTTCTTTCCATTTGGTTCTGATAGATTTGATGGTGCTCCTGGGAATCATCAAAGATTTGGATATTTTTTTATAACCTAACCCTGACTTGTACTTTTCAATAATATTGTCCCTTACTTGTTTGGAGAGTTCCTTGATCTTCATGGCAGTGTTTGGTTAGTTGTGCCTCTTGCTTACGTGTTGCAGCCTCTGGGGCCTTTCAAAAAAGGTGTGTATATGTAATGACAAATCATGTGACACTTAGATTGCACACAGGTGGACATCATTTCACTAATTATGTGACTTCTGAAGGTAATTGGTTGCACCAGAGCTTTTTATGGGCTTCATAACAAAGGGGGTGAATACATACGGTGCTTTGTGGTGTTTTGCGTGTTTCTTGTGGTGTTTTGCGTGTTTAGAGTGCTGTAGCCTCGTTATTGTTTTGTTCGGCGGCCATTTTTTTCTCTCGCTTAGAGAATTTTGTAGTGTCTAAACTCTTTTATTTTGAGTTAAATTAAGGTGTAACTTCATTTTTTGAGGTTCTGGATGCCCCCTCTTGCTGTAGGTAAGCTTTTTATGTATGTGTTGTGTGTATTATGTCTGCGGGTTGCGGACGTTTTTTGCGAGGTCGTTATGGTTGGTAATGTGTCTTGTATGTTGTTTGCGTTACGACGTAATATTTGCAAGGGTCGCAGTTGCTGGCAAGGAGCGCCTTCGGCGAGGGCTACGCGAGTACGCAAGCGTTAGCAACAACTCGTATGCTCACAACTATATATGTGATTATATGCCTAGTGAAATCCAGAAACCTTCCATGTCCCTTTACGGATATTTGTTTTCTTTCTCTCCACAAATAATTATGCATATTTTTTATACTAATCCTTTTATATTTTCCATATTGTTATTTGAATGTAAGAATAATTTTACAAAACATTTACGTTTTTTTTTTTTTATTAATAGGAATGTGGTATAAGAAATTAAATTATATACAGTTGCAAGCAAAAGTATGTGAACCCTTTGGAATGATATGGATTTCTGTACAAATTGGTCACAAAATGTGATCTGATCTTCATCTAAGTCACAACAATAGACAATCACAGTCTGCTTAAACAAATAACACACAAAGTATTATTTGTGCCATGTTTTTATTCAACACACCATGTAAACATTCACAGTGCAGGTGGAAAAAGTATGTGAACCCTTGGATTTAATAACTGGTTGAACCTCCTTTGGCAGCAATAACTACAACCAAACGTTTCCTGTAGTTGCAGATCAGATGTGCACAACGGTCAGGAGTAATTCTTGACCATTTCTCTTTACAGAACTGTTTCAGTTCAGCAATATTTTTGGGATGTCTGGTGTGAATCGCTTTCTTGAGGTCATGCCACAACATCTCAATCGGGTTGAGGTCAGGACTCTGACTGGGCCACTTCAGAAGGCGTATTTTCTTCTGTTTAACCCATTCTGTTGTTGATTTACTTCTATGCTTTTGGTCATTGTCCTGTTGTAACACCCATCTTCTGTTGAGCTTCAGCTGGTGGACAGATGGCCTTAAGTTCTCCTGCAAAACGTCTTCATAAACTTGGGAATTCATTTTTCCTTTGATGATAGCAATCCGTCCAGGCCCTGACGCAGCAAAGGTTTTGATGTTGGTGTGCTGTGCCTCTTTTTCTCCACACATAGTGTTGTGTGTTTCTTCCAAACAACTCAACTTTAGTTTCATCTGTCCACAGAATATTTTGCCAGTACTGATGTGGAACATCCAGGTGCTCTTGTGCAAACAGTAAACGTGCAGAAATGTTTTGCTTGGATAGCAGTGGCTTCCTCTGTGGTATCCTCCCATGAAATCCATATTTGTTTAGTGTTTTACATATCGTAGATTCGCTAACAGGGATGTTAGCATATGCCAGAGACTTTTGTAAGTCTTTAGCTGACACACTAGGATTCTTCTTCACCTCATTGAGCAGTCTGCGCTGTGCTCTTGCAGTCATCTTTACTGGACGGCCACTCCAAGGGAGAGTAGCAGCAGTGCTGAACTTTCTCCATTTATAGACAATTTGTCTTACCGTGGACTGATGAACAGCAAGGCTTTTGGAGATACTTTTATAACCCTTTCCAGCTTTATGCAGTCTACAATTCTTAATCGTAGGTCTTCTGAGAGCTCTTTTGTGTGAGGCATCATTTACATCAGGCAATGCTTCTTGTGAAAAGCAAACTCAGAACTGGTGTGTGTTTTTTATAGGACAGGGCAGCTGTAACCAACACCTCCAATCTCATCTCTTTGATTGGACTCCAGTTGGCTGACACCTCACTCCAATTTGCTTTTGGAGATGTCATTAGACTAGGGGTTCACATACTTTTTCCACCTGCACTGTAAATGTTTACATGGTGTGTTCAATAACAACATGGTAACATTTAATTATTTGTGTGTTATTAGTTTAAGCAGAGTGTGATTGTCTATTGTTGTGACTTAGATGAAGATCAGATCACATTTTATGACCAATTTGTGCAGAAATCCATATCATTCCAAAGGGTTCACATACTTTTGCTTGCAACTGTAAAGGAAAATAAAATGCCAATTAATAGAGCATTTTGTAATCAACATGCTAAACTGGCATTGTGACATTTTGTTACATTACATTTATTTTAATGTATTTTTTTTATATATGCATTATATGTGGTTATTTACTTTTGAGATGCATTTGATTTAAAGTCAATAAAATATATGTTAAAAAAAAGAAATGGCATGTTCATTTTTACATGTTTGTACTTTGAAAGGTATTATAAGTCCTTTTAAAAGACCACTATGGTAAAAAAAAATTCTATACGGGGAAGCCATCCGGCAAATACAGTCAGGTCCATAAATATTGGGACATCGACACAATTCTAATCTTTTTGGCTCTATACACCACCACAATGGATTTGAAATGAAACGAACAAGATGTGCTTTAACTGCAGACTTTCAGCTTTAATTTGAGGGTATTTACATTCAAATCAGGTGAACTGTGTAGGAATTACAACAGTTTGTATATGTGCCTCCCACTTTTTAAGGGTCCAAAAGTAATGGGACAATTGACTGCTCAGCTGTTCTCTGGCCAGGTGTTTGTTATTCCCTCATTATACCCTTTACAAAGAGCAGATAAAAGGTCCAGAGTTCATTTCAAGTGTGCTATTTGCATTTGTTGCTAACTCTCAATATGAGATCCAAAGAGCTGTCACTATCAGTGAAGCAAGCCATCATTAGGCTGAAAAAACAAAACAAAACCATCAGAGAGAAAACACCCTTCACAACAGTTGGCCAGATCAAGAACACTCTCCAGGAGGTAGGTGTATGTGTGTCAAAGTCAACAATCAAGAGAAGACTTCACCAGAGTGAATACAGAGGGTTCACCACAAGATGTAAACCATTGGTGAGCCTCAAAAACCGGACGGCCAGATTAGAGTTTGCCAAACAACATCGAAAAAAGCCTTCACAGTTCTGGAACAACATCCTATGGACAGATGAGACTAAGATCAACTTGTACCAGAGTGATGGGAAGAGAAGAGTATGAAGAAGGAAAGGAACTTCTCATGATCCAAAGCACACCACCTCATCAGTGAAGCATGGTGGGGGTAGTGTCATGGCGTGGGCATGTAGGGCTGCCAATGGAACTTTTTCTCTTGTATTTATTGACTGCTGACAAAAGCAGCAGGAGGATTTCTGAAGTGTTTCGGGCAATATTATCTGCTATTATTCAGCCAAATGCTTCAGAACTCATTGGACGGTGCTTCACAGTGCAGATGGACAATGACCCGAAGCATACTGCAAAAGCAACCAAAGAGTTTTTTTAAGGGAAAGAAGTGGAATGTTATGCAATGGCCAAGTCAATCACCTGACCTGAATCCGATTGAGCATGCATTTCACTTGCTGAAGACAAAACTGAAGGGAAAATGCCCCAAGAACAAGCAGGAACTGAAGACAGTGGCAATAGAGGTCTGGCAGCGCATCACCAGGGATGAAACCTAGCGTCTGGTGATGTCTATGCGTTCCAGACTTCAGGCTGTAATTGACTGTAAAGGATTTGCAACCAAGTTTTAAAAAGTGAAAGTTTGTTTTATGACTGTTAATCTGTCCCATTACTTTTGGTCCCTTAAAAAGTGGGAGGCACATATACAAACTGTTGTAATTCCTACACCGTTCACCTGATTTGGATGTAAATACCCTCAAATTAAAGCTGAAAGTCTGCAGTTAAAGCACATCTTGTTCGTTTCATTTCAAATCCATTGTGGTGGTGTATAGAGCCAAAAAGATTAGAATTGTGTCGATGTCCCAATATTTATGGACCTGACTGTATATGTGGAAGGCTTGAATATTATAATATAACTTGGTATTTCAATAATTACAATATAATCTTGTTTGAATATTTACAGTTTGTAAAAAACAAAAACGCAACACTGGCAAAGGCTTTAAAATCGTCAGGATTCAATTAAATACTAAGAAATGAAGACAAAATGGTAAGTTCAAATAAAATAACCCCATTTTGCACACAATTTTTTTAAATATTTGGCATGTTTAAGATCCCCAATAAACTCCAAAAGTGGTAAAAAAAAAAATCCCTAATATATAACATATCTATGTTCCTCATTAAGATAGAATTTTAATGTTTAAGAAATTAAAGAGACCGTGAAAAAACTTTTGGAAAGCAGTGTTTCCTTTGATTGCCTTGATTAGCTGAGTAGCCGACTGTGGGCCTCATTCAATTGAGATTTGGCCAATTGAATAGGGCTCTATATAAGAACATAGCATATTTTTTTAAAGAAGTTTTTAGTTAGTGAAAACCTTGCTTTTGGTTAGATGATTACTAACTAAAAACTTATTTTAAAAAAAATATGTTATGTGCTTATTTTGAGCCCTATTCATTTGGCCAAATTGCAATTGAATGAGGACCCGTGTGATTAGGGGTGAAAATAGGGAATTGCTGGTGGAGGCAAAAGCCAGAACACAGAGTAAAATAATTGTAAAAAGTAAGTTACCAAAGTATATATATTTTTCTTATAAATGCAGTAATCCTATTATAAATATTATCTTGAAAGGACTACAAAGAAATAATAATAATTTAAGTGATCATTTGAACTAAATTTAAAAGATACACATAGTACAATGTATACCTAGTGTACAATATTTAATGTTAAAGAGGTTCAGTTATGTTTGAAATTCGACTATTGCTATTTTAAAGGAAAACTGCATTTTGTTAAACAAAATTGACATATGGAACAAGCTATCCACATTCACAGCTTTGTAAACCAAATAGCTTTTTTAGTAAACAATCTTAGTTTTGGAAGGTACTAGAAGGTAACTGATCATTCTATACAAACCTAAAGCAACCCTAGGAAGTTATTTGCAAAATGTAAAATCAGCTAAATATGTGGATATATTTTAAGTGAACATTTTAAAGCTGGGATTATACATAAATTAAACAAGATTGACTAGGAATTCAACACACCTAATGGAACAATCCAGACATGGATATTTTATTATTACATTCTCCATTGCCTTCCTCCTGTGCTCCAACAGATTGTCACAATCTTTCAACTTCACAACCCCCTGCCTATTTCTCAGACTCTTCTCCACATCATGTCTCTACCAGTTTCCACAAGCTCCTCCCTCTTCTAAAGCTTAAAAGCAGTTGTGCTTCTGCATGTGTCATTCCAATCTCCTCTCACTTATTGTTCTGCTAGCTGCATTGAGATACCTCACCTAAACCAGACCTCTCAGTCATTCCCACCTACTCTTTAGCTACACACAGCCCCACAGGGCAGCAAACACCTGAAACACCCATAACCTAACATCCATCACCAATCACAAACCATCTGCTTTGCCCGTCTCAACTGTCCTCTGGAGAGCACGTTCCAATTGCAATAAACTAACTCCCATTCATAACCTATTTATTTCTAATTCCCTTAATCTCATGGAAATCACATACATTTCACACCATCAGCTACCCCCTTTCAGAAATCACATGGTAGTTTAATCTTCAGTCACACCCCAAGGCCGGGGAAAAAGCAGGATTGTGGAGTAGGCAAATTACTTCTCTCCAATTTGCATCCTTCAAAGTTCCACCTCTTCCGATTCCTCTTAAGAGTTTCTAGGATTTATCAACCCTCTGGACTACCTTCTCAATTACTTATCAATTCTCTACCTGCTACCTCATTTTCTCTGCTATAGTGCCCCTTCAACATTGCCACTGACACACCCACAAAATTATTTTAACTTACAATGGACCAATTCCCCAACTCACCATGATCTTCCCTTGACCTTATCTTTTACATTTTCTGCACAATCTCCAAGATTGTCATCACCTCCTAACCTGCAACCTCACCCCACCTTCAAACCACTGCCCTTCATCAATCCCCTCCACCAGAACCTAAAGAAACCTCAAATCATTTGACCCACAGCATTTTTCCAACCATATCTCAGCAACCTCACAGTACAACATACCAACTTCAACCCTTGACACTTACTCGCTACAGGCCTATCTCCTCACTCTCATCCACAATATACAAATAAGTTATCTGCAAAGGTAATCCCACACTGCTGAATGACTATGGAGGAAATCTCGCACGTAAGCAGACTACCTCCATTATTAGTTTATTGTGCAATTTTGCCAAATATTACTTTTCATTGTTAAAATAAAATGTATCCTCCAACTCAAACATCTAAACTTTACATTCAACTCTCTCCTCTGCCAACAACACCTACTACCGCTTCCGGTGTCACAGCTGAAGACTTTGCCAACCACTTTAAAAAATAATATAGATAACATGCAAAATAAATGCTTTTTTCAATGTGGCTCAAACACACACACTTGACAATAAACTGAGAATACCCAGCCTACAAAAGGCTTATTTTGCCCTGTAACTGAAGATAAACTCTGGTCTTCTATCAATATCTCACCTTACAACTTGCCCATCACAGCTAATGACTTTCTCTACCACACTTATTCCAACTTACACATATCTATTCAACCTCTCCATAAATATCACAAGTTCCCATCATCTTTAAAACATGCCTTAAGTACATGCATTCTTAAGAAACCCTCACCTGTCTCAGCTTCTGCATCAATCATCCTCTCACTACTTCCCTTGGCTTTTAAACTATGTGACCCACTCACATACAACCACCTAATACCTCTCATTAAACTCTTCTTGACCCACTTAAGTCTGGCTTCTGGCCTCATCACTACACAAAAACAGCTCTCACCAAAGTCACTAAATAATTGCTCACTGAAATCAAAGTCACTTCTCAATATTAATTCTTGTAGAGGTCTCTGTGACTTTCGATCCTTGACACAGCTCTCTCATAGTATGTATTCTATCTAGAGAATCAAACATTTAGTCCTCTGGCACCTTTTCTTTTGCTCTCCCTCTGACCGTTGGCGAACCCCAAGGCGGAGTCCTACACAGCCTCCACTTCTCCATCAAAGCATACCCCTTGGCACCCTAATTAAATCTTTTGCAGATGACACTCAAATCTCTCAGCAGAAACCTATGCCCTCCTCTTAGCACATTGCCAACTGCTTCTCAAGCATATCTGTCGTCCACGTGTCACACCCAAACTTTGAGACTTAAACATTCAAAATCGTTTTTTGTTTAAGGGGACATTATATATATATATATATATATATATATATATATATATATATATATATATATATATATAAATAAAACAGATTAAAATATACTATTGGCAAACCTACCATAAAGTTAGGAGTGACTTAATCTGTGCAGATTACGGTATGTGCTCTGCACATATCAATGGTTAATTTTTTTTAATTAGTGAGGAGTACCCTCAACTATTTGGTTCTCATAATGCACCTTTAAATTTAAAGTGCATATATGAACTAATTAATACAGTTAGACTCATTTCAAGTCTTATTGGTATATCTTGATAGCAGCCTAGCAAAATTAAAGTTCTATCACTAGGTAATTGGTAAATGTGAATTTTTCCCCTGGATACACAGTGTAAATACACACACAAAAGGTTAGAGTGTTGTACCAAATTAATTTATTTGTAGTTTGATTCGGTCCAGATCCAAGTACATTACTTATTATGGATATGCAGTTTACTATTATACTCTGCAATGCGCAAGAGAACTCAGCAACCAGTAAATTTATGAATTAAAGTATAAAATAAAGGATCCCTTTACTGTACAAGATGCAGTTTTCCACAGGTTTAGCAAGATGGCAGCTACGAGTCATGCATCTCATTTGAATTCTGTCTCATTAAATAGTGGCAAATTGAAAAATCATTTACAATATCTTTTTTGTAAAATACCATTTTACTTGCACTTTTCATAGTTGGATCTTCCACTTGTCAAAGGGCAGGAGATATTTGGTAAACACATTAAATGTGCCACTGATTGAGTTACTTGGGAATATTCAATTAGTGTTAAGAACAGAAAGCCAGATTTGTTAATATGAAAAAAATAAAATAAAATAGATACAGCCTTGAATTTTGAATTGCTGCATTCATCTTCTGTTCCTAAAAGTATTGTTCGCTTGGGAGGAACGGTTGATTACAATAAGATTTAGCTCTGTGGAACAACAGAACTAAATAGTGCAACACCCAATAGGACACCTCATGTTAGTCAGACTAACAGTGCCGGACTAATTGTGCATTATTCAAGCAGTCTCCTCCATATAAGATTTTCTATAAAAATGCTTTTATGCATATGGCTTACATAACCGCTTATGTTACATCACAAAATTTGAAGTTTACACACTGTATTCCAAAATACAGTGATCCATTTAGCAGTGCCTTCTGCATTAGAAAGAGTATGCTAAAAATTGCATACTGATAATTGTATATGTTCAATAAAACAGATATTTAAACTATAATACAAAAAAAAGGCCTTTATTGGACTTAAAAATTTACAGTAGAACATTTACATGGGTAACCTTGAAACAATACATTGCAATAAAAACTCCCAACACAGATATGAAGTAGTCCGTGGTGTGCTTCTTTGTTCAGGATCCATTTGTAACAATATCTTCTTCCATTTCCTCTTCAGCTTCCTCGGATGTACCTAAAACAAACAGATAATGATATGAAGATTAAATAATGAAGAGAAGATGCATTAAACTTATTTCAAAATGCATATTTTATGAGAAGCAATTTGTCAGTAAACATTTTCTATTAGTCACACTTATCTCTGCTTGTAATTTATCAAACCAAATTATGTAATGCCTGTAGAAAGTGGGCCAAGAAAAAAAACAAACAAAACAACTATGATGGCTTTAGAAAGAGCAATATGTCCCCCATACTCTGCAAGAGCCATGACAATGTTTTTTATTCTAAAAATGTTATATTGCTCCTTTTTGGGTATTATATTACAAGTTCTGCCAACTACCTTCCTATGTACTATACATGTGGTGCGACACAAATTTACAGAAATTGATAAAGGAGCTTGTAGACAACTGGGCAGTTTGCTTCTTTAAAAAAATAAAAATAAAAAAAAAGGAGGTACATAGAAAAAATAACCCATACAATCATGTTATTTCTACTGTGCTAAAGATATCTCCCCGATTGCCAAATGTAGCAAAAATAAGTAGTTTTCTAGCCTCAAACAACCTCTGGGCTTTACTTGACACACACCAAAATTCACAAAAAAAAAAAAAAAAAAAACACATATTCACACCTTATCACAGCACTACCGGTTTAAACTGATGCAGGCATCTTTACCAATCTGCTTTGAAATAATCTGGACATGTCCGAGAGAACATCTTGAAGATATTTTATACATGACCTATGCAATCTGTACCTGCCACTTGATCCATACCAGGAATCTGCCCAGACTGCAGCAGTCCTTTGAGTCTTTCTACTTCTGCTAAGGTAGTAGCGTTGGCAATGGCATTCTGCAAAATATAAGAGCAACATTAGCTTGTGTGTGGGTGAAGGACAGAATTACAGTACAGGGTTAAATAGAGCAATATAGGACTACTTACAGATAAATCAATGGTTTATCATACCAAGATAACAGACAGTGTTTGAGTGACTTTCCAATGAAACAACCAAGATCCCAGTTATTAGAATTTTGAGCTTACTGCACCTCACAAAAAACAGTCACATAACCTCAGAACAAAAAAAAAAAAAAAGTCCACTTTATAACTTTCACGTTTATTTTTAACTTCTCTGTACACGTTCAATAAGATAATTGTTTAGGATTTGCGGTCCCTTAAGTCAGACTACACTGTGTCACTTAAAGCCATAATTAAACAGCAATTTTATTTAGTACTACTAGTTAACTATTACTAATTTAAGATAAGACAAGGCTTCTGTATTAGATCAATGCTTTGATCTGTTTTTCACCATAGTTTGTCTCTTAAGGTAACAGGTTGCACACCCAGCTTTTGACAAACAGTACAATGAATTCATGTTCTGCCGACATGCACTATTCACAAAAAAAGGTTACAACACCCTCAGGTATTCATATTAACATATAATAAAAGTGCATATTCAGCTATAAAAGGGGACTCTATAGTAGGACAGATTTGTTTTTACACTGTGGAAATATCTAAATGATTAACCTTCTCTAGACTAACCGGTTTAAAAAAAAAAAAAAAATATATATATATATATATATATATATATATATATATATATATATATATATATATATATATATATATATATATATATAGGGAGAAGCCCTGTCAATTGGTCATTAAATCTGTTCACTATGGTAGCTTGGCAAGTTGTGCTTAAGAGGATCCATATTAACAAGGTTCCTCATACTTTGTATTGACAGGGCAAAAGATGCAAACACACCCTAACTTTAATGAAGGTTTTCAACAGAATACAATACTCAAATAATGTATGGAACATTCTGCTTTAATGGACTTGGGCTTTTTTTTAATTTTTATTCCCTATTAGCTGGAAAGCCATTACAGAAATAAAGGTTGCATCTCGGTGGAACATGTTTCTTTGGATGATCAGCAAGATTTGAAATATCCAAAATTAAATTTACTGAACATTCACATTCTCCACTAACCCAAGATTCCACGTTCAGTAAGAATGATACTGGAAAAACAAGCTTTACTAAACTACGCGAGTCTGGACTGCAGATGAACAAAACACTTACTTTAATGGCTTCAACATCACCAGGTGATGGACCAGCTTTCTTCTTTTCGGTTGGTAACCCTGCACCAGGTGTGAATCTGAAGTGAGGAAAAAAAAAAAAAAAAAAAAAAAGGGGGTAATTGCGTTACAATGTATTCTTATACACCGTACTGCACCTGCTTCTCATCTTCCACAAACAAAGCCATGAAAGAGATTTAAAACCAGTGTAGTATCTTATCTTTGTTAACAGCTGATACAAAAAGAAAAACAAAAAACAGAAATCTCTTCAAAAGCACCTTGTTTTTGTTAGGGGAAAAAAAAAAAAAAAAGCAATGAACAGCAACAGGTATGTTTGCAACTATAAATAGTGTTGCTAAAATGTGCCACGTCAGTTTGCTAATTACTTCTAAATCACCCAATATCCTTGCACTTATTTTGCAGACCAGACCTAGTTAAGGTATGGGAGTGGCACAGGTTTCAAGTCTCTGTACAAGGTGCTTGTGAAAGAGTTCTAGTTTTCAGATAGAAATTCGTATCTTACGTTTTTGATCTCTTGGCAATATCCTTTGCCAGCTGTGCACCCCGCTTGCCCTTGAACATACTCGCTGCCTCCTCTCGCTCCTGAAGCGATATACACAGAGTTAAACAAAAAGCCAGCAAGAGGGAATACAATTTACGGAGTAACTGTGTTGCAGTCTTATTGGGAATTGAATTGAAGGGGGCTTGGAATGCTCATACGGACAAACCTATAGAATACGTATATTCTGTCCAAGACACTGCTTGAGTAAACACACCCACTGAGCAGGTGGCTTGTTTGGAGATTGGCACGTCCAGCACGTCTGTATATAAAGACTTTTGCAAAAACAGAAGTATGATCATACACACACACTCAACATGTTAGACGGAGCAGAAGACAAACAATATAAGCTCCCTGAAGTTAAGCAACTCACAGACATCTTCACTTTCTGGAAATCCAGGACACGAACTTGTGGAAGCCTGAAGATCACATACAGTCTGTAATGTCTCTTGTTAATAACTGGATTCCTTAATACGCTGGAAGGAAAGACAACATATATTCCTAAATTGATTAACAGTATTTTTAATTGTTTTTTATATTTATGTCATACATGAACCAGCATCTCATAACATAACGCATACAAGTCAAAATTATTTAGTAGCTTACCAGAGATATGTGAGGTACTTAAGAGATGCCAGATTATCCAGATCACCCTACATAAAAATATAAATACCATTAGTTATACTTTAAGAGGATCAGGGATACTGACCAACTGTCCATTATGAACTTAATGTTTACAACCCCTTTTAACAAATATGGTGCTTGAAATAAATGACAGATAGTTCTGGTAACATCACACAAAAAAAAAAAAAAAAACATGTCAAACATATGATGCTGGCCAGCAACTGTGTATAACTAAAATAACCTTTATTTTTTTTCCAATCTTAATAAAAAAGGTATTGTTCAACAATTCTAGTTCTTCAAAAGAATATAGTAAATAAGGGCTTTCAGTGTTAAAGGATGACTGTCATGTTACACAATTAACAACATGTAAAGCTTTTATCAAACTAACTTTGTCTGGGGGGGGGTCATACTACAGAGTTGTTCCTATTTCTACAAATACTGTGCAACTTTATTCCAAAGACGACACTTAATTTCTTTTGAATGACAAAAAAAAAAAAAATGTGGTGAATTATACTTTGACTTACCAGTTCCATAATACTGTTATTTGTGAGAATCAGTTCTGTTAGGTTAGGTATTACATGTTGCAGTCCTTCTCCTATACGGCTGAAAAAAAAAGAAATAAAAAAGTGCAAGTATTATATTTTGGACTGATTTACCAAAAGTAACACAAAATTTATACGACTAACAGGACAAAAATCTGAGTTATTTGACTACTTACCATACTCTATTATTATTCAACAGCAACGTTTTAAGTCTTTTTAATAAAGGGAAACCATCCATCTTCCTTATTTCATTGTCAGAGAAGTCAATAGTGTCAAACTGGTCCAAAGTTGCACCCAAATTTTCAATAACTGGGATCTTGTAACCTAAGTTAAAGGGAATAATTGGAAAGTTGATCATAAAAAGACATACAATACATTCATTGTGACCACTGTGCATAGCTTAGAGCATTTCAAGTGGTAATAAATCAAAATAAACACATTTGTACTATAATGTGCTAGCAATACTGCAATTTACTAATGGTGGTAGCAGATTATGAAAGTGTCACTGTAGTTAACGTTTCATTAGAGATTATCAAAAATCTGTGCAACAGTTACAACTGACATCTGAGTTTGGCATAGTTGCTTCCAGTAGATATGCTTCTCACCATTCAACTAGGTGTACAGAAAGTTAAACAATCTGCTCATGAAGGAGGTCCTAAGACTTTTTTTGTTTATTGCTAATGAGTAACTAAAACTCTATTGCTTGGTCCTGCAGTGGTATTTTAAGTGCTACCTAAATGTAAAGTGACATGGAAAGCTTGTGCATATTACTAGCTATGCAATATAAGTAAAGCCATAGGAATACGCACTTTGGTTTATTATGAAGTGCTTAAAAGTGTGGGCTTAAGCGCCTACACTCATACAAACAGCCCCTGTAGGACTATGCCCTCTGCATCATATGCAGACAGACTCTGTAGCTCTGGATTTGTAGCGTAATGTACAAGGCTATAAGGGACCTTGTGTCTGCAGCATGTTTTATAGGACGTGAAAGGTTAGTACACTGTGCTGCATATCTAGCACTAGAGAGTCTGTGTCTGCATGCTCATACATGAACGATTTGTTTTATTAACTAGCATTCAACAGCACTGTTTACAAGTATCCAAAAGAACATAAAAGTATTAATTTATAAGTATTTTACATACCTAGTAAAATCCAAAAACCTTCATCACCCTTTAAGTATTTAATCCTATTAAAAGATTAAACTACGCAAACGTTAGCTAGCTTGTCTAGCTTCCTACATAATGCTGCATGTTTGAGTAGGGAAAGGGCTGTCATGGGAAACAAAGTTCTGCTCCATCTCTGTTACTAACACACAGAATGCTGAGATATAGGATCAGACCACAGCAATAGTTCTATTACAACTTACATACTATATATATATCTCCACACACACACGGAATGATGAACACATTAATTTAGTCTCGCTTTAAACACTGGTAACAAGAAGATGAGACCTATGGGAAAGAAAGGGACATGCAATAGTGATGTGAATATACGTAACAATCTGCCTTGGAGGGGGTGCATGAGACGTATGTGATTAGCATTTACGTAACATAATTACTGGCTCACATTGGCCTCTTTTTTCTCAGATGCTCTAGTAATAGTATACTAGTATAATATAGATCACTCCCCATCCCGTGAGCTGATTATTACAACTTGCGCTCCACTCCCAGCCTCATTTCTCCTGTATTTACCGTACTTCTATCACCCAATTCCCTGCCCAACTAATATTTCTCCAGGTCTCTCTCACCCCGCAAATCCAGCTCCCGGTCCCGCACTGCATTCGTATACTGCGCCGCCTGCTCGATCAGATCCGCCGTGAGCTTCACCATGATTAAAGCAGCAAACACGCAAGTCGTCACAGAATCGAAAAAAGCGCTGCTACACACGCCTGTAGGACTAGGCCTTAAACAACGTCACTTCCGCTTCCTGCAGACGTTTGACCAATCAGTATTCTGCAAAAGCGACCAATCCCATCTGCACTAATCTAGCTGCGAATTTTTCAGGCAGACAAAAGCAATCTTCAGCAGATCAGGTGTAATAATCGAGCAAGACCACTTCGCCACAAGGGATAATGATACCAGTAATCATTATGATACAGTACTATGGACTGAGCAGATTGTTTACGTATATTCAGATCACTATTTCATGTCCCTTCCTTTCGCATAGGTCTCATCTTATTCTTGTTTAATGGAATACTGGGAGTGATTTACACGCAGACATGTTTAATCATGTTTAATTCCTAAAGTTTGCCTGAATTGGTCTTTCTCATCAGCGGACTTTCCTTTCCCCTCCAGACACATCCGCAGCTGGGTGTCCTTTGGGCTTTGGCCCAACCACTTCATTTGATCTGGTGTTACTTGTACTTGCCCTCTGCTCTTCCTCAGTAATGTGGTAGGCACCTTCTGACCTGAGGGGCTCATCTTCCGGTGCCATATCGTTATGTCTCTAGTTGTTCTTATATAGGGCAAGTATACTGGAGAGGGTTGCCAGGTCCTTCTCCAGTGAACCCCAATTTGGCTGACCTCTCTGCTATGACCTGCCCATCTTGGGTGACCTTACATGGTATAGCTCTTCAGAACTTTCCTGTTAGTTGGCTGCCAGTAGCGCTGGCAAGTAACAGCTAAGTGGTGCGACCGTCATTTGAGTTAATTTCTAACCCCTAACCATAACCTGGTCCTATCATGTTATGGCTATGGCACCAGTCCGTCGCTGCAGTGCAGTGACCAACCACTAGACGGAGCTGTCGATATTCCAGTGCCATATCATAGAGTCAAGGCTTAGTTTAAGGGTTAGGCTACCATTCTAAACTTAGAACGTCTCTAACATATCGGCAGTGCTGCAAAATATTGGCGGCGCCATCTAGCGGTTGGTCGTCTCATTGCAGTGGTGGACCTGTGCTGTAACTATAACAGGATAGATCCCGTAACCCTTACGCTAAACCTTAACACCTAACGTGGAACATCTCTGAAATTCATTAAAATGTCAGCCTCACCACCTAGTGGCCGCTTGCCACACTGCTGGCAGCCAACCAACCGGAAAGGTTCGCCCCTTCATCACGACAAGGTAGTGAACCAAAAGGGGACCTACATCCAAGTTAGTTTTAAAACATTGCTGACACCTTCAGCCATTTTTATTTGTGTGTGAAAATATAATGAAGTATATCTAAATTAACTATATATGTACTATCGACTTGCCCGTCAAAAATGACAGCAATACAATTTTAAGCCATAGCAATGCTGTTTGCCACACAATGTAAGGATTTTGCTCCTCTGTGGACCTTCAGCGCTCATTATGTGTACAGTGAATTAATAAACTAATATGAATTAATAAATGAATATACTTTACCTATTTATATTTAATATGCAGCAATCAATATTCTGAAGATCTAACAATCTATTTGGATTTTCCTTCATCTGAAAATGTACAGTTGGACTGTTAATCATCTGAGGAGAAAGTGTCAGCAATGTGGCAAGTGTGCAGAGTAAAAAGGCTGCGTGTGCGAGGGCAAACCGTTTGTGTAGGCGGGTAAAGCGGCATTTTAGAATTGTTACGAGTTCTAAGTTAGTGTTGTAAAATGGCGGCTTTTTTCTATGTGTTACTTGGCTTGCAAGCATTTTCTGTCTGTTGTAATGGTATATTGTGTATCTCTTTTACATTCCTGTGTAACTCGTACGTGCCTGGCAGTGATTTTCGCTGCTCTGTGTCCTTTAGCCTCATTTTAATTTTTTTTTTTTCTTGCTTAGCCGATTTCCAAGTGGCGAAACTCCTTAAATTCAACTTTAATTAACCTAAACCCGCAAAACACCGCCAGGCAAATACAACTTTTACACAATTTTACAAAATACACTATTAGGAAGGACGCAAAATCATCCACACCTGCGTGCCACATACACATTTGCCACCATTTTATAACACTAACTTACAAAATGCGGAACTACACAGCTACACAAACGGTTTCCCTTTGCGCAAGCAGCCTATTTACACTGCACACTTCACACATTGCTGACGCTTACACCTCAGGTCACCAACAATGAAAATCTACATTGTATGCTGCAGGAACATCAAAAATATTGTTAGCTCTCCATATTGGTTGCTGTATATATTATTTACAAATAGGTATGTTAATTTATCAGTTCAGTAATTAATTATAATTACAAAAATACATATACAGAAAAAATTACAAAACACCACACGACAGTATCGCAATAAATGCCTAAGCCATTCACCGCACGCCTCACAAGGAGCGCCAATGGTGCTCAGAGGAGCAAAACTACACCAGGGGAGAGCTTCGCAATGAGCGCCAAAAGGCGGTAAGCATGGACCTTAGGGGCTCTGACAACCAAATATACACCCACCCGGAGGCTCGCAATGAGTGCCGAAGGTACTCACACAACCAAAACGCTTACTTTGTGTGCCAAACAGCATTTCCTGATTTATAATTCTATTGCTGTAATTTTTTGACGGGCAAGTCGCTAGTAAAAAAATTTTTTTCGATACTGATTTTGTATCCTGTAATTTTTGAGTAGGTATCTAATTCTTCCTTTAAATGTGGAAGAGATTTGAGGGATTAATGTGAGTAGCATGTTGTCAGCATATGCTGCTTCTTTGTAGACAACTCTCCTATACTCAATTTCCTTATATATTTGGATTGTGGATTATTTTGTTAAGCAAATAAAGGATGAAAGTGGGTATCCAGGTCTATTTGAGTTTTAGATAAAACAAATAAGGATGTATTTGATCCTGGGATTGTCAAACGCAGCCTTGAAAGAAATGTTGAGGTTTTGAATTATGGAGACTAAGGGCCTTGATTTGCTGAGATTGGGTTACGTCCTTGCGTTGCCCTACGTTTACGCTGCTATTCAATTGGCCGGGCGCGCAAGTAAGTCCCCCCTCCCGGTAATCGCAAACCAAACTCGCGTCTCAAGCCCGCAAACTCGGAGCACTGTAAATGCAAATATAAATTTAAGACAGCACTGCAAAGCACTGTAAATGATGGGGAACATGATGGTGACATTAGGATTAAAAGCACAACATTCTCAAGCTTGCACATCGCCAAAATAAAATACTTTATTTCACGTTTAATTTCTGTCCAAAGTGCTACGGGCTTGAATGACCTCCAAGCCTGTAATGCGTTATTCAAGCTCGTAGGGCTTCAATGAAATATGGAGGTTGGATTCCAAATTCCTACGGGCTTGGAGGCTAAAAACCCTTAGGACCTCTGACAGAAAATAAACATGAAATAAAGTATTCTGTTTTGGCGATTGGCGAGCTTGATAATGTTGTGCTTTTGAATCTAATGTCAGCCATTGGGTTCCCTATCATTTACAGTGCTGGATTGATTTTTTATTTGCATTTCAAGTGCTACGATTTGCAAGTAAGCCCTTTGCGATACCTACTTGGTACAAATAACCTGTGGTACGCGTTTAGCCATTTACGGGCTTGACAGGAGAATCGTAGCAATTGAATAGTGATTAGGGATTTTTTGCGTCCGCAACTCTTGCGGCCATGAAGGATCAAAGGCTTTGGGGGAAAGGAAGGGAGAAAGCAAAATCTTGTAGGGATTGGAACAGATACCTTATTGAATTTTTTTTTCTGCATCAATAGATAGGAATATAGTGCGTATTTTATGGTGGATTTGTAGAGGTTGATAATTCTTCTTCTGTTGTGTTCGCCATGTCTATTAGGTAGAAACCCCAGTTGTCTGGGTGAATTAAGGTGGGCAAGAATTTTTTATACTGTTAGTCATTCATTCAGGTAAAGTTTTTATGTCATGGTTGGCCTATGATTGGATCATTTCCAGGATCTCTGTCTTCTTTCTGTATGAGAAATACATTTGCTTGTGCCAGTTCTTATTTTAGTCTTTCCTTTATTGTGAGCAAGTTGAATAATGTTATCATGTATGGTTCAAGGATTTGTTGCAGTATGCATAACCAAATCTATCCCCAGTGTTTATTTTTCATATGTAGTGTATTGTAGGGATTTTTACTTAAAGTGCCATGGGGATCCTTGAGAAGCCTTGGTGGTGGGGGTTGTAGGAGTCTGGAGGGTGTGAGTCAAGTGTTCAGTAAAGTAAAGAGGTTTAAGACATCTTAAGATAGGTTCAGATCGATAAACTTGTGCATTGTAACAAAGTATCAGCACGCTCTATTATTTACATAGTTACATAGTAATTGAGGTTGAAAACATTATTTTAGCCCACCAGGTTCACCCTTTTTAGATCTTCTCTGATCCTTGTAATATGTGGATTAATTGATAATTGATCCAGAGGAAGGCGAGCAAAAAACAACAACACTGAAACATTGGCAATTATCTCATAAGGAAAAAAACATCCTTCCTGACGCCAGATACTGGCAACCAGATTCCTCCAAGAATCAATACTCTTTTTTCTCTAGATAACTCTGAACCCCCTTTGTACTGAAAAATATCCAATGTCACAACCTCCTTTGGTAGAGAATTCCCCAGTTTAACCATCCTTACTGAAGAATCATTTTCTTTCTTTTAGGTGGAATCTTTTTTTTTTTTGCCGCGTCATTAGCATATACCGGGTGCCGGCACCCGGTATATGCTAATGACGCGGCACGCATGTGATGTCACATGCGCGCCGCGGTCAAGACGGAGCAGAGGCCGGAGAAGAAGCAGGTAAATGAGGGGGAGGTATTTAGAGGGGAGACAGTGAGAAGGGGGTTAAGGAGGTGGGTTGATTAGGAGGAGGGGGGAGGGAAAGAGACACAGGGGGTTAGAGAGACACGGGGGGGTTAGAGAGACACAGGGGAGTAGAGAGACTCGGGGGGGGGGGTAGAGACACACTAGGGGGAGTGACTCGAGTATAAGCCAAGGGGGCCCTTTTTAGCCTTAAAAAAAGGGCTGAAAAACTCGGCTTATACTCAAGTATATACGGAATTGGTTACACTTTAATACTTTAATGCATTTTTATTTAAATTTGAACTGATAGCATTCTGTGAGTTGGTGAGTCTTCTGGGATTTGTATCAATTGCATACACATACTTTATATATCTTCATGATGTGTTACCTCCCTTTTCTTTAGGAGCATACAGATACTTTATATATGTTCATGATGTGTTACCTCCCTTTTCTTTAGGAGCATACACATACTTCATATATCTTCATGATATGTTACCTCCCTTTTCTTTAGTAGCATACACATACTTTATAAATCTCCAGGATATGTTACCTACCTTTTCTTTAAGAGCATACACATACTTTATATATCTTCATGATATGTTACCTCCCTTTTCTTTAGGAGCATACACATACTTTATATATCTTCATTCAGAACTCTTCCACACAGCAGGATATCAACTGACTAATTACATAACTGAATCTATGTGGCAGTTACTGACTGACATCACAACATTTTAAATGATTTAACTGTCCATGAACCAAACATGCAACATAACATACATTAATTAACATACATAGGGTAATCAAAATAACATAACATATTACATAACTATAAAACATACTATAAAATTACTGAGCCCAAAGGGTGGTCAGGAAGATCTTTTCTATTTTTCAAAAAATAAATACAGCAGGGTGGAGCTTGCGTTAGCTGGAGCTGGACACATTTATGTTGAGCTCCTGCATCAAGCTCTAAAATTGGGCTTATTAATTGTCCTAGAGCTATAAAAAAGTGCTGACCACCCCAAGAACAGCTGGGGGAGGAAGAGGGGGTGACCCATAACCACCATGGGTCCCCTAAATGGCACCCCTGGAGGCACAGAGGCGGGGAAGGCTATACATACCCAGCTTTCCTGAAGGCTGCTTCCCTGCTGGAAATTGCTAAGAGGAGAGGACAGTGGAGGTCCTGGGCCAGTCCGTGCACTCAAGATCCGGCTGTGCAATGCGGAGGGACCTGGACGGAGCAGTTCCGGAGGCGTTGGGCACTGCAGAGGCCTTGGGACCAGGTGGTGGCAATTTTAGCTCCCCATGAGGCGGGAGCTGCCGAGAAGGCCCAGGTCCCTTGAGTACCCCAAAGTGATATAGAAGCTTTCCAGAGGCATCTGGTGGCGGCTTGTTCCGGTCAGAGTGGCCCAGGGAAGCTTAGGACCCAATTGTGCTGCAACCTGAGGAGTGGCAAGGCGGGAGATAAAGCCTGCGAAACGGCGGCCACCATCTTAGATTTCGGCCATGGTGGGAGAAGCTACTTCCTGCCCTCACCCACTGAGACCCTATAACTGGTGAGCCACCCAAAATATGAGTACTGGAGGGGCTAGAGGAAGAACAAGGAAGATCTGAGGTGGCCATTTCCCCAACTATATAAGGGCGGGCAATAAGCCTGCTTCAGGCTGGGACAGTATAACCGGTGTGTAATCTCAGCTCGGTTAACTTTGATCTGTTTTTAGCTGAAGCCAAACAAGTGGTGTATACTATCTGACAATTTGGTCTTGTGCTGACACCGTGTGGCCATTCAGACTAATTGCAACTGATATTTTACAGAACATAAGCTTCTGCTTGTTGGGGTAACCTAATCATTCGCAGGGAGAACTGCTAACTAACCACTTACACTTTGGAGGATTGCCACCTCACAGGTTCCCCATGAGTTTTCACAGAAACCTTTGTTACAGACTAAAAGCTAATGGAAGACTATCTTTTGCAGTTTCTAAAAGTCGTGCTCTCTACACAAATGCCTCAATCATTTCTGCTTCCCAAAAGACACTAAATAAAAAGATGAAAACATTTGCCTGTAGGGGGCTCTGACTAGCATCCTCATCTTAAAGCATTTTCGCCTGCCTCAAAGAAGCAGAAATCAAAGGCGGATCTGACAGCTCTCCTGACCACAAAAGGCTTAAATCTCAAGCATGAAGTAAGGCAAAAAGGGTCCCTCTACAAGAGGCATCGGAGAGCACTTCCCGCCTAAGGCGGCCAAACCCAAGTATCAAATTGACTCTGCCTCTTACCACTCGGACTCTTCAGACCAGGAGGACATCCCTAAATTATCTAACCAGCATATTGACCTTTCCGCTAGATCAATAGCCACAATTGAGCAACTTCTAACTAAAGCGATAGAACCGCTGAGGAAAGATTTAAAGGAGTTGGGGCAATAAACCCAATTACTGGAAGAAATAGTAGATCAGTTTGGAGAAGCTCAACAACGAGACAGGTCATCAATTGACCAGAACACTTTTAACATCATGGATCTTACAGACAAGGTAGAAGACTTAGAGAATCGGTCTCGCCGTCATAACATCAGGGTACGTGGAATACCAAGAGCTGTCCAAGACTTAACGGCATATCTGCTATCCTTCCAGATCAAGCGGAAACTAGACTGGAAATTGCACGGGCCCACAGAGCTCTTGGAGGTACAAGAAATACAGAGGTACCTAAAATTGTCATTGTGAGATTTCTGAGACAGCAATCCAGGGACCTTTTGCTCTCAGAGACCAGAAAGCTGCAGATAATCAAGGGCCCAGACAACTCCAACTTGCAATTTTATGCTGATTTGTCTCCTAACATGCTGGACAGATAGAGGCAGATAAAATCTGCTTTGGCTATTCTCCAGCAGCACAAAATATAGTATCAAGGTACGGCACATACCACTTGCACAATGGAGGACTGCCTTGCTGTACTGCGTCATTTGCATCTATCTTGAACAGAAATAATGATAGGGGGTCAATATCACCCTCTCCCTCCCATTCCTAAGAGACAATGGACTCTGGTCAGTTCACAACCCCAGAATAAGAATCCACTACCGTCTAGAGGCCCCAGAGATTTGAACACAGGCCGTAAAGGCCAGAGTACTTGCAGCTCTCCACGCAAGGGGGAATCCAGACTTACTGCTGATCCAGCATCCCCTGCAAGATCTGATTGAACCAAAAAGTTCCTTGTTTTTCTCAAAGCATAGAGGTTTGTCAGGAAAGGGCAGGATGCTGACTGACTTGCTACCTACCACTTAGAATCAAGATTTAGGAAGCTAGTAGTTGAGAAGCTAGCTTTAGCTCATGCTAGTTAGGCCCCTGGTTTCGTAGAAAAACAGATTCTTCTTTTTAAATCTGATACAAGTTTTTATAGTTAAAATTTAAAAATGTTAGAACGTTTTTTAGTTTGTTAATTACTGAATAAAGAAAAAGAGAAATGCAAAACTTTTTGTTACTGCTCTGTAGCTACCTGGCAAGCGTAGTCTCCTTAGAAGTGGCAGAATTACTATTTAAGAAAGTTATTGCTCTCATTGTTTACTTAAACAATGCTGCAGAACTACTGTTTAGGATTGACATTGCTCCAACTGACTATTTATATAATAGATGGCTAGGAAATGTAACACTAATGTTTTATATATTTGCTCTACTCTTAGTATACGGAGATAATAATCCAACATTCCTGCATTTTCAGAGGATCCCAGAGCCTCCCTCCGCCTTTATCCCTTCCGGGAGTTCCAAAAAGGAAGAGAAAACAGGTAATAGACAACAGATCACACACACTGGCCCTAACCTACAATGAGTGCATTAGATTACACTTTTATAACCCACAATGTGAAAGGGTTCAATTCCCCCTTTAAGAGGCGGAAGGCCTTTAAATTCTATAAACAGTTTAAGTCCTCAGTTATTTTTATGCATGAGAAAAAGCCAACCTTCCTACATAAAGAATACCCCATATTCACGAAGAAGGCTGGAGCAGCAGTTCTCATGCATAAGAATTTCCCATTTAAACTAGATCATAGCACTATATACAAGGATGGACATTATATAATACTAACTGGGACAGGTTTGGGTATAAAAATCTCATTAGTCTGCCTGTATTCCACCACAACATCCCCTCATAAAACTCTTATTAATTTACTGAGGGATTTGGAATCAATGGAAGTGGGAAGATTGGTAATTGGAGGTGACTTTAACCTCACCTTTAGCTCAGCGATAGACAGATCAGTGAAGACCTTGGAGAATACATTCTCCAAAAAACTAAGCCAAATTATTCAGCTATTGAATAGAATGGGGTTGGTGGACGCCTGGAGGGGTCTCCATCCAGATCGGAGAGAATACACTTATTTTCCCCCACTCATGCAACATACTGGAGGATTGATACATTTACCATAGATTCCCTCATCTATGACTGCACTCGGGACTCTGACATTGCCCCCTGCTCCTGGTCTGACCACGCAATAGTATCTATTAGGTTAACACTCCATCCTAGCTATTCTCCATTTAATAAATGGAAAATCAATGAACATCTACTATGTGACCCTAATAGTGTAGCATTATTGGCAGAGGATATCAAAATGTATTTTGACTGTAATGATTCTCCGGAGACAGGGACTGGTTGGCTCTGGGTGGCCCATAAGGCCTATGTAAGGGGCTCCTGTATTAAGCTTGCTTCTCTACATAAAAAATCCTGTAAGCAAAAAGAGACAGAGTTGACAGCAACCCTTAGCAGTTTGGAAAAAGCCAATCAGCAGAATCCATCCACTAAACTATGCAAACAAATCGACAAGATTAGGCTAGAACTTGATGGGGTGCTTTCTCACTACACTGAAAGAGCTATGAGGAGGACAAAACATCTATATTATTGGAAGGCGAATAAACCGGATAAGATGCTAGCTAAGATATTAAAAACCAAAGAAATTCAGTCTAGAGTTACTCAGATCAGAATGCCCACTGGTAAGATTTCATTTAGTCCAAGATACATTAAAAAAACATTTCAGTCTTTCTATAAGCAGATATATTTATCTCAGACCCAAGCTGAAATGTCAGACCTTGACTCTTTTTTGGGGACACTTGATCTTCCCTCAATAACAGAACAACAGCTATCTAGCTTGAATTTAGACGTCTCCGGGAAAGAGGTGAAAGCAGCCATCCAGACCCTTAAAGTGAGTAAATCCCCGGGGTCGGATGGTTTCACAAATCCATATTACAAGAAATTTGAATCTTTGCTTACACCTCACCTCACGTCTCTATTTAATGCAATTTAAACCAAGCTGATCTAGTATTGTTCCCTAAGGAGGGCAGGGACAATCTTGAAGTTAAGAACTATCAGCCCATCTCATTATTGAACAGTGATGTCAAAATATTAGCTAAAATCATGGCACTCTGAATTTCCAAATTTCTACCTAAAATCATGCATAAGGACCAGGCAGGATTTTTTACCATATAGGCAGGCAGGGGACAATTTCAGACGAATCCTGAATATTCAACACCTAGCGAGTAGAGCAAAATCTCTGATGTGTTTTCTGGCCTTGGATATTGAAAAGGCTTTTGACACTGTGGAATTCCCTTTTCTCTATAAAATGCTAGAATCAATTTGGATTCAAAGGGAGCTTTATTACCTTACTTAAACCTATTATGACTCCCCGCTAGCCAATCGGAAGTTGCCAGGTGAACATAGAGCTCAGATTCAGATCCAAAGGGGCACTAGGCAGGGATGCCCACTTTTTCCCCCACTGTTTGCCTTTGTTATAGAACCATTGGCACAGGTAATCCGAACACATAAAGACATTCAAGGCCTTCAAGTAGGATTGCAGCATTATAAAGGGCTGACGATATACTGTGCACTAATCCCTCATCCTCCATTTCAGCACTTATGTCTGTTATAGATACATTTAGTAGAGTGTCAGGACTTAAACTTAATCTAGAGAAGACTGAGGCTCTAAGTCTAGGCATATCCCAACCTGACTTGGAACTTCTGAAATCTAAGTATGTCTTTACCTGGCCTCGGTAGTATATAAAATATTTAATAAGTCAACATTACATCTAAATTTTCAGACCTTTATAAGGCAAACTACCCCCCCCCCCCCTCCCCCATGTATAAAAAGCTAGGTGAGGACATACTGAAGTGGATGAAGTACCCGCTGTCATGGACTGGCCACATAGCAGCTACCAAAATGAATATATTACCCAAAATCTTATATCTTTTTAGTACACTTCCTATTCTGATTTCCTTGAAAGAATTAGACAGGTTTCAGAAGACTATGTTCTGATTTATTTGGAAAAATAAAAACCCCTGTATCTCTAAAAGAATGATGTATAGATATAAGAATAGAGGGGGAACTTAAGGAACTATTTGAAAGCGGCACAACTAGCTCAGATACCCCTTGCACACTCTATTAAACTCCAACTGAGCTGGGTATTCTTAGAAAATCAGCAAGTTTTCCCTCACAGTTGGGAAACGATAATCCGGGTCCCAGAAAGATTATGCCCTCTTAAATCACATCGCAATCCAATGATACACCTAACCTTAAACTCCTGAGAATGAGCTAGAACTAAAAACAGACTGGACATATATATATCTCCTTTGCTATTGGTTCTTTCTTCTCCCCAAGTATTAGCAGATTCTAGCGTGGTATCCAAACATTGGTGGACCTCTAGAAGTCTAGATAGGTTTGGTTCATGGTTTACTGAAGGCAGTATAATAACCTATGATCAATTTTGCAAGAAATACAATCTACCTCAAGAGGAATTCTATAATTATCTAAAAATAAAAAGGGTTAGCGAAACGCTCAAATACTTTGGGCCCCCTAAATCTTCATGGATTTCATTAATTTGTAAAAACCTACCACTCTCTAGAGGAACGGTAGGGTCATTGTACGATATTTTTACAAATACAACCACAGATGAGAAGCCTAAATTTATATGTAGATGGGAGGAGGATTTAGGAGAGGAATGGGAGTGGAGGAAATGGGTGGAGTGATGTTCAAACTTAAGCAGAGGATCATTTAACTATGCCCACTTAGAAATGTCTATTAAGGTCCTCCAGAGGGTTTACTGTACACCTGAAAGCTTCAGAAGATTAACCCCTGGGAGAGCAACAAATGTTTTAGGGGGTGCCAACAGATAGGGGATCATATCCACACTTGGTGGTCTTGTCCGGTGGCTCACAATATATGGGGAGATCTAACTCAACTTGCCACATAACTATTTAAGAAGGTGATCCCAGTCAGTATGGAATCCTGCCTTTTAGGAATTGGGTTACAAAATTTGTCCTTGAATCAAAACAAGTTGCTTCAACTGATGACTGTTGCTGTTCAACTATATATAGCTAGCAAATGAAAGTCTAAGGCTCTAAGCTTTCAAGAGATAATTAGAACAATTAACTACATATTAATAAATGAGAAACTAACTTGCATTATACTGGATAAGATGTCTCAATTTCTTAATATTTGGGAGCCTTGCTTAAAGTCACTCCTTATTGTCAAGAATCAGGCAGTGGCCATATTGTGTTTGGACAAAGTTCATGGCTCATGCTGTGGAAGAAAAGGTTTGGGGCCCACTTGTTATGGATATATTGTTATGTTGTGGTCTAGGGGATAAAGTATTATAAGTTTATCCCAAATGAATTAGTTAGCCCCACCCAGTGGGTGGACCTGGGGAGGAGTCTCATGGTTCCCACGTAGGGACCCTGCATGATTGGCCAGAGGCAGTTAGGGGCTGACTAAAGGTAGCCCCTCCTGGTAATGTTGTATGCCTGTTTAAAAGATGTTGTTTTCCAAAAAAAGTGGTTCATAATTTTCATCAAGACTTTGTGTGCAGGTGTATTATTGACCCATGGGCATATGCTGGTAGAGGAGATTGTTTCTGACTCCCTTCCAGGTTTCCCAGGCACACTACCAAAAGCTGGGACTTATGCTCTTGCATCTACAAAGACTGTCCATTGGTCTGGAGCCACCCAAACTTAGGTCTAAAACCTACAGGAGATAAGAGGACTAGGATTCTCTATACTCCATCATCATTGTAGGTTGTGACAATTGGCTGGCAGAGGTGGGATGCTCGGAGAAATGGAACAGCAATATGAGGAAGATATTACCAAAGAAGCAAAAAGACGGTTTAAAGAAGCCAGACACCTTTTTCCAGAAAAGTTAACAGCACAAGATGTGGGCTGCGTGCTTGACCAGATGTTCCAGAGAATATGGAAAGAGCGCATGTGGGTAAGCAAAATGGAGGCGATCACATATACAAGGCCGTGCCCTGGGCTGTCTGAGGCCCAGAAAGCAGAACTAGGTCAGAGTTGCCTAGAGGAGCTCTCTGAGTGGGATGTGTCAGAGGATCAGGAGGAGGGGGAAGGGGTAAACCCTGCCCCTGTACCACCTCCTGGGAATGGAGACTGTTTTCCCCTAAAAAATGCAGAGACTGTGTCAGAGCCTAGAAGGGATGGTAAAGTCAGCTTGGGACCAAATCACCAGCTCCAAGAGCCAGAGACCCAGGGGAATGTTCCCTGGGTGGGGTCAGATAACCCATGTTTGTTCCCTGATACCCCAAGAGACTTAATCCCAGAGCAAATGCTAGCCGAGCACAGTTTCTCCAAACGGGTCACGCCTGAGGTACCGGATGTGGAAAAGGTCTCACCTGAGGACTACCTTCCAGCACAAATCCTGGCAGAAACCCCAGTAACTGCTCAACAGGTAGGGCCAGATGAACTAAGTTTGCCCTCAGAAGTTCTAGGCAATGTGTATGGGCCAGAACTGCTCATGGAGGCAGGGGCTCAGGATTGCTATTTAAGAGACTGTGGGGAGGGAAAGGAACTGGTTCCTAGCTACAGGGAACCGGACCTCACACAGGAGGAGGCAGTGGCACCAGGGCTAGGGATAGCTGTGCCTGCCTGGGAGAAAGAGCCATGGGTGGATTGCAGCACCCCAAAGGATTGTGTATGTAGTGAGGACTTGCCTGAGATGACCAGTGTCCAGGAGTCCAATACAAACTCTGGAGCAGACAAAGCTCAGAGGGCCCAGGAATCCACAAAGGATGAGGCCCAAGTTGCCAAGCAAAAGATAACAGAAGAAGATGGTCAGCTGAGGGCCCAAAAGCACAGCCTGGGTGGGAACAGCGTAGTTCTCCAGGCTGCAACACAGACAGACCCAGGGGAAGAGAACCAGGAGGGTCTGTCCAAAAATACAGATTTCCAGGAGCCAGAGCAAACGGAGCATCCAAGTCCGGACTCCATCAGGGACGCTGGAGTCAAGCGCAGACTGGTATGTACTTTACTACAGTTATTATGTTATTGGGCTCCCAACAATAATGATTTTGCTGAGAGAGGTACTGGACTGCCCCCTTGCAATCCCATAGGCCCAGAGACTGTTTTAGAAACCCCAGCCCAGCTGTGGGGACTGGCTGAGGGGAAAGGGTTTGCTATGGGACAGGGGTTGTTTTATGGGGCTCCCAAAAATAGTGTTTTGCCTCAGAAGAGTGTATGGGTGCAACCCTCTGTGTTTCCAGTGACTTCCATGCTGCTGCCCAAGAAGAGAGAGGTGGGATCCTGGACAACTTGGGTGGTGGTGCAGGGGAAGAGCAATTTGCTCTATACAGTGGGAGCAAGGCCAAGGGCTGGGGGAGGTCTTTACTCTGCACCTTGGGACTGTGTGCGCACCGACATGAACTTGCCTAGCATGCAGCGGGCCTGGCCAAACCAGCAGATTCATGACTATCAGCGTAGCTGGGAAAATCTTGGATGTTCCCTGCCACGCTTGGGGAAGGTTTGTCATGAATCAGCCAGTGGCCATATTGTGTTTGGACAAAGTTCATGGCTCATGCTGTGGAAGAAAAGGTTTGGGGCCCACTTGTTATGGATATATTGTTATGTTGTGGTCTAGGGGATAAAGTATTATAAGTTTATCCCTTAGCATATTTCCATACCTCCCATGTTTAGGCTCATTGTAATGAGTATCCTGTGAGGGATCTAATGGGATATATTGGTTGTATGTGGGTGAAACATTGGGTGTTATATTTGTAAATATGAATGTATGTTATTATATTAGCATGTTATTATATTGTAGAGGGGAAGCCGTTGAATACAGCCAAGCCTCCTTTGTTCCCAAAGGCCTGTTAATCCCATTAGCTAAGTGTCCAGCAGAGTACTAACAATGGGGAGTTCACAGCTGGAGAGCAGACAGGCAGGCGCCCAGAAACAATGGGATGGCCTGAGGCTTCTCAGCCTTCATAGCATGGGCACAGGAGATGTCTCTCTCTTGGGAGCTAGAGCCAAATGAATTAGTTAGCCCCACCCAGTGGGTGGACCTGGGGAGGAGTCTCATGGTTCCCACGTAGGGACCCTGCATGATTGGCCAGAGGCAGTTAGGGGCTGACTAAAGGTAGCCCCTCCTGGTAATGTTGTATGCCTGTTTAAAAGATGTTGTTTTCCAAATAAAGTGGTTCATAATTTTCATCAAGACTTTGTGTGCAGGTGTATTATTGACCCAGGGGCATATGCTGGTAGAGGAGATCGTTTCTGACTCCCTTCCAGGTTTCCCAGGCACACTACCAAAAGCTGGGACTTATGCTCTTGCATCTACAAAGACTGTCCATTGGTCTGGAGCCACCCAAACTTAGGTCTAAAACCTACAGGAGATAAGAGGACTAGGATTCTCTATACTCCATCATCATTGTAGGTTGTGACACTTATTACCCCACTGACCTGACTTGATTCCAGAATATTAACACAACTCATTGAAAGGAGGATTCGGGACGGAGGAGGCTTATCTCTGGATATACCCTCAATATGGGTGGCTGGACAGGAGGTAAATATCTAAATACTTTGCTAGATAAACACATAGCTGGTTCTCTAATGCTTAAACTCAGGCTTTAATAGATGAGCTAAAGACCTCATACAAAAAAACATATATGGGAGCTATGTTAGCAATCTCTAGAGTTAGATTTGTTTTTCTCTCTTGAAATTAACTGTGTTTATTTATTAAGTTTATATGACTGTTTGTTTTGTATATATAATATGTATATGATTATGTTTTTTTTTTTTTTTACAGATACTGTTATTGTTTAATAATAATCGAAAATATAAAATAGAATGGCTCTGGCAGCTTAGTAAGTGAAATACATTACTGTTAAAAAAAAGAAGCGTGTTTGATGCAAACACTATTTAATATGTTGGAATATTGGGTATGTCTTTCAATAAAATTATTATAAAAAAAAAATACAAAAGACAAAAAAGATAAGAAAAACAGAAAAATAATTGACATTAGAAACATTGCATACATACCAAACAAAACAGTCTTGGATGTTTTATCTATACATACGTTATAGAATCAATATATATTGAACTAATTAACTAAAGTTGAGTACTGATCCCACATTCTCCATTCTTCGTTGCTTTTAACCAGAGCATTTGAATGAGATTTTATAAAATATTTCTCATTACTTCTATTCCTAGACACTATGAGCATGATTCAACTGCAAGCCCGCATATCGCGGGATAAAGGCCATATGTCTGCGGGCATGCTGCGAGTTCCAGGTTCGTCTACGATTTCGGTGCTATTCAATTGAACAAGCCCCCAAGTTATGGGCCGACCTCCGAAACTGTAAACCATGCACTCGTCCGTAGCAGTTCAAGGCGGGAATGTGATCAGTTAAGCAAGACCGTAAACCATGAAAATTACACCGACATCATTACAGCAGTAAAACAGGGAGGTTACATGTCAATCAATTAGGTTTGGGGTCCGATATGCGATGGGACTCGCAAACCCTCAAAATACAACATAATAAAAATGAATGCCAATACTGTTCTAGTTCATGTGGGTGGCCTCATATGTATTAACTCATTAATACCCGAGATTGATATAACCCCGAAATGAAAAATAAAAATAAATCGTTTTTTACTACTGATTTGCGAGCTTGAGACTGTTGTGCAATTAATTATAAAGTCTTTCATTGCTTTCCCCGTTATTTACAGTACAGTAGTGATTTTTTATTTGCATTTCCAGTGCTGCGGACAGGGGTTAAACCCTCGTGCGGGTCTTCTCTAGCACTCGTAGCATTTTCTCCAACATTTGCCTTTTACGGGTGTGAAAATATTTGCAGCCTTGGGAAATTGGAGCAATTGAATAGCGATTTGTAATTTTAGCGATCGTAACTCTTGCTTTACATCATAAATCATAATTCCATGTAGTGTCAAATTCCTCCTCCCATTTTAACATTTTCTAGTTTTTTTTTACTTTACTCATTGCCATTAAGCTTTTGTGGCAGAGTGAAATTGTGATTTTATTATTTTTGTCAATTATTTTCATTTCAAATTTGGTAAGAGGCCTAAGTATTTGTCTATATTATAATTTATAACTATATTCATCCCTCAAAACTTCAAAATTGCCAGGTCCATTAATTAACAGGTCTGAAATTGTATTAATATTCCATTATTCCCAATTCACCTTTAGAAGGCTCTCACTCAAATATCTAATAGGGATTAGTGGTAAGGGTAATAAGAGTTTTTTTTTATACATATCTTTACCCCATATTAAATATCCTAAATTCAGTTTTCCCAATATTTATTTCTCTATTTCCTTATATTTTGTCATGTTTTTATTAAACCACATTAATATTTGTGTTAGTCTTATAGCTTCAAATTACTCAGTAATATTTGGGACTGCAAGTCCTCCTTTTTTTTAACTGCCTATGTGTAATATCTGATGTAATCCTTTTTTTTTTAATTCTTGTTCAAAAATGTATTTATTTGGATTTGGAATTTGGATAGAGACTTGGTTTTTTCTAATGGAATACTTCTCAGTATGTATGTTATTTTGGGGAGAATTGACATTTTAATGGCTGATATTCTGCCAGACCTTGATAGATTTAACTTCTTAAAGATATTACTAATCTGTTTAAATACTCTAATGACGTTACGGTTAATTAAGATACAAAATTAGGTACATATTCTATGTATAAATGAGTAGTTTAGTTTCAATCAAAATTAATCCCAAAATTCTCATTTAATTTTATTCTTGTTTCAGAATCCATATTTATTGCCAAAGCTTCTATTTTTGAAGTGTTTAATTTATAGTAGGACACTTCACTATATTTATTTACAGTATCATATAAATGTCTTAGCAAACTAAGTGGGTTTGCGGTTGTCCCCACCATGTCATCTGCCAACATTGCAAGCTTGATGACATTTTTCCCTGTATTAATACCTTCAATCTATGCATTATTTCTTAGCATTATGGTCAATGGCTCAATAACCAAAGCAAATATTAGAGGAGAGAGGGAACAACCTTGTCGTGTTCCATTTGTTATCTTAAAAGTCAATTATCTTAACTGTCAATTTTGTAACCTAGCCAGACTACATGAGCCAAGACATCTTTGTATAGGGCCTTAATTTCTTGTGATCCAAACTTGCCAAACCCATATTGACAAAGCTTGGGATCTATTAAGTCCCAGCTTACCCTGTCAAAGGCCTTTTCTGCGCCAAGTGACAGGGCACATATTGGGATTTTTTTATCCTTCATAAAGGCAATCAGATCGAGCAGTTTTCTAGAATTATCGGGTTCCCTGCCTGGTTTTACAAAACCTCTTTGGTCTTAATCAATCAGTTCAAGTAGCAAAGGGTTTAACCTTGATGCTAAAACCTTAGAATACATTTTTATATCTGTGTTGAGTAGTGAAATTGGCTGATTCAAGCATCTCGGGAGGTGCATACCCACAGGACTTTATCTTGTTACATGTATCTGTCAGGTTTTGGATTAATACTGGCCAAGACTTGTAATAAAGGTTTGGAAAACCATCTGGACCTGGCACTTTATTGAGTTTTAAGGAAGTAATAGCTGACTCTACTTCTTTAATTGATATATCTCTTTCTAGATTTTCCAATTGATGATTAGTTAATTTTGGAATGTTAAGCTCTGTCAAGAATTGTTCTATTTTAATGTTAGTAGGTTTCCTAAAGGAAGTGTTATCTTTCAGATTATATAAGGTTTTGTAATATCTGAGAAATATCTGACCTATTTCTTTAGGTTTAACACATTCTATACCGTTATTGTACACCAATCTTTTATTTATCTTTGTTTAAGCATATTTGCTAAATGTTTTTCTGCCTTGTTACCAAAATGGTAAAGTCTTTGCTGAAGCTGCCATATTCTATTATCTACTTGTATTCAAAGTATTCTCCTAATGCTAGATTGAATTTGTTTGTTTTATATTGACCAATAAGTGAGTATGCCTCTTATATATGCTTTATGGGAGTTCCAGACTATTGTCTGGGACTTAATTGAGTTAGTATTTAATTGAAAAAACTCTGATATTTTCTTGCTCAACTTATCTCTATTTTCAGCAGTTTTGAAAAGCGTCATATCGATATTTCTATTGATGTTATTTTGTGTCTGAAAAGCTTTATTGAGATGCACTGAGATCATTTCTGAGTGTAGTCAGCAGGTTGGGCACTTGTTCCTTACTCACCGCTGTTCTCTTCGCCGGACGAATAAGTCGGTCAGGAAGTTAGTCAGCCATGGCATGTAAAGTTACTTCCCTCTAGATCAAATTAATCTAATCTCACTTCCCTCTAGATCAAATTAATCTATGGGCCTGATTTCAATTTGCAAAATCTTCTCAAGCGTTTGTTGGTCTACTATGAAATAATCTATCCCTGTGTATGTCTGATGTCTATTAGAGAAGAAGGTGTAATCTCTTGCACCAGGGTGAAATGTTCGCCAGGCATCAAACGGTTCAAATTTCATTATGGTGGTACTAAAGTTATTTGCATTGCTAATCATAGTTGCATCCGGGTTAGATTTTTTTGATGACTTTCTATCTAATTCACAATTCAAGCACATATTTATGTCTCCGCAAATTATTACGCAGACTTTTTATCTTTTGAATTTGCTTGAGTATCTTATTCAATAATTTATTCTGATTTGAGTTTGGTGCATAAACATTAACTATAGTAAAGAAATCATTGTTTATTTTGCTGATCCAAATAATAGATCTTCTTTGTGGGTCCAAATATTTATATTCTTCTATTAGGCAATTTGTTTTTATTAAAAAGTATAGAAACAACTCTAGATTTCTTTTTGAAACAAGAGTCTATCTTAATATTATAAATTCTATTTGGCAGGAAAGGAACATTATCTTTAGCCCACTACATCAGCATTCTCTTTTTGGTAGGATTTCATGGTAGGATGTCTTTTAAATTGTGAATTTAGCCCTCTTACATTTTGTGTTAGAATTTTAATATTCATGTCCATATTGCAAATATCTGTTTATACTCATGGAACATACTATTGTCCGTCAGGGGGATCTTGACATAGGAATAAAAATATCCCAAAATAAACATTAATAAACACCCTAAATGTTTTTACATTTCTTCAGTTTTTTGGCAGCTGATTTTAAGAAGGAATGCCCCTGAAAGTTTCAAGCTAAATTAGCATAAAATGTATAACTCTTTGTGGCCACACAGAGGCAGTGTCAACAATGTATGCCTCTCCACTGGCTTCTGACATTCTCAGTATAGCATAGAAAAGCCGCAGAATCAGGTGGCTCAAGGTAAAACAAAATCCTGGGTTGAAAGGGGTGCTAATAAGGATAAAAAATGTAATTAGAATCAAAGAGAAAAAAAGGTATCCTTTTATGTTAGTGCACACCCTCTGCCTAATTCCCAATATAAATAATAAATCTTAACGTTTAATAATGAGATTAAAAAAACTGGTTAAAATCATGGAACTCTGACGTCATAAAAAGAGTAGTGAGAAGTGGAAAAGACTTCAAAGCTACCATCACAAGTAATAGTTGTCAAACGACGAATCGTCATCACGCTTTGCGAGTGGAAGCATTTGGGGAGATGGAGGCTCCCACGTTGGCTGCAATGAGCCAAAGGCTCATTGCAGGCCGCAAATGCGGACACTCACAAATTGGAGGTGGAGGCTCTACGGCGCCTCAGAAGCAAGTACAAACACCCACAGAATCAGGACTTTGAAAAAATACATCTAACACGCAATGACTAAATACGGACTTACACAAAAAAATACGAGCCGCAGGAGTAAGAACGAAAAAATTGTGAACTTACACTAAAAAAATACAAGCGTGGGACTTAGAAAAAAAAACATTACGAACTCGCAAAAATACAACCTTAACGGCCAAACCACGTGCAGCTGAAAACATTAAAAAACAATAAATACACACAAAAATGACATAAAAAGCTTACACAAAGCAAGGGGGGGGGGCTGGGGGGACCTTTGCAAGTGAAGTTACACCTCAATTTAAGTCCAAATTACCGAGTTTAGACACACGAAAATCCCCTAAGCGAGAGAAAAAATGACCACCGAAAAACGAAAACGAGGCTACATGACCCTAAAGCCGCAAAACACCACTAAGCACATAGGGCTTTCCCAAAAAGCTGTACGAGGTACAAGATACACTTTTAGCAAAGATGCTAAATAATCTACACCCGCGTACCACATACACATTCACCACCATTTTACAACACTAACTTACACAATGCGGAAGTTCACAGCTACACTAACGGCTTCCCCTCGTGCATGCAGCCTATTTACACTACACACATTGCTGACATTTACACCTCAGCTCCACAACACTGCAAAACTACATTGTATGCTGCAGGAACATCAAAACAGATTGTCAGCTCTTCAGCACAATGCTTCCTGCACATATTACTTACAAATTGGTAAAGTATATTAATTTATTAATGTATTAATTACCGTATTTTTCGCCGTATAAGACGCACTTTTTCTTCCCCAAAACTGGGGGAGGAAAGTTGGTGCGTCTTATACGGCGAATATACCTTTTCAAACTGCCTCTGTCCTCCTGATCTCACTCCAGCGCTTCCTACCAGCATCGCGTCGGCCGGTGCGTCCTAGTGACGTCACACACGCAACGCTGCAGTACACGAGGAGTGCTGGTAGGAAGCGCTGGGGTGAGATCAAGATGGCAGAGATCAGAAGAAAGGTGAGGATCAGGGGGGTCAGGGAGGATCAGGATGGTCAGGGAGGATCAGGAGGGTCAGGGAGGGTCAAGGGCTCCCAAATGCTGCAGTATATGGATATGTATGTGTGTATGTGTGTATGTATGTGTGTATGTATATGTATGTATGTGTATCTATAAAGGTGAGGATCAGGGGGGTCAGGGAGGATCAGGATGGTCAGGGAGGATCAGGAGGGTCATGGAGGGTCAAGAGCTCCCAAATGCTGCAGTATATGGATATGTATGTGTATGTATGTGTGTGTGTATGTTTGTGTGTGTATGTGTATGTGTGTGTATATATGTATGTATGTATGTGTATGTATATTTATGTGTGTATGTATATGTATGTATGTGTATCTATCTATATATATATATATCACATATATAGTTGTGAGCGTACGAGTCGTTGCTCACGCTTGCGGGCTCGCGTAGCGAGCCCGCGGCCCTCGCGAAGCGAGCCGCGGCCCTCGCGTAGCGAGCCGCGGCCCTCGCGTAGCGAGGTCACTGGGCAAGGGCCTCAGTTGCTGGCATGGAGCGCCGAAGGCGCTCCATGCCAGCAACTGAGGCCCCTCGCGAAGCGAGGGCCTCAGTTGCTGGCGAGGTCACTGGGCACGGGCCTCAGTTGCTGGCATGGAGCGCCGAAGGCGCTCCATGTCAGCAACTGAGGCCCCTCGCGAAGCGAGGGCCTCAGTTGCTGGCGAGGTCACTGGGCAAGGGCCTCAGTTGCTGGCATGGAGCGCCGAAGGCGCTCCATGCCAGCAACTGAGGCCCCTCGCGAAGCGAGGGACTCAGTTGCTGGCGAGGTCACTGGGCAAGGGCCTCAAACACTCGCAAAATTCACGTCGCTACTCAAAAAACCCGACACACAAATTACGACACTCGCTAAATTTTACGAGGAACGCAAACAACGTACGAAACACGTTACCACACATTACGACCTCGCAAACATCGGACGCAACACGCCGACATACAAACATTTAAAACACAATACATACACACAGCACATACATAAAAAACTTACCTACACCAAGAGGGAGCACCCAGGACCTCAAAAATGAAACTTACACCTCGATTTTACTCGAAATAAAACAGTTTAGAGACTAAAAAAAAATCTAAGCGAGAGAAAAAATGGCCGCCGAACAAAACGAAAACGAGGCTACAGCACTCTAAACTCGCAAAACACCACAAAACACCTACGGATATTCCGATACAGACCTATACCACACATTACTCGCCATTTTACACCAATGCGGAAGTACACGACTACGCTAACGGTTTGGTCTCGCGCACGCACAGTCTTACACTGCACACATTCAGCATGCTTATACAGCAGCTCCACACCACTAATGCTGCAGCAACATCAACACAGATTGCCAGCTCTTCATCACAATGCTTCAAAATAGGTACACTATATTCATTTACTAATTTAGCTACCTTACAATTTCATTGCCGTCATTTTTTGACGGGCAATTCGCTAGTATATATATATATATATATATATATATATATTTGTGTGTAATGTAGGTGTGTAAAGTGTATTTGTGTTTGATTCAGATTTTTTTTTTTTCTTGTTTTCCTCCTCTAAAAACTAGGTGCGTCTTATCTGCCGGTGCGTCTTATAGGGCGAAAAATACGGTATTTAATTATAATTCAAAAATACATATACAAAAAAAAAAAAACACTATCGCAATAAACACAAAAGCCATTCACCACGAGCATCACAACGAGCGCCAACGCTGCTCATACCACACAAACTACACCAGGGGACAGCCTTGCAATAAGTGCAAAAAGCAGATCAGCGCCGACCTTACAATGACAGCAAAAGCGCCTCTGATAAAAAAAATACAACCAATAGCCTATAAATACAATGAATATATGTGATACAGTGTAATAGTGCTTCAAACAAAAAGGAATAGGTGGCAATATAATATACCTATATATTGCACTGAGTGACAAATGGCAAGTGCTAACAATAATAAATCTTATTGGATCACATATAATGAAAACAGTAATAAAGTGCTAATTGCTGAGGTATATCAAAGAGAATGTTTGATATAACAAAGTGCTAGTGCTAAATGTGCAAATATAAGGACCAATAGAAAAAATGATGGATAATGGTATTAGCTTGAAAAAAGCTTGAATAATAATAACCACTTCAAACACTCATCAGAAGGAGCCTCAGCAAATACAACCCTATCCCTAGTATTGAATAATTAATATAGCGAAATTGCTGAGCATATTGTACAATACTAAATAGGGGATAAGGGTCACTGTATTAGATAAACTAGGTTGTGGGCCTGTAAGAGTGAACACTGAGGATCCTAGCAGCGCCGCGCATTGCCTATACACCTAAAAAGGAAGTCATAGGTCGGTGTCACGGCGTAGCATAGCGTTCAACCTAACGCACGTTTCTAAGGCTGGACCTTTCCTGTTTTCTGCCCATCAGCAGTGTTGACCAGCAAGCACTAGGTGGCGTGGCTGAGATTTTCCTAGAATTAGGATTTTGGACAGGGATAGGGTTAGATTTAGGGGTTAGGGATATGGTTTAGGGTTAGGGTAGTGACAGATAATAAGCTTTACATATTAAAATAGTGATGCGCTGTGGAATGCTAAAGTAGGGAACTAAAAGATACCTGGAATAACCTGCCAGTTTGGTCTTGGAGTACAAAATGAAGCAGGTCAGAGATAAGTGGAATTCTGTCAAGATAATACTCTGGTCATAGCAAACACCGTCTTCCAACAGCCTCCGAGATGACTCTACACATGGACATCCCCAGATTGACAATATAGAAATCAGATTGACGATATACTTTGCAGCCAGAGATGGAGGAGCTCCATACTGTCAGCAAAAACAAGACCTGGAGCTGACAGCGGCTCAGACTATGAGCTTTTTATTGCAATTAAACTGAAATAAAGAGGAAAAATCATCAGACCCAATAGATACAAAATAAATAATGTGCCCTCTGAATATGCAGTGGAGGTAAAAAATTGGTTTAAGGGATTAAACATGGAAGACTGAATGCCTTAAGAACTTTGGACCGACATTTGCAATATTATCCAGGAAACATAATCCCAGATTATTAACTAGGTTATTTGTGGTTGAGCTACTCTCCCAAAGTAGCTGGTGGTGTGGCCAAAGCTACATATCTTTTGGTCTGCTCAGAGGGCCAAAAATGATATTTAAATGTTATTGGTTAAAGCTTCTCTGAGTTCTGTCTTTGGATCTAGATAGATATCTGCTAAAACAATTTGATCTCCAGCAGCCCATGGTTTTTATTATGTGTGTGATTCCTGAAAGCCACTGAAGCTACTCCTATTATAAGGGAATGTCCAGAATAATGAAATGGGTTATTGCCAAGACAGTGTAAGAATCAATCTGATGTAGTGAACGAATGTAGTTGTTGATAATGTCTGGCTAGAAATATTTATTAAAGGATGGTAGATAGGCTTACAGCCACATTAAATTACAAGCCCGTAGCGGCATTAACAAGCTTGCAAAGGCTGCGGGTTAAATTAGACCATGCCGCGAGTTACAGCTTGAGACGCAAACCCGTAAACCATTTGTGGAACGTTGGATGCGCGGCCGTGAACATGATCAATTAGTCAAACCCGTAGTTACGTGTTTAGATGAAGCCAATGGCAACAGAGATCATCATCATTACATCACTGAAAAATGGAGATTGGATTTCAAAGTCTTACGGGCTTCAATTATGAGTTTCGATCGGACCCACATTCCAGAAATAATGCAATATTGATAAAACTGTAAATATGATATTCTAGTCCATGCGAGTTCCATTATATGTATTAACACATTGATTGCCAGGATCGATATAACACAGAAATTTTAATTAAAATAAAGTATTTTATATTGCAGGTTTGTGAGCCTGAGAATGTTGTGTTATTAATTCTAATACCTATCATTTTCCCTTTTATTAGAAATATTGTGGTGTGTGCATATTTGCATTTACAGTGCTACGGATAGGACTTTAACCCACTAGCGGGTACCCGTTGGCCTTTTGGCTCCATTTGTGGGATACAGGCTTGAACGCCAGTGAATTCATTTCAATTTAATAGCGTGATTGGAAACGTAACAGTTACGGGCTTGACAGATCAAAGGATTTGCAGGTGTGCAGTTCCAATTTCCACATCTAGTAGACTTTTCTCGCCGTTACCCCGCAAGTCATTGGCGAGTTGCTTTACAGGGCCAATTTAATAGCCGCAAGCCATGCGAGCTACGTTACGGGCTACGGTTGTTTGATGCTAAAGTTGGTTAGTAATGTGAGAACGAAGTGAAGATCAGCAATGTAATTGATATTTACTGGATCGCAGAATAAATATAGACCCTTCTATCAGTCTTATTTTTTTAATTATTTCAACATTTTTTTTTAATAAGAATTTACTTGCTATTCAGGCTTTTTAATTTAGAGAATGCACACATGCAGAATACTAGATTAACCTGTTTTATACATCTTACTCCAGTTACTAGTAGAGCTGTCCCAGGTGCCCCATTTCAGCGTCTGGGGTGATTTAGGGGACACCTTTTCTAGTTCCAGGTAGAGCTGTCCCAGGTGCTCCATTTCAGGGTCTCATTTCTATAGCATATTGTCTAGTTCCAGGTAGCACTGCCCCAGGTCCTAAGCGTATGCTGTGATTTAGGGGGCACCTCTCCTAGTCCCATTCACTAATCCACATATCTCCATCAGATATGTTTCTTTCTTTCCTCCTTTAGTCATACTGCTGTTGATATAATCTGTATATTTCCCATGATAACCTCATATCCTATCAGATATAAGCACAAACCAGAGGAAAGAATACCCCAAATTGACGATGTTATTTCACAATTCTTGATTTTTGGTTTCCGAAATTTTCCATTTGTTTCTTGTTCTATTAGTTAGACCCATTTCACACAAAAAAAATCTGATTCCCAACTTTTATCAATTTTCTTCCAAACCTCTTCCCATGTTATAACTGTTTTTTGTTTCCATTTTATGCCTAGGAGAGATTTGGCTACCATTAAACTCTGGAGCAATATCGCTTTAACATCTAGAGATAAAGTAGAAGGTAAAATATGTAGAAGAGTCATATAATTATTTTTGCAATAACATATATAGTTGTGAGCGTACGGGTCGTTGCTCACGCTTGCGGGCTCGCATAGCGAGCCCGCGGCCCTCAGTTGCTGGCGAGGTCACTGGGCAAGGGCCTCAGTTGCTGGCATGGAGCGCCGAAGGCGCTCCATGCCAGCAACTGAGGCCCCTCGCGAAGCGAGGGACTCAGTTGCTGGCGAGGTCACTGGGCAAGGGCCTCAAACCCTCGCAAACTTCCCCGACACTCGCTAAATTTTACGAGGAACGCAAACAACCTACGAAACACGTTACCACACATTACGACCTCGCAAACATCGGACGCAACACGCCGACATACAAACATTTAAAACACAATACATACACACAGCACATACATAAAAACCTTACCTACACCAAGAGGGAGCACCCAGGACCTCAAAAATGCAACTTAGACCTCGATTTTACTCGAAATAAAAGAGTTTTCAGACTAAAAAAAAATCTAAGCAACAGAAAAAATGGCCGCCGAACAAAACGAAAACGAGGCTACAGCACTCTAAACTCGCAAAACACCACAACAAACTCGCAAAACACCACAGGAAACTCGCAAAACGCCACAAACCACCTACGGATATTCATACCACACAGTGCACACATTCAGCATGCTTACACAGCAGCTCCACACCACTAATGCTGCAGCAACATCAACACAGATTGCCAGCTCTTCATCACAATGCTTCAAAATAGGTACAGTATATTCATTTAGTAATGTATTACATATTTCATTATTAGACACCAAACAGCATTAGCTACATTACAATTTGATTGCCGTCATTTTTTGACGGGCAATTCGCTAGTTTGGTAAATAAAATTCTGCCTACATTTTTGAAGGACTGGGCATTTCCACCACACATGCATGTAGGAACCAACACAGTCCCTCCAACATAATTTCATATTACCATTTTTACTTATATGTGCCATCCTCGGGACCAGGTGCCATCTATTATAAATCTTGCAATATAATTCTCTGTAACTTGTGTTCTTTATAAATCTAAAATTCTGCCAACATTTTTGAAGGACTGGGCATTTCCACCACACATGCATGTAGGAACCAACTTCTCCACAGTCCCTGCAACAGAATTTCATATTATCATTTTTACTTATATGTGCCATCCTCAGCGGAACCAGATGCCATCTATTATAAATCTTTCAATATAATTCTCTGCAACTTGCGTTCTTTATAAATCTTTCTGTGATGGAGAAAGCTTTATACTAAATATCAAGTGGTAAGTCTATTCCTAATTCTGTTTCCCATTTTCTTTTTTTTTTTTTTTAAATATACTTTTATTAGAAGGCAATGCACAACAAAACATTTAACACAACTGTATTTAGTCAGTTAAGATACATTAACATACGCACAATAATTTCCCATCTTTAACTGACTAGGCCTTCCATTTTTCCTTTTTTAGTTATGAAGGTAACATGAGTCACAGTTAACATTTCAATTGAAATATCATAACATAAAGAAACGAAAAGAAAAGAAAAGAAATAATAAAAATAAAAAAGAAGAGAAGAGAAAGAAGAAAAAAAAAAAAAAAAAACAAAAAAAAAAAACAACAACAACGCAAGGTAAAACATCCAGTAAGCAATGGTTAAAGAGAGAAAGCTACAAATATCAAGTTTAATAGCTAGACCATTATACTACTATCTTCGCATAAATTACAGAGCTAATCTAGTGTATCCGCCCTTATGAGCCCTCAACACATACCTCGTTAAGACATCCCAACACAACTGACACCCACCTCCATCGCTCCTTCGGTAGATTTCCGGACCCCCCCTCGCCTCCAGCTCCTCCACCAGATCTCCTTTGCTAAAGTGTAGAGATTGTATGATGTGATATGTTATCATACTAAGGGAATACTGAATGAAGAAGCCAACCAGGGTTCCCAAATTGCCTGAAATTGGGTAATGTCGTCTAGTATGATATAAGTTAATCGCTCATTTATAAGTAAATGATTGATCTTACTAATCACCTCCGTAAAATTAAGAGTCTCTTTCTTCCAGCTCCTGGCCATGTGTGTCTTAGTAGCTACTGCCATTAATTGATATAGTTTATTCTGTGTTTTAGATAAATCCTCAACTCGAATCCCCAGCAGGCAAGATTCCATCGAGGGCGTAACTGCCTTGTTGAAAAGTGTGGAAGCTAATTGGGCTAATTGCCCCCAAATTTTCTGAGCGGATGGACATGACCACCATGTGTGTATGTGATCCCCTATGTTTTGGCACCCCCTAAAGCATTTATTGCTTTCTGATGGTTTAAACTTCTGTATTTTGTCAGGTGTACAATAAACTCTATGCAAAACCTTGATGGACGTCTCCAGTAGAGCCGAATTAAGAGAGCCTCTAGAGAGACTGGAACAGGATTCTGACCATCTACCCCAGTCCCACTCTACCCCAAGATCCCTCTCCCACTGTGCAAAATACCTGGGTTTTTGGACGCTAGTGAAGTTAAGAAAAGTGTCATATAGTGAGCCCAAAATCCCCTTGGTAAGGGGTAGGCTTTTGCATATAACGGACATCCAGGAGGCCCTAGGATGCCCAAGTTCTCTTGAACTCTTACTGACCCAGCTCCTAATTTTCAGGTAATTATAGAATTCTGTGACAGGTAGGTCGTGGGTTGTACAGAATTGGTCATACGTCAGCAAACTATCGTTCATAAACCAGTTCCCTACTCGGTCTAAGTTTCTAGAAGTCCACCAAAATTTAGATATGTCATTCGAGTCTGCCAAAATTTGTGGGAAAGACATGACTGACATCATCGGGGATAGCCCTGTAGGAAGTAACCGCCTGGATTTAGAATTGGCCCACCCCCATGCACGAAGGGTTTGTGAAATCATAGGATTTTGATGAGTTGTGAATGGGGCTAGTTCTTTTGGGATCCAAATCAGCTTATCCCAACTGTGTGGGAACATTTGCTGATTTTCCATAAAAACCCAGGCTGGTTGGTGTGTTCTAGAGTGTGCCCTGGGTAGGTGGGCCAATTGAGCGGCTTTAAGATAAAGCTTTAAATTTGGGCAAGCAAGTCCACCTCTATTTTTCTGCCTAAACATCACCTGTCTAGAGATACGAGGGCGCTTATTTCCCCATATGAACCTGAACATATCATTCTGGAACCTATCAAGGTCTGTAGGTGAAATTGAGACGGGGATGGTTCGAAAGAGATACAGAACTTTGGGTAGAATGCTCATTTTAGCCGCCGCTATGCGACCCGTCCAAGAAATGTTATAGTTCGTCCATCTCTGCATGTCATCAGTTAAGGACTTGTATAAAGGTGGGAAATTAGCCTTATATAGGTCAGCTATATTAGAAGTGAGTTTGACTCCTAGATATTTTACATGACGTGCAGGCCAGACAAAATTATAGTCAGATTTGAGAGAGTCAATCTCCGATTGCACCATACCCAACCCCATCACCTCTGTTTTCCCTACATTTAATTTAAGACCTGAGATATTACTAAATTCGGTTATAGTTGACATAAGAGCTGGGATCGATTGAAGGGGCTTGGTCAAGGTACACAATATATCATCAGCAAAAAGAGAGCATTTAAAGTGCTGGTGGCCCACTGGAATCCCAAATATGCCTGCATGAGATCTAATTGCCTGTGCAAGAGGTTCCATGGCAAGCGCGAACAGCAATGGTGAGAGTGGGCACCCCTGCCTGGTCCCTCTTTGAATTTGGATATTTGCCCTGCGCTCTCCTGGCAGCTTCAAATTGGCTGTTGGGGAGTTATAATAGCTCCTTAGTAAGTTAATGAAGCGTCCCCTAAATCCAAACTTGTCAAGTATTTTGTATAAATACGGCCATTCGACCGTATCAAAAGCCTTTTCAATGTCCAGAGCTAGAAGACACATTGGGGTATGAGATTTATGTGCTATATACTGAGAGTTTAAGACTCTCCTGACATTGTCCCCTGCTTCTCTGAAAGGGATAAACCCCGCCTGATCCTTATGAATTAAGTCTGGTAAAAATTTAGATATACGGTTAGCCATAATTTTGGCTAAGATCTTGACATCTCCATTAATCAGCGAGATAGGACGATAGTTTTTAGTCTCCAGATTATCCCTACCCTCTTTAGGAAACACAACTATGTCAGCATGATTTAGTTCAGGGGGCATAGATTCCCCATTCAATATGGCATTGAAGAGCACCGTTAAATAGGGAGTAAGCAGATGTTCAAATTTTTTGTAATATAGGTTTGTGAGGCCGTCCGGCCCTGGGGATTTACCTAATTTAAGACCTTGTATAGTAGATCTAACCTCCTCGTGAGAAACCTCTGCATTCAAGTCGGCCAGATGGTGAGCTAATAACACGGGAAGGTCCTGAGTGCTAAGAAATGAGTGTATGTCTGCCTCACTGCATTGAGACTGGGAGGAGTAAATTTGTTGATAAAAATTTTGAAATGCCTTTTGAATGTCATTAGGGCTACATGAGATATGGCCATCAGCCATCCTAATCTGAGTGGTTCTATGTTGTGAAAATTTATTGCTAAGCCTTCTAGCCAGGAGGGAGTCTGGCTTATTTGCCTTCCAATAATAAAGATGTTTTGTCCTTCTCATCGCCTGCTCAGTACGATGTGACAGTATGCCATCTAGCTCTAACCTGGTTTTATCAATTAGCTTACGTTCCGTGGGAGAGGGGTTTTGTTGGTTTGATCTCTCCAGTCTCTTTAATGTCGCCGTTAGGTCTGCCTCCTTCTGCCTAAGAACTTTTCTCTGGGAAGAGGCTAGCTTAATACAGGTTCCCCTGATATAGGCCTTATGGGTGACCCAAAGCCAGCCGGCTCCGGTCTCAGGGGAGACATTAGTCTCAAAAAAGACCTCTAAGTCTTTGGCTATTGTTTCCCTGCTACTTGGGTTGGATAACAGGTACTCATTCATTCTCCAAGTATAGGGGAGTCGTAGATTAGGGCCCAAGTCCACCTCAATAAGTACCAGGGAGTGATTCGACCAGGGACAGGGGACAATTTCAGATTTTAAGATCGAGTCAAATAAAGATGAACTAGCAAGGAATGTGTCGATCCGGGAATAAGTCAAATGGGTTGGAGAAAAAAACGTATATTCTCTATCCCCTGGGTGAAGCCCCCTCCAGGCATCAACCAACCCCAATCTGTTAAGTAGAAGCTTAATCCTTTTTATTTTGTTGGAAAATCTGCAACTAGCAGGGGTCCCTGACCTGTCTAAAGTCGGATCTAGAGTAAGATTTAGATCCCCCCCAATTATCAATCTTCCCAGGTCTTGAGACTCAATTCTCTTCAGTAAGGAGATCAGAACCGCGTAGGGAGAGGTTGTAGGAGAATACAGGGAGACTAGTGTAGTTCTAACCCCCCCAATCATGCCAGTCACCATAACATAGTTACCCTCCCCATCTATCTTTGTGTTCTCTACCTGGAAAGGGAAGTTTTTATGTAGCAAAATTGCACACCCCGCTCTCTTAGTGGGGAGAGTAGCCAGGAAATACGTGGGATATTCCTTGTGTAAGAATGTAGGCTTGTTGTCCTGAGAGAAATGAGTTTCCTGCATGAAAATGATTGCGGGTTTGTGCTTTTTATAAAATGTGAAGGCTTTCCTCCTCTTAAAGGGGGAGTTAAATCCCTTCACGTTATGGGTTAGCAGAGTATACTTAGAGGTAGTCATTACAAATTACGAGTAAGACCCTAGCTGTGTGTGTTATTACCTGATAGCTGGTGCCATACGAAGCAAGTCGGGAGGGAGCCCGGAAAGCCAACCTCTGCCAAGGGAGCCGGTTAGCAGCCGCCAGGGGTGTCGTCCTGCCATTAAACAGAGATTTAAATGCAGAAGAGAAGAGGGTTAACTTTAGGCCATTAAGGTAAAAACATTTAAATAAGCAGATAAACAGTGTCAAGTTTACAGTTAGCAGTTCTCTAAGGCTATAACTACGAAGTTGTTGAACTAAAGACATGGAATGACAAAAACTTTTTACTAATACTCCTCCTCCAAGATTCTAACCAAGGAGAAGAGTCGTCCACTTAAGGTGGGAACACAGTTCAGCAGGCTGTACAATCAATAATAAACTTATATCCTAAACTACACATCCTTCTGAATTAAGGCTTAAGGCAAAAATAGGTTAACATCTAACATTCTATTTGGCATCACAAATTTTGTTATGAAATTCTGCTCCAGGTAGAATCTAATCAGGGCGTGAGCTCGCCCTTGGGTCAGCCATTTGACTAGCTTCCCTTGTGCAGGCCTTGTGTCCAGCACCTTGACCTCTTGCACTGTCCAGAGTAAGTTTCACTCCCCCCTGAGGAGAGACTTGTTTACTGTGGACTTGGGCTGCCACCAGTGTCCATTGTCTCTTAGGGATAGGCGGTTGAGATTGCTCTTGCCGCGTTTCCTGCATTTCCCCAGAGTAAAGCTGTAAGCGATGTAGCACCGACAAGCAGTCCTCCAGTGTACGCGTAGTGTAAGTCGTGCCCTTAAAATTGAAGGAGAGGGCAAATGGAAAGTTCCATCGGTACTGAATTTTGTGGTGAAGCAAAATTGTAAGAGCCGGTTTCATTAGCCTCCTTTTGTTAAGGGTGTCAGGAGACAGGTCGGCATAGATCTGCAAAGGGGAGTTGTCCGGGCCCTTAACAGCATGCAGCTTCCTTGTAGCCGAGAGTAGAGTGTCTCTAGCTTGCTGCCTCAGAAATCTGACAATGACATCCTTCGGGGCATCCGGACTCCTCATGCCTCCCAAAGCTCTATGAGCTCGCTCCATTTCCCACATGCTTTCATCCTGATCAGGAAGAATTGCAGCCACAGTGTCTCTTAGGTATTGGGTTAGATCTTGTATGGCTCTTGGTATGCCGCGGATGCGTACGTTGTGGCGGCGAGAGCGATTTTCCAGGTCCTCTATCTTATCTGCGAGTTCAGAAACCTGGTAAGTGTTTTGCGCTATCGATGTCCTGTCCTTTTCCTGAGCCTCCGCCAATTGGTCTGTCATATCTTCTAAAAGTTGGGTACGCTGACCCAATTCCCTCAGATCCTGTCTCAGGGGATCAATCGCCTTAGCCAAAAGTCTTTCAATCGTAGCCACAGCCTTGGTTGATAGATCTAGTTGCTGGTGGGAACCCTTGGGCCGCCCTTCCTGATCCGAATCTTCAGAGCGTTCAGAGAGAGAGTCTGCCAGGGGTGGGCGCTGAGTCGCTCTTGGCAAAAAATGATCTTGTATACCCTTGGCCGGGGTGGCCCGCTTGGGTTTCGGCATCTTGGCCGTGAGGGTAATGTGTCGGCAAGATTCCCACTGTTAAATCAATAGAGAGGATGCAGAGAGCCAATGCGGTGAATGTTGGGCCCGACCAACTACTGCCTCCGCTAGGGAAGGTATGCCAGTTCCATAGATGTAGTTAAGATGTCTGCTAGAAGCATTGCTGAGCTATGTCCCCGTTTAGCTCTCAGCCCATGGTAGGGGCGTGCCCCTAAGTTAGGGCCAGTAGTTGTCAGGAATTCCTCAAACAATCTCTATATAGCGATGAAAGTCAGAGTTGCCAAGATGTTCCAGGAATACTGTAATAGCTTATAGGAGCCAGCTTGATGATCATAGCTTCTCAAGCGCTGATTGGAGTAAGGCAAAACAATGTTGAGCCCTGCATACAACATGCGCCGGCTTGTATACCAGCTCTGCTCCCAATGAGAGCGCCGTGTTCACCTGCCTGTTGTTCACAGATAGCCAAAGTCTTGCTGTAGAATTCCAAGTGGCCACCAGGCGGCAGTGCAGTTATAGATATGCAAACAGTTCAACACAGTCCTTGTAGCTGCTATATTGCCAGAATGCACTCATAAAATAATCTCACAAGCACTTATGAATTCAACAATCCTGTGTATTCACTTGGATATATGTAAAGATAGAATTCAGCAATAGACCAATTAACTCTTGCACAATCCACTTGCACAGTCCACTCAAGGGAGCAGGGTGATAGGATAGCAGGGTTGCAGGGTATCAGGATAGCAGGGTAGCAGGGTAGTAGGGTAGGGAGGGAGCACTTGCTTTTATGCCCCTGTGCTGGATCTGATGTGGCTTCTCTCTCCCCTCCTGGGTAAGAAGGGGCACAGCAGCGTGATGACTGCAGGGGCGTCTGCTGTTAAGAGGCTAGATTGCCCTCCCTGTCTAGGTTACAGGGCTGCCTCAGGTAATGAAGGGGCCAGCGCCACAAGATGGCGGCTCCACCAGCTTTTTGCTGCTCCTGTGCTTGCCTCCCCCTCTGTCCCCCGCTCCTACCTTCCACCAGGTCTCCCCAGCCGGGCACTGGGCCTCCAGGCCGCTCCAGACACCTGGGAACCAATAGAATGTCCCGGTCCCCTCCGGTCCGCGGGGGGCAGCTCCCGCCGCCTCGCCCCGTCACTCCACCTCCTCCGGCAGCCCTCTTGCTGCTGCGGTCTGATTAGTGCTGGACCAGGCAGCCAGGACCCTCCTGCTCCTCCTTGGCCCGAACGCTCCGGGTCAGGTGATCGCAGCGTTGCGGCTGCCTCCCCGACTCTTATAGGCCCAAAGCCTCGTGACTCCCGGGTTCGTGCCCGAACCCCCGCTTGCAAGGAGTCAAATTGCTCCCCTATAAGAGCAGATGTGGTATAAGACCCATATGGGTCGATTGGGGCACTATTTCGCCCAAAAAACAGGCGAATTAGGAGTTCTTTCTCGCAGAGCTCCTGCGTGGCACCACTGCACAGTCTCTGTTTCCCATTTTAACATCATATATTTTTTTTTTCCTCTTCACTATTTCTTATTATATTATATGATTTGGAAATCAGATGTCGCTTATTTTCAAGCAAAAATAAGTTTTCACAGACTGTCAAGTTTCTAACCTCTGTAATTTGTCACAAAGAGACTTATATTCTAATCATTATCTAGATTTGAATCCAGCTATTTGTATTTCCTCAAATGTTCTAATCTTGTTGTCAATATATAAGTCTCTAAGATACAAAAAAGATACAGCTTCATAAATTTTCTCAGCCAGTTTAATTCAAAATATTTAGCCAGAGCCTTGATTGGAGTAATAGGGCAAGGAAAAGGTACTAAATAAAAAAAAGTTTTTTATATTTTAATCTTTTATTTAATTTAATTTATTTATTTGTTATCCCTAATTCTTCTGATATAGTATTTATCTTACTAGGGTTCTCTTGGTATATCCAAAAGTTACCATCTCCTGTACTTGTTCGTTTGTTTTCAATTTGGACCCATTCATTACTTTGGGAATACTCATTCAAATTGCGATTCTGCAAATTTAAAAGGGCTCTATTTAAGCACATAGCATATTTTTTTACAGAAGTTTTTAGTTAGTGAAGACCTTGCTTTTGGATAGAAGTTTACTAACTAAAAACTTCTGTAAAAAAATATGCTATGTGTTTGAATAGTGCCCTTTTAAATTTGCTGAATCACAATTTAATAAGGCTGTAAATCTGAATCTTGCGGGTTTTTAAGTATGGGATAGCCCATACCTACCTTGTTAAATCTACATCCCAGATCAGGTCTTTTTAATCTCATCTTTTTTCCATCATGAATGAAGTTGTCAATTTTACTCTGTAATTTATTAATGGTGGAAATAGGCATTTGAAAAGATAAGGTCATCTTTGTTGCTATCATTCTTCCTGACCACGATATGTTTAAACCCTTCCACTTTTTAATTATTTCTTAGATATTCTTATATACAGCTTTATAATTGAAGTTGATTGTGTTCTTTAATTCTTTATGTAAAATAATGCCCAAATACTTAACCGTGTCTTGCCATTTCCCCAAATACTTATTTTTCCTGACTTATTTTTCCTTTGAGATGTTAAAGGGCAGGACTTCTGATTTGTCCAAGTTCAGTTTGTAATTGGAAACTTTGCTATACTCTGCAATCAGGGAAAAAAGACCTTTCAAAGAAGAAGATGGATCTTCCAATGTAACCATTATATCATCTGCAAAAGCTGAAATTTTGTGCTGTACCAATCCTACCTTTATTTCTTTAACTTCCTTAGTGTTATTGATCAAGACCAAAAGCGATTCTAGTATTAATGCAAATATTATGGGGGACAGGGGGAACCGTGTCTCGTCCCTTTCAAAACGCTAAATCTATCTGAAGAAAAGCCTATACCTCTGACAGAGGCGGTTGGGGATCCATATAATGCGCATATTGCCCTAGATCCAAATCCACCAAACCCAAATTTGGCTAGCGTTAAATCCATGAATCACCAACCGACCCTGTCTAAGGCCTTCTCGCATCCAATGCCTAACATTTCTGAAGGCGCAATGCCCTCTTCTTTTATCTGATTAAAAGCATCTTTTAATGGCCCGGCTACTTCTTCCTGGCAAATTCTATAATAATCATTCCTGAAGCCATCTGGCCCCGGAGAAGAGTTTAACTTTAATTCAGCCACAACTTCTTGGATTTCTTTAATTGAGATTTCACTATTAAAGGTGTCTTACTCTTCTTCTGTAATATTTGGTAAATTTACCTTATCTAAGAATTTCTGTATCTCATCATTTGCCGTTTTCACAAACTCTCTATTATCTTTTAAGCTATAGAATTGTTGGTAATATTGTGCAAAACTTTTAGCAATATCCTTAGGATTGGTCAAATTTACATTATTATGTCTAAGATAATCTATTCTTCTATTTGTCATCTTCTTTATTTTCAATTTATTAGCCATGATTCGACCGGCCTTATTGCCAAAATGGAATAGCTTTTGCTGAACTGCCCATATCGAGTTGTCAACATTTTCTTGCTCTATTTTTTTTTATCTTTAACTGTATCAACCTTAATTGTTCTTGTGTTAGTTTATCAAAATTTCTCTTGATTTTATTATCTAATTTAGCCAGTTCGATATATAATTCCTTTATCGGGCGTCCTCTTTGTTTTTTCCAAAAATGTTTCCAAATAATTAATAGTCCTTTCATATAGGCCTTGGAATGAATTGATTTATTATTTATTTAAAAAAACTTTGCTAAGATCTTCTTTTATTTTTGCATCTTGTGTTAGATTTATATTATATTTCCATGGGATTCCCTCTAGTGGAGGCTGTTTCTTTATAATCTTTATGGAGACCCTTCCATGATCTGACCATACTATCGGTGCTATTTCTGTATTTAAAACTCTTTTTAGTATCGATTCAGATACCAGAATATAGTCTAGTCTTACAAATGTTTGATGTCTATGTGAATAATAAGAGAAATCTTTTGCATGGAATGTCCTCCAAGAGTCATATAAACCTTTACTTACTAGAAAATCTTGAAAGTGTTTTGCTTTTTGCCTCATTTGGGAATCTGGATTAGGACATTTTTCAGAATTTCTGTCCAAATCCACACAAATTAAGGTCTCTGCAAATTACCAATTTGTTATTACCATATCTTTTATTTATATTGATACTAAATTAATTTTAAACAGATAATTTCTCAACTGGCAATTATTTTTTATATAAACGTGATCATATATAGTGATTATTACAACCATTCTAGGTTTATCATTTGTCATTATCTAGTGTGGTGTTTCACATACATTTTTTTACTAATTTTAAAACAAATCATCCACTTATCGATATCTTTCCAAAATGTTAAAATTGTGAGTAATTGCTTAACTAGGTTTGACCCCTACAAATCAACACAATACATGTTTTAATATCTTTAATATCAATCCTCTTTAAATCTAAAAAAAATTGTCTTTACAGTTATTTAAACCGAGAGAAGATGAAAACAAAAAGTTTTTTTTTTTCTACCTTTCAGAAATTCCATCGACTTGTAGGGTAACCCCATTTGTATCTGATTTGATTATCTCCAAAGTTCTTTGTGAAGTCTTTCAACTCTCTCCTTATTTTGAGTATTCCAGCTGATAAATCTGAGAATATCTTCTTCTAATTTCTCAAATGGGGTGTCAAAGATTTTTTTTTCAAATGGTGCAATTTAATAATTGTATATCTAGGGAAATCTTTTTGTAAATTCCTAGGTAATGGAAGCCTATGTATACTATCAATCATAATTTCAGATCTAAATTCAGGAGTAACTAGAGACGCTAAAAAGGAAGAAACATAGTCTGTTAATGCTGAATCTTCAGATATTCCTCTTATACGTATATTATTGCGTCTTGTATAGTCTTCCAATATAGAATTACGGCCTTTAAGTATCTGCATTTCTGACTTTATTTTTTGTGTTTCCTGAACCAAAACCTGATATTCTTCCCTCATTATATTCAGGGTTTTTTCCAAGTCTTCTGATTTTGATAATACCTCATTAATTACTTTAGTGTTCTGAACTTAAGTTTACTAAGTGGAGAAAAAAAAATCTCATTTATTTTTTTACTTTGTTGATTGTTTTTCCTCTTTAATCTTACTTAAGCGCTCATTGCCCTGCGAGCCTCACAAAGCAAGGCACACTCACACACAGCACAAGGGGGAGAGCCAGGAAGCCTTGGAGTGAGGTTGCAAGCAACATTGAGCCTTTTTTGCCGTGTTTCGTCACTTGAAAATCGTCTAAGCGAGCCAAAAAATGGTAAACGAAAAAACGCAAAAAATACTGAAACTGGATGAAAACGAGGCTGAGCAAAGCCAGGCATGCCGGACTTAGAAAATGCACGACGGCAAAGACAGTAACACACACCGGCAAACATCTGAACTTGGAAAAATACGAATTTAATGGCCGAACCGCGGATATCGAAAAAAACAAAAAACAAGAAAAATAATTTAAAAACAAATCACACACACACAGCACAGGGGGAGAGCCAGGAAGCCTGGGAGTGAGGTTGCAAGCAAATTTGATCCTTATTTGCTGTGTTTCGTCACTCGAAAATTGGCTAAGCGAGAAAAAAAATGGCGGACGAAAAAAGTAAAAAAATCAGAAAATGGAATGAAAACGAGGCTAAAAACATTCCAACCTCGGAAAAATTCTGAACTTGGAAAAATACGAGGGACTTAGAAAATACACGACGGCAAAGACACTAACACTTGCACGAACAACTCCAAGGCGCTAATTGCGAGCCACGTGATGAGCGCCAAAGGCGCTCAGCGTGGAGTTTGCAATGAGCGCCTAAGGTGTTAAGAGGACCAAGAGACTCCCATTGTGTGGCAAACAGCATTGCCAGGCTTCAAATTTTATTGCTGTCATTTTTTGACGGGCAATACGCTAGTTATTACATAAAGATGAAATAGTAGTGGCTTCCCTAAGACCACAAATAGTCCATTGCTTTTGCAAAGAGTCTTTTACGTAGTCTGGAAATGCTCTTGTACTTATATAAATTGTCTATTTAATTGTATACTAAACAAAAGAAGAGAAAAGAACACCTATATATCCAAACTGGTTTAGCCTCCTAAGGTAGGGTAGTAATTAATCAATTATAATTCAAACATTTTTATCTTGATAAATAAAATTTCTCAATTTATTCAATACATATATAAGTACAACAAGTTAAAAACAATTAAAATTAACATATAGCAGCAATGAACACACAGCAGAACACTGAAAGAAGTTAAGTATAATAATGTAATTGCTATAGAGAAATTGCAAAAATATTTACATTTTACTATAACCTAAATACAAATCAAAGTGATAAGTGCACAGTGCTATAACGTGATGATTTGATATAAATGTATTATAGTTTTGATTTGGTGGTAGCGGAGCCCACCATTTACTTCTTTACACTAATTCTAAATATACTATCTGCACAAACCTGAAAAAAATAAATAAAGTAATCCTGATGGTGGTACTGGGGATCCACCAATTACCCCTAATCTAACATACCAAGGCAAGCTAACCTACTCTAAAAGTGACTAAGTGCTGTGTCCCTGAGGAAGCGGAAGTGACGCGAAACACACGCGTCAGACTTGTCTCGCAGCAGTGACATAACCAGGACCTAGAGAGGAGTTCCACGTTTACTGGCACCAAATTGACAGCGATGGAGTCTCAGAACTCAGATATATAAAAGAAAGCAAACATCAACATACAGGATAAGTTATAGTTATATTTATTTGTCAATATCATGTTCTTGTATAATTGTTATGATAATATACATAGAGAAATATTGAACACTATCTCCAAATATTAAGTGATTGGATAACAATGATATTTTTATATAATATATAAGGAGACAATTATACTATAGAGATATAATTTGATATAATAATCTTTTCCTGTATGATAAACAAGATAGATGATTAAAACTGCTTTAATTTAGAGTATACTGCTACTTAGTTATATTATTATTATTATGTCTATTTAACACATTTATTAATATTTGCTTTTTATATAAAATTTTGCACAGCACTTAGTCACTTTTAGAGTAGGTTAGCTTGCCTTGGTATGTTAGATTAGGGGGTAATTGGTGGATCCCCAGTACCACCATCAGGATTAGTTTATTTTGCTTTTTCCGGTTTGTGCAGATAGTATATTTATAATTAGTGTAAAGGAGTAAATGGTGGGCTCCGCTACCACCAAATCAGAACTATAATACATTTACATCAAATCATCACTTTATAGCACTGTGCACTTATCACTTTGATTTTCATTTAGGTTATAGTAAAAAGCTGCTGTGTGTTCATTGCTGCTATATGTTAATTTTAATTGATTTTAACTTGTTGTACTTATATATGTATTGAATAAATTGAGAAATTTTATTTATCAAGATAAAAATGTTTGAATTATAATTGATTAATTACTACCCTACCTTAGGAGGCTAAACTGGTTTGGATATATAGGTGTTCATTTCTCTTCTTTTGTTTAGTAACCCATTTACACCTTTTCATTCTGATAAGTATGAATTAAAGAAATTCAATTAGTATTTACCATTTCAATAGATCTATATAGTTTTTTCATACTACCTCCCCTCAGATTACTAATTTCCTATTTTCTATTTAATTGTATACCACTCTTCCTGCAATGTGTTGTATACGTTTCTCATCAAAGTCCTGTTTTAATTGAGGGAAACTCTTCAAGTAATGTAGATTTTAATGCTTCATATACTTCTTTGTTTCCACATCTATACATATCATTAATATGGTAGAGAAACCTTTAATATTTCACCTCAATTCTCCAGTATTATTTTCTTTATTTGCTATTCAGTACTTCCTTTCAGGTATCTCTATGAAAGGGGCATTACATATTTGCCAGACACAGAAGTAAATAATGGCATTCCCATTAGTCTTTCAGCCAGAAAATTATCCACTCTTTTTATCTGTATGAAATAGTCTCTTTATGCTTCCACTCCCTTTTTATACATAGCTTATTTGCAGCATCAAGGCTTAAACTCTCCTCTCCCCTCTCACTGACTTATCCACTTTGCCATTAATGGGGAGAGAAAAAACAAAAAACGGTGTTTACTTCTCACAATCACAGTCAAGGTTGTTTATTTCTCCCTCTAATCTTCTCCTCAGTATGCACACTGACAAAAATAAGTATTTACATATTTACAAATAAATCTAGCGGTCTGTAGTCTTTATTGAGGGTCTTGTATATCATATATTGAAAGCCTCATTCTGCTCCTCATATTGTCATGGTGCGCTTTAAATCATATATACAGTCCCCTCCACCTTCTTCCACTCTTACCGTTATTTGTTGTCCCTGGGTATTCTCTTCATCCTTACCCCTGCTCCTCAGCGTCCTCAACTCTCAATTCACAGTGTGTGGTCTGTTGGGCAGCCCCCCGTTCTCCCACTTCGGGGTGTGAGTTGTCCTCTCCTGCACTATGACAGAGTTCTACACCTCTGTAGGGTAAGACCTCTCGCTCTTCCCGTCTCGGTACCATTCAGGGCTGTTCAGGACTGTTCAAGGCTGTTCAGGGCAGCTCAGACTGCTCCTCGCAGGTGTCTAAGGAATTAGAGATCACTCACCGGAGTGGAAGAAGGGAGCTTAGCAGGGATACCCCCAAGTTTGTGGATTATTCCATGAGGGAAACCTGGAGAAGACTAGAGAGTGAAGGGTTTGGAGTGAAGGCTAAGCAGGGAAACCAAATGCGAGCCGCTCATGTCATGGAACGCTCAGTGAGACATCAGAGGCATGTCTGTACGTCTCTGAACTCCTGGCACCCATGCAGTAGGTACTCAACAAGCCTTTGGAAAGTGGAAGGGACATTCTTCATACCAAAAGGCATAACCATAAACTTGTATAGCACAAATGGGGTGGTGAATGTGGAATCTGCCAGTAGCCCTTAGTCCAGAGTGGTCACGTAGGTTGCATGTCTTAGCCTATCTAGCAGCTCATCTACTGTAGGCATAGAGTAAGCATCACTAGTTGTCTATAATCCACACAACACTGAGTGTCTACTTCCTTCTTAGGGACCAACACCACAGTGGATGAGCAAGGACTATAGGAATGGCTTGATGACCCCTAGCTCTAACATCCAGCTCCCTTCTTATATTCCCCTTCACAGTCCGGAGAACCCTATAAGAAAGCTGCTTCATTGGGGAAGTTGCAGGGTTAAGGACCTCATGGACCAGTAGGTCTGTCCTGTCCGATTCAGAATAAGCCTACATGGCAACTCAGCACCCACACAAGCTGCTGCTGGTCAGATGGCAAGGTGGTTAGGATAAGGGAAAAATAGACGGGTCACCAGGGGCAAAAATGTCTGGTAGCACCCCATCCTCAGACTCTTCCCCTTCTACTATGAATATAGCCATTACTTGGGGATTCTGACTCTTGTGTGGCTTCAGCATATTCACCTGGATCGCCTTCTGAATCTTCTATTGCTCACCCATGGCTACCACATAGCTGGTATCAGATAGTTTGTGTACCATTTAGAAGGGACCTCCCAAATCAACTGGAGCTTGTTCTCGGGATTGGGTACTAACCTTAACACTTGCTGGCCTACCTGGAATTTTCTAGCCCTGGCTTTCTAATCATTCCAGTAGCCCAGTCAGTGTCTCCTGACTATTTCTGAGCCACAGCAAAAATTACCCTGGTGTTCCCTTCCCATAACAGGTCCAATGCCCCCTCAAATACTATCATACAAGAGTACAAAGGGTTAAACCCTGTGGACTCTTGAGGGACCTCTCTCTAGGCAAAGAGGTGATAGTGAAGCAACTTTTCCCAGTCCTTCTCCTGGTCCATAAAGGCACAAATCAAAGCCTTCAGGGTGCCATTGAATCTCATGCACAAGCCTTTGGTTTGGGGCTTATAGGGACCTTAGCTGGGCCACAACTTCTCAGTTAGCTCAGCCAGAAACTGGGTACCCAAACCAGATGAAAGTGGCTTCCAAGGCATCAGCCACTGTTGCTGCAATAATGCATCCAAGAGCTACAGCTTCTGTATACAGATGATGTCTACAGCTACTCGGTAAATGGAATTAATTTAATGAGCATGGGCTGCAATGCAGCCCAGGACACCAGTCTACGGCCTGGATCCTGCTCCTCTTCTGTCACCTGTGCAGTGTCCCTTTTGGCTTGGCTTCAGGCCACAAGGCCACATAACGACACTCCATTGGCTCAAGTAACTCACCAAACTATACAGTCGATATGGACTTGTCTAAGGAGATGAATAGCTGCTGGCTCCCAGTTACTATAATGTTCTCCCACTTCTTCAGGACATTGGAGGGGCTCGCCATCTGCAGGCTTGCCATCTACCATTATAGGCTGGACAAGGCAATTCGGGTAGTCAGTCCCCTGCAGGTGACTGGACAGGGGCTACACAATACTGCTCCTCAGACCAGACTCCATCTTCAGGGCAATCAAAGAACTCATCCTCCATTGCTGCAGGGTCAGTCTGCCAGTTGTCCACACACAGGAGAGCGCGAGGGGAACCCTCAGGGTGGACATGGGGACAGTCCCGCTTCAGGTGCCCCAGCTGTTGGCACCCAATGCAGAGCATCTCCCATCGGTCTTTTACATTGCTAGTGCTAACAGTGCAGTGGTGGTGGGAGCCAAGCAGCCAAGGAGTCTAAATATCTGACATATAAACTTACATGCTTTTGTGTATAAGCCAGTGCCTTTGAAGGTCCTATAAGGTCATAAAAGTTATTTATTCATAATAAGTATTGCTTGCTACCAATGATAGCGCAATTAAATGTAGAAATAGCTAAAATATTCTCTCACACATAGTTGTTTTGATGAAAACAAGACCTGCAAATTGAATAAGGGGAATGTCTGCAAGTTATACCTTGGCAGAACAGCAAATGTGTTTTCTGTTTGCACTAAGACAATTGTAAAAGATATCAGAAAAAAATATTCCCTCATTATCCCATTTACAAAGAGCTGATACAAGCTCCAGAGTTAATTTCAAGTGTGCTATTTGCATTTAGAATCTGTTGCTGTCAACCCTCAATATGAGATCCAAAGAGCTGTCACGATCAGTGAAGCAAGCCATCATTAGGCTGAAAAAACAAAACAAACCCATCAGAGAGATAGCAAAAACATTAGGTGTGACCAAATCAACTGTTTGGAACATCATTAAAAAGAAAGAACGCACCGGTGAGCTCAGCAACACCAAAAGACCCGGAAGACCACGGAAAACAACTGTGGTGGATGACCGAATAATTCTTTCCCTGGTGAAGAAAACACCCTTCACAACAGTTGGCCAGATCAAGAACACTCCCCAGGAGGAAGGTGCATGTGTGTAAAAGTCAACAATCAAGAGAAGACTTCACCAGAGTGAATACATAGGGTTCACCACAAGATGTAAACCATTGGTGAGCCTCAAAAACAGGAAGGCCAGATTAGAGTTTGCCAAACAACATTTAAAAAAGCCTTCACAGTTCTGGAACAACATCCTATGGACAGATGAGACCAAGATCAACTCATACCAGAGTGATGGGAAGAGAAGAGTATGGAGAAGGAAAGGAACTGCTCATGATCCAAAGCATACCACCTCATCAGTGAAGCATGGTGGTGGTAGTATCATGGCGTGGGCATGTATGGCTGCCAATGGAACTGGTTCTCTATTATTTATTGATGATGTGACTGCTGACAAAAGCAGCAGGATGAATTCTGAAGTGTTTCGGGCAATATTATCTGCTCATATTCAGCCAAATGCTTCAGAACTCATTGGACGGTGCTTCACAGTGCAGATGGACAATGACCCGAAGCATACTGCAAAAGCAACCAAAGAGTTTTTTAAGGGAAAGAAGTGGAATGTTATGCAATGGCCAAGTCAATCATCTGACCTGAATCTGATTGAGCATGCATTTCACTTGCTGAAGACAAAACTGAAGGGAAAATGCCCCAAGAACAAGCGGGAACTGAAGACAGTTGCAGTAGAGGCCTGGCAGAGCATCACCAGGGATGAAACCCAGCGTCTAGTGATGTCTATGCGTTCCAGACTTCAGGCTGTAATTGACTGCAAAGGATTTGCAACCAAGTATTAAAAAGTGAAAGTTTGATTTATGACTGTTAATCTGTCCCATTACTTTTGGTCCCTTAAAAAGTGGGAGGCACATATACAAACTGTTGTAATTCCTACACCGTTCACCTGTTTGTTTAATTTTAAATCCATTGTGGTGGTGTATAGAGCCAAAAAGATTAGAATTGTGTCGATGGCCCAATATTTATGGACCTGACTGTATATATATAATAAATAGTACATTTGTATTCACATTTAAACATCTAAAACAAGTTAAAAAACTTGTTTCATTCCCAGAATTCCGAGAAATACAGTTATTACACTGCGTTATTACACTGCACTCTTGGAACCTTGGCAGGGACATGCAAATGTGCCCACAAAAGGCTTCACTCTTGCAATCCATAACCATTTCAAACATGGCTTCCCCTAAGCATATGCCCACTGTATTAAACAGCTTTCAACAAAGCTAAGGTTGGATTATACACAAGATAGGGATCTCCCCCACGTACAGCTGTTTCAAGGTTACTGCCTCTCATCGGCTTGGGGCCGGTTCCTTAGCCTGTGTAGTGTATATTTTGAGGAGGTAGTTTACCACAACAATCATTTATTTTATGGTGGGCAAAAGAGAGATAGAAACCCTCCAGTAGTACAGTAAATAAATAGTAAATGTGTGTTCACATTTGAACATCTAAAACAAATGAAAAAACTCAGAATTCTGCGAAATACAGTTATTACACTGTACTCTGGGAACCTTGGCAGAGACATGCAAATATATATATTTGGAGTGTAGCATGAAGCTTTGTGGTCCAAAGACCTGCCTGTTATGGGACCCAAATGCAGTATTTCTATTGGTAGATACACTGTGCCTATGTAAGCAGCTCGGGGGTGTGAAAAACTAATTTTATTTTTAAATAAAATTAATTAGTATGTGTATAGAATGAATCAGTATAAGATGTGTTTCTGATACAGAAAAACAAAAAAAAATCAATCTTTATTAAACATCAACAATAATTTGCACTATAAAACAATTGTAAAAAAATTAAAAATATACAAAGACCCTATGTTTTTTTCTATAGTGACAAATATATAGCACTGTCCTCTGGGGGATAAAGCAAATTCAGTATAGAATAATACTGGGTAGAAAGTGTAAATAAGTAAAACTTGGCACTAACTATGCTTCAAAAAAAAAGTTTAAAGAGTGAAATCTTCTACATAAGACTAAACCTAGTGGAAGAAGAATGTATAATATATATATATATCCAAAAAGGATAATAAAGATTAACATTGTGTGTAAGATGTCTAAAGCAGACAAAATAAAGTGATTGTGAAAAATGTGTGAATATATGTAGTGTGAAGATATCCCAACTTGGATATGCACAAACCACAAAACAAGTGTGTGTGTAAATCCAGGGGCTCTCAAGTTGCAACAAATTGTCTTCTAGAGTTTCCTCCTCTAGGTCCCAATGTGAGGCTGTCTATAGCATTAAAACGGATAGCTTCAGTGTTCTTATTATGGTATAATTTAACATGTTTTGCAGCTGCGGTATCAAGCTGTAAATTGATGGAAGATATGTGTTCTAAAACTCTTCTCCTAAAACACCTCTCGGTTTTAACCACATAAATCTTGGGGCAATCACGTTATAACATACACCACATGATGCGTAGAGCAATTGAAGAATCTTTTCAACAGGTATCAGTCAGTCAGGTCAGTGGGTTCAAATAAGTTTTCTCTTGTTCTATACATTTACACGCTTTACAGTGCTCACATTTATAGAGTCCCTTGATGTTATTAGTCTCAGCTTGTTTATTCTCTTTCTTTGTGTAGAAGCTCCTCATGAGGATGTCTCCTAAGCTGCATCCTCTTCTGTAAGTCACTGAAGTTCTTTCTGCAACAAACTCTTTCAGTGTAGAATCTTCCTTTATAAGGTACCAGAATTTATTAAGAATTTTCTTTATTTGAAAATTGTTATTCCCAAATGACATTATACATCTGATGACATCAGCAGAGTCTTGTTCCTTCTCTTTGTATAAGAGATCTTCTCTTTTGGATAACAATGCCTTTTTGTATGCCTATTTTAATATTCGATTGGGGTAACCACATTCCTTGAATTTTTTACGTAGAATTTTTGCCTGTTCCTTAAAATCTGTAAGTTCACTACAGTTCCTGTGGACACATAAATACTGTCCTATCGGAATTCCTTATTTTAGAGAAGGAGGATGTCGACTGTTCTATAGTAATAATGTGTTCATAGAGGATGGTCTTCTATGAACCTTTGTTACAATATTCCTGTCTTTACAGATTAGCAGGTCCAGAAATTCAATTTGCATAGTGTCTATAACAAATGTAAAGGCTAAATTAATTTAGTTTTTATTCAAGCAGTTAACAAAATCCGTGAATATTCCTTTAGTATCTGTCCAGATGACAATTATATCATCTATAAAGTTTTCCCACAGCAACACCATATCAGTAAATAAGTTATTCTCTTCAGAGAAAACAATGTCTCATTCCCAGTACCCAAAAAAGAGATTATCATAGCTAGGGGCACACGGGGTGGCCATAGCCGTGTTTCTGATACTAGCATTATGTGTTAAAACAGGGACAGTTAGACATAGCTTTAAGCCCACTGCTGTATTATTAAAATGTAAGTTTGTTTACATGTGATGGCACTAAACTGTTACTGTTCTCTAGATTTATATAAGAGTATAACATTTTAATAATTGCCCATCTCTGCATAACATGCTGGTTGCAAAACCATCTGTAATGATATATGGTGTCATGGTTTTATGTAAATGTAAACCAGTGTGAGCTAGTACATAACTTCTGTTTCTCGTAAAAAATGTTTGCTATTTTATAAAATGTTACAATTGTTGATCCTAGCTACCAAGTAGCAGTTCTAGGCAGCAGGATTCAATACATTTAATGGCAGGAGCCAGTAAGACTTGCATAAAATCAAAGGCACATGGAAGTGGCAAAAATTGAAGGCACAGAGTTTTGGAAGTATGTGAAATGGATCATATCTCATATAGATTAATATGACTTCCTTACAGAAGTAGAATATGGTTCCGCCATGGGAAGCAGCATGGTACATCTTCTCTCTATCATGCCATTCCAGTGGTAGCATACAAGATGGATGGTACAGCTGGGCCAAATATAGTAGAGAGGTGTAGGAGGCTGAGCATGTAACTTCTTACTTTGGTGGGAATAGTTTCTGTTAAGTTGTGGGACGAAGCCGAATCCAGTAGTTTACCTTAAGAATAAAATGATATGTAATTCAATATTTCTATTAACAGTGTAGGAAACCTTTACAGGACACTCAAAATCAAGTTTAATAATATCTAATGCATGGTTCTATTTGGAATACTTTAATATATACATAGCATTGCATATAATAAATTATATTCCATCTGAAAACCCAATAAAATGTTAAATAAGATTAAAAATGGTCTAGGCAAAGCATTAAGTGACTGCTGCTGAGAGAACAAAATGCAATGGAGTCTGACCTGTTATTAAAGATAATACATTTTATTGAATGAAACAAAAGTATTTTGCTGCTTTATTTGAAACTAGCGACTATTGCCCATCAAAATGACAGGGCAATAACATTTGAAGCCATGGCAATGCTGTTTGCCACACAATGCAAAGCTTTTTCTACTCTGAGGACCTTCGGCGCTCATTACAAGCCTCTCCTCTCGTGTACTTTTGCTCCTCTGAGCACCTTCTTCACTCATCACAAAGACAAATATATATATATATATATATATACATATATATATATATATTTTTTTTTTTTTAAAATAATGATGAATTCATTAGTTACTTAATACATTAATATACTTTACATATTTGTAATTAATATATCCAGCAATCAATAGCCTGAAGAGCTAACAATCTCTTTTTATTTTCCTGCAGCACACAATGTACAGTTGACCTGTTGCTGCCCTGAGGAGAAAGTGTCATCAATGTCCCAACTGTGCATTAGAAATAGGCTGCGTGTGCGAGGACAAACCGTTGGTTTAGTTGTGTAAAGCTCCCTTTTAGATTCGTAATGTTATTAGTTGCAAGGTAATGTTGTAAAATGGCGGCATTTGTGTATGTGTTACGCGGCTCGTGAGCATGTTCCGTGCTTTGTAATAGTGTATTTGGTACCTCCTACGTTCCGTTTTTTTTCTCTCGCTTAGGCGAGTTTCGAGTGCTGAAACTCGGCCAAATGCACTTAAATTTGCGTTCCACCTCACTCCCAGATGTCCTGGCTGTTCACCGTGCGGTGTGTGAAGTTTTTGTATGTTTTTTCTGTTCTTCGTGTTTTTTGGTTTGCATTCGGGCGTTAAGTTCGTATTTTTCGGATCTCGTATTTTTCTTTTTTCCTTTGTAATGGTGTATTTTGTACCTTGTACGTTCCTGTGTGGAAGTGCTATGCGGTTAGCAGTGTTTCGCGCGGGCGGCGGTCGTGTAGCCTAATTTTCATTTTCTTTGGCGGGACATTTTTTTTTCTCGCTTTGCCAATTTTCGAGTGGCGCAACTTGGCCAAATCAACGTAAATTTGCGTTCCACCTCAGTTCCAGACGTCCTGGCTGTTCCCCTGTGCTGTGTGTGATGTTTTTTTTGTATCTTTTTGTATTTTGTGCGTTTTTAGTATTTTTCCTATCACGTATTTTTTTTTCTAAATCCAGCGTCTCGTAATTTTTTTTTCTAAGTCCTGAGTTGATCAACTGCTTGTAGTATAAGGCGATCCCATGTTTACTAAGTGTTTGGTGGCTAAGTCCTGCGTGTTTCAATGTGTGATTGACGCTCCTTTGTGGGCAAGTCCCATGTGTTGCATTGCCTTCACTGCTCGCCTTGCGAGGCACGCAGGCAATGAGCGCCTTGGGCGCTCATCGCCTTTGTGCTGCAAGTTTTATAGCCTTAACGGCTCACCTCTCTACGCGAGGCTCGCAGACGATGAGGGCCTTTGGTGCTCATCAACTAAGGGCTCTGCGTTACCGGCTCACCTTGCAGGCGAGGAGCACCTTTGGCGCTCATCGCCTGAGTGCTCTGAGTTTACGGCTCGCTTCACTTCCTAAGTCGGACGACGTCTTGTAAGTTGACAACTATTATATGTGATATGGCATTCCTAAATGTTAGGATAACTAATAGAAACAATGGGAAATCAGCGCTAAGAAAGGAGTAGCAACCCAGAGTAATAAATATTTACCTAGATCAGTTAATAAAAAAAACTGTGAGTATGAACCCCATTACAGCACTGAGTTCTCTTATACCAATGCAATATAATATATGTATACGTTTTAACTCTGATCACCAGGATTGCCCAGGTTCACAAGCAACTTTTTACTTCCATACTCCTTTACCCAGGCTGTCCAAAACACTCTACATGTGAATGCTAGCTGCTGTAAAACTTGAAAATAGTGCTGTCTTCCACATTTGGAATAAATTCATTTCATATCCACAATCTGTAAATCTGCACTTCTGGATTTCATTTCCTTACAGAGATTGAAGTGCCTCTTTGGGATTGCTGACTGGTCACATGACTTCAACAAAAGTGGTCAACTACAAAAAGTATTTTTCATACAGAACCTAGTGCTCCTGAAAAAAATATTGAAAAAATATGCAGTTAAACATATTCTTTATTGTAGTTTCAAAAACATACAAGCCAGTCAACATCAGGTCAGTGTAATGTGTGCCATTTTTGCTCTAAAACATCTACTTATTACCAGAAGTACTGGCTCTAATAACATAAAGAGCCTTATTTATATGCATTTCCTCACTGACACATGGAGAAATGGCCATTCTCTGGTCAGTGGCTGGAATAACCTTAAGGCTACACATCAGAAGTGTCAAAAGACTTACCTCTGCACATGGAGAAGAGAGCATAGGCTAGAACTAGTTATTTTCAGTTTACCATGTGGAAGAATCTCTTTGTGTTGGACTTGTGACCTGAAATGACCAGTAAGGTGAAAGAAGGTGGAGTATCAGTGGTGGTGCTGATCTAAGGACATAAAAGAGCGGTTATCCCAGTAAAAGTCTCTTCTCCTTTTCCTCTGATCATCTGAAGGGTTGGTAACCACACACACAGGCAGGCACAGACACAACATTACAGACACCTAGACTGTGTAGCTAATACAGTAGACTCTCAGTTAACCGGCACCCGTGGGAATTGGTAGATACTGGATAATTGTAGTTTCTGGTAGCTTGAGAGTTACTATTAAAAGAGGCCGAGATTAACTGTACATAGAATACTCTGCTAAGTACATTTATCAGTGAGGGCTGTTCTAGCAGCAGCAGCTTTCACTCCTCACATACACACAGGTACGTTCGGCTGGAGGGTGCAGTGCTGAACCCGGGGAATATAACCCCAACACTGCACTGCCTCAGTCATGCCTGTCGGCTTCCAGATAAAACTGAATTGCAGAGAAGTACAGTGGATGAAATCTAGGTGCCTGTAAGCATTTTGAGGCAAGGCAACCTGGCGCCTGGCACTTGTTCAGCCCAGTAAATTTTAAATTGTATTTAAGGTACAGTATTCAATTTCTTTCTGGTTTCTTGAGAGTTCTGGTTGCTTGAGTTACGATTAACTGAGAGCCTACTTTACATAGAAGGCCTTTCTGCTAATTTAATAGATGTTGTTTCTAATGTTAAGATATTTATGATATAATGTATTCATGTATTTGTAGCCTCATTTAATAAATTGTGAATTGTAGAGAGCAAAAAAATGTGAACTTTATTTTTACACTTACAATCTGAGGGTGAGATAGAATAATTATTATTATAATCATATTTAATATTATGATTAATAATATAGTGAATGAAGTTTACACTTCTTCCTTGCAAAAATTTTGGTACGAGTAGATGTTTCATCCCACCTTTTGGCAATGAAGGACACCTGTACCCTTCCATTGCAATATAAAATTAAGAAGAAAGAGTGTGTATATATAGCGAGTCATTTAAAAGTTCCTATACACTGCTATGTGCATGTCTTTCTACTATTTAACTAGAGTAGTTTCCATACGCATAACACAGTACAAATGATATATACGAACTATCATGGATTTTAGATAGCACATGCAATTTCCTATATATCATTAGTTTCATTTTCAGGCATTAATAACCTTTCCTTTTCACTAGTATGTAAAAGTAATAAATCATTTATCAATGCATTGCATTGTTTATTTTCTATACCAGCTATTAACTCTTTCCCAGTAATTTCTTGTTTGGTCTGTGATACACCCTGTGAGTGTAAGGGGTTAACATTTCTACCTTCTGCATCCTTCCCTTTTGCTGTATTGAAGTTTCTCTATAGGTAGAGAAGAAAAAGGCAAATCACTAGCATTTGTTTCAAAACATTTGATCACATTTTCATCTAAATTAAGAGACACACCCATGTAATTTCTACCTGCCTTATGATCTCCTAATTTATTTTTGTCAACAATATTAAGTCTTTGGCTTTGACTTCCAGAACTCTGTTCTCCTTGACCTGGGTTATTTCTCAGTGCCCGATTTCCCTGCATCATTTGTTGTATCAGCACTTTCCTCTGTTCTTCTGGGATAGAAGGTCTTTTAAGTTTGGTTTTGGCTATGCCTATTATCCAGTGGCGGCTGTTGACCTGGCCACACCCCTTACACTGACTCCACCCAATAGTACAGACTCCTTCCGTTCATACGAATTGACATTTACAAATAGATTTGTAATTTTAGTGTTGTGCAAAGTAAATTTCTGGCACGTGAGGAATATGAAACCCCAGTGATTTTTGATTAGAGACCCAAAAACAAGAAGAATGTTTCTCTATCTATACCTCTCTCTATCCCTCTTCCTCTCTATTCCATTCTCCCTCTATCTATCCTTCTCTATCTCTCTCCTTCTCTCTATACCTACAAAAGAGAGAGAGGATAGCAAAGACACCTTCTGACCAATAGTATATCTCCCCAAAGCAACCATAATTACATTTTATATCTTAAATGAGAGGAAATGAAGACCTACAACAACATAATTGAAATTAAAATTTAACTTTTATTACAGTCAATAAATAAAACAATTACACAAACATATAAAAATGGCGTTTAAAATTCAATGACTATTGTCCCACAATCACAGAAATGGCTAAGTTTTAGAAGCAAAAAGTGTGGTTGGAAATCAGGACTGGTCAGTCTATTTGTGAGAATGTCATTTACAACGAGACTAGTCTTTCTCTCTACATCTTTATCTTTCGATCTCTCTATCCCTACCTCTCTCCCTCTGCCTCTCTCTCTAACGATACTTCTCTCGTTCTACCTCTATCACTCTCTATCTCTTTCTCACTCTATCACTCTCTATCCCTCTCTATCCCTCTCTATCCCTATCCCTCTCTTTGTATCCCTCCCTGTGCATCTCTCTCCCTCTATCTATCCGTATCCCTCCCTCTCTATCTATTCCTATCCCTCCCTATCTATCTATCTATCCCTATGCCTCTCCCTATCTCTCCTTATCACCTTCTCCCTCTAACTAACCCTATCCTCTCCCTCCTCTCCCTCTCCCCATTCCTCTCTCCCTATCCTTCTCATCCTTCTGCCTCCCAATCACTTTCTCCCTCCCTCTATATACCCCTATCCCTCTCTATCTCTCTCCTCTATATCTCTCCCTTTCCTCTCTATCTTTCCCTCTCCTCTCCTTCTCTCTTCCCATCTCCTCTCAATCTCTCCCCTTCTCTTTCCTCTATCTCTCCTCTTTACCTCTCTATCTCTCCCTCTCCTCTCTCTTCCCTCTCTCTCTTCCCCTCACCTCTCTATCTCTCTCCCTCTCTTTTCTCTCTCTCCCTCTCCTTTCTATCTCTCCACTCCATCTCTCTCCTATCCTCTCTCCCTCCCCTCTCTCCATCTCCTCTATAATCCCTATTTCTCTCTCTCATTCCCCTCTCTCTATCTCCTCTCTAATCCCTATTTCTCTATCTCCCTCTCCTTTCTCTCTCTCATCCCTCTCCTCTATCTTTCTTTCCCTCTCTTTCTATCACTCCCTCTCCTCTCCATTTATCCCTCTTTCCCTCACTCTATCTCTCCCTCTCTCTCATATCTATCTCTCCTTCTCTATTTATCCCTATTATCTATATCTCCCTCTGCTCTCTATCTCTCTCCCTCTCCTGGGTGGCCCACCTGAAGAGGCCGCTTGGAGGAGGGCGGAGGTTGGGCTCAGAGAAGGAGTGCCACAACTGGCCTCTGATGGAGCCCTGGGGCTGCAGAAGGCATCTGATGGAGAGCTGGGTAGCCTTCAGGGCAATGTGCATGGCTCTGTTGAAAGCACAGCTCCTTGTCAGCTACATAGCAGCTAACAGGCAGTCCTAACTGGCTGGGGACAGTCAGAGGGCCTGTGCCTAGAGGATCCCTGAGCTGCAGCTCTTCCCAGTCATTCTGAATTTTTTTTTTTTTATCTCACCTGTGCCCTCATCTGTAGCACTAGGCAAGTCACCAGCAGGGGGTAGATTTACCATTCAGTCAGTGTGTTGAACTGTCTGCTGCACAAAGGGTTTATTATTTAAGTTACAACAGATTTTAAGAAAATTAGACGTCAACATATCATTAATTTTTATTTTTAGATTAATTAAATGAAACAATTAAGTATGTGATGCAGGATTAAGTCAGTCCATTCATTTTGGGAGGGCAGTTGCCCATTTGTCCCTATGCACCAGCCACTCCTGCTATTAACCCTTTGGCTCTCTGAGCTATTTGAGGTACTGGCATGGGAGGGGTTGACCTTCCCTCTGAATTGGGAGATTTTGATCTCCATTTGTAATTTATGAGATGTTTGCCTTTATAATTTGGGCTATCATAATACAGTCATTATTTCCCATTTGATTTTTCATTTGTAGTATTGATTGGTTTACCGTATTGGTCCGAATATAAGCCGCACCCGTAAAGTTCAAGGGGAAAAAATAGAAAAAAGATAGTACTCAAATATAAGCCACACCCGTAAAATTGGAGAGAAAAAGACTCTCAAAGTGATCAGCCATTTCAAGAAACAGGCTTTTTTTGCAGGTTACAGGCTTTACAGGATGTTAGAATCACTAAAACCGTAAATCGTTATTCAATACCGCAGTCTAAAGCACGAAACTCGGCACCCTTAATTCGCAATCGCGCAAATCAACAGTAATTTTGCATTCGCGAATAGAAGTCGCACGCGTTACAAGCAAAGTTCGCAAATCGGCATTCGCAAATATAAGCCGCACCCGTAACTCGCAAGCTCAAAAATGGGAAAAAAGGTGCGGCTTATATTCGGACCAATACAGTATTTGTCTATTTACCTGTCTCTGTTTACCTGTACTTTTTATCATAAAGTTTTTATTGACACATTCACAAGACAAGCACATTTGAAAACAAGGAGTGACACGCAGGTCCCCCACACTTTATGGTTTTCATCGTATACATTTGTGCTAGCCCAAGATAAAATACATATGTCATTTCCATGTGTCACCCTCCGCCTTTTTTCTTTTTCTATTATTAAGATAGTCTATGTATGCAACCTATAACAGGTTAGGTAAATTACCCGTGCTTAACTGCTCTATCTATGTCTCGCATGTGCTAGCTATCCTGCTATGGTTACTTATTTTAGAAATTAAAACAATTTTAACTAACAAAAATAGAACATAACTTAACACAAATTAACGTGTGCCTTTCAAAATTACATTTTACAGAACTTGTTTACTACCTTTCTTACCGTCCACGTCCGCAGCGACCTCAAACGAGGTACCATTAAGAGCCCTGCCCCGGACCACACCAGCTATTATCTGCCTCCCCCTCCTGATCGTTGCACTACCGTCAGTGTATCTGGAATGAGTGTCCCGTCCCGCTCCAGTCACCCCATATTTCCTTATAAACAGCCACGTATCGTTTAATGTTGCCGTCATATGTTCAAATGTCATAATAAAGTTGATTTTGTTAATAACTGAGTGGATATCTAGTGTATTCTTCCGCCAATTTCCTGCAGACTGCTTTTTAGCCGCCAACATGATGAATTGAAGCCACTTATTTTGGTAAATACGTAAGTTTTGTACTGGAAGCCCTAGGAGACATGTTCCCATCTCGGGTTGTATTTTTGTTTTAAGTGTGTTAGAGGCCAGTTCGGCCACCTTGTGCCACATTGATTGAGCAATTGGGCAGTCCCACCAGATATGGCGGAAGGATCCTCCTGTGATACAGCCTCTAAAACACTCGGGAGAGATTTTAGGGTCCATTTTGTGTAGCCTGTCTGGCGTGTAATAGGTTCTAAATAAAACTTTGGCTGATGTTTCCATATGACTAAAGTATCTGGAGCCTTTCGTCAGTTCCAGGTTAATTTCGGACCACCTACTCATGTCCCATTCTACTCCCATATCCTGTTCCCATTGCATAATATGCTTGGGTTTGTTAGCCATGTCATTAGAGTTGGATATAGCGTACAGTTCCCCCAATATTCCCCTAGTTAGTGGGGCTTTATTACATATTAGCGTGAACCAAGTTGAACTTGGCGGGCCCCATTTACGGAGTTTAATGGTGACATTATGGCGAATTTTGTTGTAGTTGAAGTATTCTCTGGGTGGGAGATTGAACGTTTCCATAAAACTCCTAGTATTTAGTACTGCACCCTCTCTAACCCAGCTTTCAAACCTATCTAACTTTCGTGAGATCCACCAATCTTTGGAGAAAGTACCCATCTCCTCAAGGGTGCTTGGGGAAGGGAGTGTTGTTGTTAACAAAGAGATATTGGGGCTTAGCTGTCTATTAATGTTAGCTCTTTCCCATTCCCTCAGAGACAGAGCTATCATCAGATTGTTTCGAGCCAGCTTTAAGGGCAATGGGGAAGAAGGGTCCCATATAAGAGTATCCCATCTTAATGGTGCAATTTGGTGGTTTTCTACAAAAACCCAAAGTGGCTGGTGTTCTGCCGAATGCGCCTGGGGTAAGAAAGAAATCTGGGCTGCCCTGAAGTATTTAAGGAGGTCGGGACAGCCCAAGCCTCCAGAGGATATCCTCCTCATCATAATTGCTTTCCTTATTCTAGGGCGCTTGTAATTCCAAATAAATCTGAATATTGCATTTTGGAAGCTGGTCAAGTCTCTTATATGCACCTGAATAGGAAGAGTCCTGAAAAAGTACAGGATCCTGGGGAGAATATTCATTTTTATTGCATTTATCCTCCCTGACCAAGAGAGATGATACTTATTCCATTTCAACAGGTCCTGATTCAGGGACCTGTAGAGCGGAGTGTAGTTTGACTGATACAGGCCAGCGATCTCCGGAGTAATTTTAATACCTAAATAATTTATATATTTTTCTGGCCAATCAAAGGGGTGATGGGATTTGAGAGTGTCTCTCAAGGCCTGGGGAGCCTGAGGCAAGATCGCTTCCGTCTTGTCTATGTTAATTTTGAGCTCCGAGATGAACCCGAAGGACTCCATCAGGGACATCAAGGCTGGTACTGAATGAATTGGGTTCGTAAGTGTGCACAGGATGCCATCGGCAAAGAGGCAACATTTAAACTGATGTAGGCCTACATTTATTCCTGTTATTGAGGCGCTATTCCTGATAGCCTGAGCCAATGGCTAGCGCGAACAGGAGGGGGGAGAGGGGGCAGCCCTGTCTTGTGCCTCTTTTAATATTGATGGGTGTGTGATCTGCCCCTGGAATGCTGATGTTTGCAGATGGATTTTTGTAAAAAGACTTAATAACATTCACAAAATTACCCACCAACCCAAACTTCGACAGTGTGGCGTGCAGGTATGGCCATTCTATGGAGTCAAAGGCTTTCTCCAGGTCTAGTCCTATAGTACATAAGGGGGTGTTATCCTTTTTGGCTAAGTGAAATACATTGAGAAGTCTTCTTATGTTATCTCCCGCCTGTCTATAGCGAATAAAGCCCACTTGGTCCTTATGTATCAACCTTGGCAGAAACTTTGCTAATCTGGTGGCCAGTATTTTCCCAAGGATTTTCACATCCCCATTCAAGAGAGAGATGGGCCTGAAGTTTTTAGCCAGTAAAGGATCCCTACCCAGTTTAGGGAGGAAGATAAGACTCGCCTGATTGAGTTCGGGGGGCATGGTCTTCCCCTCCATAATATCCCTGAAAAGCTTTTGCAACTTTGGGGCAAGTTGATTATTGAATGTGGCATAGTAATTGTTTGTAAAGCCATCCGGGCCCGGAGCTTTACCTTTTTTCAGGGTTTTGATCGTTCTGTTTATCTCCTCTAGCGAGACTTCAACATTTAACATATTTAAATCCTCCTCAGTGGCTGAAGGGAGGTCATAGGCATTCAGGAATTCGTGAATTTTATAATTATTGGCCACCAGTTTAGATGAGTAAATGTCCTGGTAATACTCTCTAAATGTTTCTTTGATCTCATCTTGTTTCATAGTAATTTCCCCCCTCACGTCCCTAAGCTGGTGAATGCGCGCAAAGTTATTCCTAAAATTTAGTCTCCCGGCCAGCATAGGAGAGGGCTTGTTAATTTGACAGTAGAATTTATGTTTCGTTTTTCTAATGGCTTTCTCAGTTCTTTCTGCCAAAATGGTGTCTAATTCTGATCTGGTTCGATTTTCGACGTTTTGTGTTTCCCTGGTGAATTTACTCTGGTTTAACTTTTCTAACTTTTGTAATTTCTTGAAGAGTTCATTTTCTTTGCTGAGTAGTTTCTTCCTATATGCCGCTGAGATTTTTATGATTATCCCTCTAATGTAAGCCTTATGGGCAACCCAGGACCATCCTATGTCCGTCTCCGGAATATCGTTGAGAACAAAGAAGGTGTTAATTTCCTCATCTATTTGGGCCCGTATCTCTGAGCACGTGATCAACTTGTCGTTCAGACGCCAAGCGTGAATGTGGGGATTATTTTGGCTTAAACTTAATTTACAAGATATCAACGCGTGGTCTGACCATGAGCAGGGTAAAATTTGGGCATTTGATGTGTTATTGAAAAGTGAGTAGTTGATTAACAAGGCATCAATCCTGGAGTATGTGCTATGGGTAGGGGAGAAGAATGTGTACTGTCTTTCAGAAGGATGTAACCCCCTCCAGGCATCTATTAAGTCCAATTCTTTAAGTAGGGCATGTATGATGTTAAGTTTTCTAGCATCCCTGGTGTACGAGGGTGTCCCTGACCTATCCAGGAATGGCTGAAGTGCCAGGTTTAGGTCCCCCCCTATGATAATTTTCCCTCTGTCCTCTTGCTTCAGGAGGTTCAATAGTTTGATTAGCGTGTTGTGCGGATTAACCGTGGGGGCATATAAATTCACCAGGGAGACCTTAAGATCTAGAACCGTACCAGTAATTATAAGGAAGTTACCCTCCTTATCCTTTACCTGCTTCTATAGCTTGAAGGGGAGGTTCTTGTGGAGGAGAATGGCCATACCTGCTTTTTTGGTTTGTTGTGAACAAGTATAAAAATTTGGGTAATCCTTGTGGAGGAATTTCGGGACTTTATCTACTACAAAGTGAGTTTCTTGTAAAAAAATTATAGAGGGCTTGATTTTTTTATAATGAGGAAGGCTTTACGCCTTTTAAACGGGGAGTTGAAGCCTTTTACATTATGTGTTATTATACTATGTGAGTGATCCGTCATGGTTGTCTGTTACCTAAATGTGTAAAAGTCGCTGGAAAGTTACCCCATGCGGACTGCTCTGCCTCAGCTCCCATTTCTTATACCGGACGGTCCGGGACATGCCCACCATTTCTCGCTCCAGACGCGGATGACTCCAGGCAATTCTTGATCCGCCAGGCACAAGCGGCATAACATGTAAAAAACAAAAAAGCAATATCAGTACAATTTAGTGTCTCAGTAATAAACCTACAATGACAGTGAGTCCTCCCTTGACTACTACTTATAGTCATTCCGATAGAATTAAGGGAAGGGAACCTACCCCCCCTAATTATTCCTACAGGGATAAAACTATCAATTAACATTAACCATATTAATATTAACCATATCTTGGACTCTAAGCCCCCGGTTGTCATGAAACTTAGCTACCTAAGGTAGCCATCCTGAGTACTCAATAAAATGTATGCAATACTAAGCGAGTCAGAGAACAATATGAAAACAAATAGAAAAATAATTTAGAAAAACAATTTAACCTATTACCCGCTGCTGGCTAAAGAGATTTGATAGGAATAGAAAAACCCTACATGAGTTAACATCTCTTCAAGTTAAGCTTGGCCTCTAGCCTCTATATGCTCCCGCTAAACATATGCACAAACCAAGATACAATACTGAGGTAGAGTCTGTAGCGTGCTCAATGTCCCAGCGTGTGCGAAGAGTCTGGAGAATCGGGTTTTCCTCTTTCCAATCCCGAAGTGGAGTCCAAACTCCATGTAAAGTGTGGAGAGTCTTATAGAGCGAGAGTATGGACCTGGACATTTTTTTAGGATGTAGGGTCTTCCGTCACCCCCTGCTCCCGATGCTTGACATCCCTCACATGGTTGGAACTGGACTTTGATCTTTGTGGCAGCGGGTTCTCTGGACCCCTCTGGTCTGCCTCGAGTCCGCCTGAAGGAAGGAGTTTTCCTCCTCGGAATCCTCAGGCACGAGTCTCAGTGTGGTTAAAAAGGCTTTGGCTTTCCTCCAGCGATAGCACCCTAGAATGATTTTCCTTTGTACGTGAACAAAAGGGCGAATGGGAACCCCCATCTATACGGTATCTTATAATGGGAGAGTACCCGTAATGTGGGTCTCATCTCCCTTCTCTTCTGTAGGGTAGAGGGTGAAAGGTCCATATAAACTTGGACCTTGGTGCCGTCTGGACCTACGATTTCCTTTTTTTAATCTCGTTTCAGCCAGAATTAAATTTCTAGCTTTTTGCTGGTTGAATCTGATGATGATGTCTCTGGGTGTATTTTGGTTCCTAGACGAACCCATCGCTCTGTGAGCTCTTTCTATTGCCCAATTTGATTCCTCGACCGATGGAAGGATCATGCTGATAAGATCTCTAGAGTACTGCAAAACGTCTGTTATTTTATTGGGGGCCCCCCTCAATCTGATGTTATGTCTGCGGGATCTATTCTCCAGGTCCTCCACTTTGTCTTCCAGCATCTGGATCTTAGACGTGTTCTGCAAGATATCCTGCTTATCAAGTGCTTGGGCCTCCACAATTTGGTCGGTGCTTTCCTCCAGGCCCTGCAGTCTCTGATTCAGGGACTTGATGTCTGACCATAGATAGTCTACTGCGTGCTTGATTTCAGCTTGCAGGATCTGCTTGATTTTGGACAGGGTGCCGTCGGTTAGTTCCATTTGAGCTGGTTGTGAGCTCTGCGCTGCTGCTTGGGCCGGCGAGTCCGGATGTTCAGAATTAGGACTTGGACTTGGGTTGCGGCTTGCGTCAGGTGGTGTGTAGAACTCCAGGATCCCCTTTCCAGTCTGTTTTTTTTTGTACTTTGCTAGTACTGCGACTTGCCATTGTTTAAGGTGGGTAGTGATTCAAGTTCCAGGGCCTGGACCAGTCTGTTAGCTGGGTTAGAGGGTAATGGGTTGGTACAATGCTAATGTAGTTAATTACTCATGGATGGCTTAATGGCTGCCAGCCTCATGTATGCATAGGAGCCGCGGTCAAGCTGTCCCCAGGGAGTGCTGATTTTCTCTGGCCCAGTGTCCTCTGGGGCATGACGAACGCCTTGAGTAAGGGAATTTGTCGTACCTTTAATGCCTCCGAGACCACCAATCCCTGCACCAGTGCTGTATAATACGTGTTCCCAGGGTAAGGGCTCTTCATCTGAGTTAAGGTTAGAGAAAAAACTTTCTTGAACAGAAAATGCTTACAGTTTAGTGCAGTGTGTGATTTGGATGCGCTATTCTTAGAGTGTCCACTGGGCGTCAGTGTTAGCACACTAATGTCAGTGTAATGGAGTCTTTCAACACCACAAAGCAGGGCAATTCAGACTTTTAGACAAACACGAGCTGCAAGCAAATTTCTCAATCTGTTAATATTACTTATAAGTCCAGTTGGGGCCTTTAAGCCTTATAGTGAGACCCTTAGCAAGATTGTAATGTCCTCTGGGGTCCTAACTTCTCAGAATCTTTTGATGTCTCATTTTCAGAAGAAAAAGTCTGTAATAAAATATGGTGAAGGCTCTTTTTTTTGGGAGGATTCTGTGTTGCATCAAGCCTTTCTTAGCAGTATCTGCTTTCTCTGTCTAGATTTGAAATTAGCGCCACAAAATGGCGGCCGCAGGTTCGTGGGCTTTGTTAATCTGGGGTAAGAGGAGGCTACCTGCCTTGAAGTGTAGTCCTCCCTGCTTTCTTGCCTGTAGTGACCCCTTTGAGTGCTCCCTGTTGTTGCTCTAGGGCTCTGGGGGATCGCAGTGTGACGCTGGTCAGCAAGGCCTGGCGGGCAAGATGGCCGCCCCCACGAGGCTGCGCCTCTCTCACAGGGTGCAGAGGCCCCCGGGCTGTCGCCCCCTACTCCCCGGTCTCCAGACCTCCTAGCACACCCCACTTTCAGGCCACTCACCCCTCCGGCCTCTGGTCTCACCAGCCTTCTGGGTGCCTCTCCGGCCTCCGGCGCCCCCCGCTCACTCCTCTTTGGCCTCTCGCTGCTTCAGTGCGACAGCGCCAGCACAGCCGCCGGGACTCTGTGGGAGCTTGGGCAGGGGACTCCTCTGCAGCCTGTTTAACGCGTCTCTCGTGGCTGGCCGTCTAGTCGGGGCTCCCCCGGGGGTAGGGGAGGAGGGTCCGATGTGCTTCACTGCACTCCAGCGCAGCACGGTCTGGTCTTCTGTGGGAGGCCTGTGCAGCCTGCCAAATGCTGCGATTTTGGGGCAAAATAACACTGGACCCCACGGTCAGTGTGGGTAGATGAGCTCCCAGAAGCCTGTAGGTTTGTTAATTTGGGTAATAAGGCGATTTATGCCCCAAAATTGATATCTGTGGTGTCTCACACTGTAAATCAGATTTAACAGATATTTTTGCTACTGTTTGCCCATTGCCCCTTTCCTTACACTTGTAATCATTTCCATCATCAATCTGAATTTCAAATATTTTGGAGCATTAATTTAACAATCAACTTAGTGGTTTGGTATCATCAAAGTCTGTTACCATGTTCCTTTGGGTATATTATTTGGACACATGGAAGTAAATGTTTTTAAACTCAACAGTTTCTGGGTCTGTCTTTTTTGCAGTTTGTCTGTATGCGTGTTTTAAGGTGATTAGGAATTCTTTTGGACGCTCATCGTGTTTACATTTGAGATTATGCACCACTTTTAGGGCGGTTTGCAGATTCCTGGACTCAGAAAAGTATTTCCTCACCTCAGAATGGAAACCCAAATGGAACCCGACAGGGATGTCCCCTTTTCCCCCTGATATTTGCGTTAATTATAGAACTACTATTAGAAAGTATTAGAAAGAACGGTTCCATTTCTAACAAAGTTACTGCATTTGCAGGTGATCTGGTTCTAACTGTATCAAATCCAAAAAGATCATTGACGGAATTACATCAAATTATAAATCTATATAGCAAAATGTCCTATTATAAATTAAATATTTTTAAATTGGAAGCCTTTACCATGAACATTCAAGGGATAGATCGATTAAGTCTTACAGAAGAATTCCCCTATGATTGGAAATCAAACTCAATGACACACTTATTTATATTTTTTGGTTGAAAATAATTTAAAAAAAAGAATCAAAGATATCAATCTGGTATTAATAGATTGGCAAAAACTTAGCTTATCATGGCTTGGACGGATAGCTGCAATAAAAATGACGATTCTACAAAAAATCATCTATACACTAAGATGCTTACCATTGAAAATCCCAATTAGTAAGCTAGTCATACTTCAGAAGAAAATACTGTATATACTCGAGTATAAGCCGACCCGAGTATAAGCCGAGGCACCTAATTTTACCACAAAAAACGGTAAAAAGGTATTGACTCGAGTATAAGCCGAAGGTGGAAAAGAGGGTCCTTCGCCCTTTATCATCCTCCTCCTTCCCTCCCTTATCATCCTCCTCCCCCCCTTATCATCATGCTCCTCCTCCCCCTCCTTCCCCCCCTTATCGGCATCCTCCTCCCCCCCTATCATCATCCTCTCCCTTCTCCTCCCCCCCCCCCTATCATCATCCTGTTTTCCCCATAACCTCCTCCTTACTACACCCTTTCCAATCAGCATCAGCTCATTGGAGCATAGAGCAAGTAAGGAGGAAGGGGGATAGGGATTGGAGAGGGTGTTGTAAGGAGGAGGTTATGGGGGAAACAAGATGAGGATAACGGGGAGAAGGTGGAGGATAACGGGGGGATGGAGGAAGATAAGGGCGGGAAGGAGGAGGATTTTTTATTTTTATTTTTTACTCGAGTATAAGCCGAAGGGGGCTTTTTCAGCATTAAAAAAAATGTGCTGAAAAAGTCGGCTTATACTCGAGTATATACAGTAGACCAATAAATATATATAAAAATAAAAGATTACGTATAAAAAAAGAAATTACAACGAAAGCATTTGCTAAATTCGGTTTAGACTCAGCGAATATCATGGGATACTCAAAAGCCATAACATTAACACAAGATTAAAATAGATGTACTCAAATTTATATTTATAGAAGTAGAGCTAACTGCTACCAGCGAATGGGAATCTTTGATATGGGAGAAAAATCCCAAAAAGAAAATTAATAAATTGCCATTGGTCCCAAAAGCTCTGATGAAACAATGGATTAAAATCAACAGGAAATTACATTTAATTAAATTCCCTTCACCTATTACATCATATGGAAGCTCAGCAAGAAATTTTTACCATTTTTGAATATATACTGGATAAAATGGGGACTGAGAAGTTTAGAGGATCTATGCTCAAATGGAGAGTTGAAAACTTTCTCATGCATTTCTAAAGAAAGGAACATTCCTAGAGATAAATGGCTTTTTTAAAATAATATGCTGAATGGAGCAATTTCTAAATAAGATTATAACACAAAAACAATAAGAAGACTATCAAACTTTGAGACTGTGTGTTTTTTCCCAGAATGATACATATCAATCTCAAATATATTGAAAAATATTAAATCACAAAATGAAAATATAAAAATGAATGGTATAGTTAAATGGGAACAAGCCAACAAAGGTATATGCTGGAGATGTAACAAACAAGAAGAATCCCACATGCATATGTGGTGATCAAGTTCAGTAATTCAAACTTACTGGTATAATTGTATATTGCAACTATCCAAAATTTTGAAACAAGATATAGAGCTCAAAGTCGAACTAATATGGTTTCATTTTTTTAGTAAAATTTTGTTGACCAGTATAATCAATCAATTACTTGTCTATAAAAACAATGATCTTGCTGGGGCCTCCACTTTGTCATGCAATTAGGATAAGACAAAAATATTACAATGTCTAGAAATTACATTTTATTGAGTTCACAATCAATTTAGAGACAAGTATATACTTGCAGAACAGCGTTTATTAAAATAATATTAAGCCAAGAATAAACAGCTGTATGTAGCAAAGATCATGAAAACAAACTATATTCAAATAGATCACAATGTAAAATCAGAGAGAGGTTTATCAAAATCTTTTTAAAATTGGGTAATAATCAAATATCAGAACATTCTACATTCAGATAGATCAATATTGAAAGCAATAAAAAGTATATAAGATATTATGAAACTTAGATAACAATCAAACATCTATTGCACAGAATATATTTGTTATTAGCATTCAGTGATATGGCATACTCATACATCAATAATCAACATACTCTATGACAACGGCAAATAGCAATATCAGGCATACAAAACCTATATGGCAGTCAGGATAGAATATATGCTGAAGTACATAAAACCCCTAGATATAAGATAAAAAGGCAATAAAAGATAAAGTGAAAAGCTAAATAAATCGTAGGTATTAGATCAGATCATAAAGGATTTTATAACAGAATTGAATAAACTTTAAATTGAATTTATCAAAGAAATCAGTCCATTTCTGATAGTATAAACCCAAGGAGAAAACAATTATGGATTGGTGATCATATCCGGATTATTACCTCCAATACTCTATTTTAGGTTATATCCCCTTTATGAAATGTAACAGAAAGGTATGTATAGTCTATTTTGATCCTGTTATATAATAGAAGCACACAGACATACTTTATCAGTTATGAGGTTCTAGAGTAGACCCCTCACTCAGTATGACATCTTCTTTAGTTTGGTTGGATATAGTCCCTATGGTCTTTTTCTTAGAAAATGATTAAGCAAAACAGATATAGCCACAGGAAAGAGAGAAATTAAGTTTTTTTTTTCTTTGAGAGAGAGCCTTGAGCCTCCCTTTGTCCTAACAGTTAAACTATTTCTTATCTCATCAGCTGGCTGATTTTTATCCAACAGCCAACCTCACGTCCTGTTTGTATATACACACATAACTAAAATATATCAATAGAGAAATGGGGGATAGATGTTTTTTACGCCCACTAAAGTGCAGGCTTGCCCCGTCGCCCAACTATGGGATAATATGGACTATTTGTCTTGACCTTTTCAGTGATAACTTGAGCCAAATATAATGCTTATGTTTTAATCAAGCATTGCCTGCTATCAAGCACCTGTTTGATAATGCTTGGCTAAAACAATGACGATTATTTGTGATCAAAAGCAAACCCTTTGTGCTGTATTCTTCCTTGTTTTTTATCCCCTGTATTGCGCTACAGAATATGTTGGCGTGTTACAAATAAAAGTTAATAATAATAATAATAAAAAATAATAATATTTATGGTTTGTTGTGTGTGTAGCCTCTTGGAATTTAACAAACCTTCAGACTAAGTGTTTTTTAGTCAAACTGAATATGTTAATAGACCACCCCATGACCAGTTCCTTCACCTCCCAACATTGTATCTCTCTTATTCCTTTTCCTGGTACCATCTGATTAAAGGTCTTTCCATAATAGCTGTAGTTGTGGAAACATTTTAAAAGTGTGTAGAAACTAACCAATCTGTCAATTCTATCCACCAGGAAATCTGCTGAAATGCAGCATCCCTCAAAACTGGTATGGTTTTCAGAGAACTAACTTGAAATGGACCACTGGAAAGCACTTTCTTATCCCCACACATGGGATTCTCAGCATAGTTATCCACTCTTGGTGAAGCAATGGTAGTAGAATGGATCAAAGGAGGGGCTACTGTTGTAGATTGCCTTCTTTCATCTATTATTAATAAAATCTTTACCTCTCCACCCTGGTTGGAACCTACTAAATCCCATTTTCTATCTTCTTTGATAAGTTTCTCGGTTATATCCTTTTTTGTTCATTCCCATTTCCACCTATCAGACCTGTAGTCCATTTTCCCCAGTTTGCCAATTTGCAGTCCCAGTTCTTCTGATTACCCCAATTGTCTCTCCAAAATCCACTGATGTGTTCATGACTTTTTGTCCCAAAGATTTCCACAATGAATGTCAGTAGCTCAAAGCATGTTTCCTCCAATTGTCACTGCTCCACATCTTTGTCCATACAGTGATCTGCTGTGTAGAACTTGATCTTCGTTGTCCTGTGCAGAAGGTATTTTACAGTCCATCCATTTTCTGACTATGAAAGTTTAACAATATTTTACATACAATTCCAAAAAAAATAATTTTTCTGGGGTACCCAGAATTAAATAAGGACCCTCCCAATTTACATCCCATGGAGAATTTTAATAAAAATTCTTAATTATGATCATTCCCCCCTTTTCAAAAAAATCTTACATTCAGATAACACTTAGTTGGGGTCATATTATAGGCAGCGAAACGTATCAGTAATCTCAACTGCTACTGAATTGGAGAGAAATTGGTCTCTGGACACAGATTGTCTCAGGGTAGTGGAAATCTGTCTCCCTGTCATGAGCTCAAAGCAAGAACATTTAGTAGCACTGCAAGGCATAGCTCTAACTGCCATCAGACTAACCATAAGATGAGAGATCCAAAAATGAACATAAAGCATTTTGGCTTTCCACTATACAAGAAGATTGTGGGTGAAACTCAACATGAAACTTCTCGCTGTATTCACAGTAGGTCACAGAGGTTTTTCCTTTTCTGCCCAGTAAAATGTATACCTCTTGCTGACCCAATAATTTCAGGAAAACCCCACCAAGAAAACACATGTTCCCATAGTGCTCGAGGAGTAGCTTGTGCAGTGTCACACTGAAGAGGAATAGCTTCAACCAATTTTGAAAACATATAAAAAATGACTAGGGCATACCTAAGGACACCCTTTTATAGTGCAAGTGGGCTTTTACAATCAATTTAAATAGGTTTCCAGGGACCATCAGGTACTGGTACCCTCTGGAGAATGGGCCAGTGAATGTGCATTTCCCATGTTCGTCTGTGAAATATGCATGAGCCTTGACCTTCAGAATAGCTGCCTCTAGAGCAAGAGTTTGCAAGTTCAGTCCTGCTGGGCCACACACAGGCCTGCATATGAGGATAGCCTTGCTGCACGCAGGTGAGACTATAATTTATTCAGTCATCCTAATTGGCTCATCTGTGTACATAAAAGAAATCCACAAATCCAGGCCTGTGTGCGGTCCAGCAGGACCGTACTTGGACACCCCTGCTCTAGAGGGTACTGTGTTCCCTAGTTAACCAATTTGTTCTAAGCCATTGCATGTGACAAAGGTTTTCCACCATTCCCTTTAAATTCCATTTGGTAAGTACCCTGTCAGTGACCTAGTAACATAGGGCCTGTCACTGTAAATACAAATAGGTTGTGTGTCAAACGTGTGACATGCCATTGAAATGGCTTCTAGTTCTGGTCTCAGGGTTGAAAGGGAATGTGGCAACATAATCAGAACTAGCAGCTGAATAAACAGGACCCATTTTGCAAACCCAGTATGGAATCTGCCATCCTGCCAAAATCTTAATGCATCCATGTAGATCTGCAGATCTTTGTCCATGAACAAGTTAGCGGGTGAATTACGTGCCCCTGTACAAACATGTGGTTCTCTCTAAATGTACATTAACTGTGGCAAAATATATTATGCATTATACTTTACAGTTATGTTACGGTGCCGAGTTGAGCCTCCACTTGGGAATTTCTCAAATAACAATTCCAGTGGCACAAGAAGTGTTTGGAGAATCAACTTTCTAAATCCCACTATGTCCTCAGTATCTCAAACTGACCAATGCACTCCCAACAGAGCTACGATGCAAGAGTCATATCCTTTCTCTACTGGAGTTAGGAGCCTGGAAAAATACGCTAAATGCCCCGATGCTGTAGCCTTCTACTGCAGCAGAACTGAAGAAATTGAAGGGATAGAATAAATGGAGCCTCATCATCTACAGTGGCAAGAGCTGGAATGGTCAATGCTCATGCTCAGTATTCCATGGAAACTGTTCTCTCTCTTCTCCTGCTAGGAGATTGAAAAGCTTCCATGAAGTCTTGTGAAAAAAATTCCCAATCCCAAGAATATCCTTAAGGAATGCCTATTGAAAGGTCTGTGAACCTGAAGTATTGCTGTCAGAAGGGCAACTTGTTCCCTTTTGAATTGACAACCCCCAAAATGTTACCTTCTCTTTCATTAATTGCAGCTTTGAAGTATGGAAATCAAAACTTGGAAATCAAAACAAAACAATTCCCTTAACAGCTCAATATGTTCCTCAACTGTCTCTCTCTGTAACAAAATATCATTTACATATTGTATGATACTGTCTGGGGCAGAGAACATTTCTAAAACCATTGCTAGGGCCTAGTAAAAGTATGTTGGTGAACTATGGAAACCCTGTGGGAGAGTATTGAAAGTATACTAATTTCTGAAACAACAAACTTGTATTGGCATTCTTTTTTTTTTTTTCTATTGAATTTGAAGAAAATATAAGATTTACAACATAAAAGTTAAAGAATTTTGTACTTACATTTTAGAAATATTAACATACATAACAAATACAACACAAACACAATATTGACTGGGGTAAAGTTACATAAGATAGCAAACCACTGTGAGTGCAGGATATAACAGAATGAAAGATCTTTATCTTGATCCCAAATTTTCCATTTATAATTTTTTAAGTTTATTAAACCTTGCTCTTGAAGGTAATTTTCTAAATCTCTGTTCATACCTACCAAGTTTGTAATATCGTACCATGAAGGGGCCGAGCACTGATTCCATTTCTTTGCAATCATGCTTGCCATAAAAATCTGTATCATGAACGCTTTAACATCCAGAGATGTAAAAGTTGGAAAAATATGGAACAACCTCCGCAGACAAGCACGTCTGAAAACCAAGAATAATATCAATGTGATGGGAACAGTCAGTCCAATATTGTTGGATTATGGAACAATCTCACCAAATATGAGAGTGGGATCTAACATAACCACAGTTCCTCCAACAAAATTTTAACTTTTAATTTTGAGATATCGGAGCTATTTTTGTGGGGACTAGATACCATGGATTTAGTTAACCTCCCTGTAAGATATACTTTTAATTAACTTATCAGTGAAAGATAATGATTTACGCCATGCTTCTTCAGACCAGGAGCATTTAAGATGGTATTGCCAAATTCATCTGTTTATCCATTTCCTCTCTTAATATATTATAACATTTAGATATTAAATGCTTCCTTTCTTTCATTAATATATATTTTTCAAAAGACGTTAGAGGTCTAAGAGTGGATTGAAAATACAGTGAACTTCTGTATGATGCAGCAAGACTGTTATATTCCAACCAACATCTAGGAGGAAAAGCATAACGTTTAACAAAATCCTCAAAAGAAGCAAAGGAATTATTAATTAAAAGATCCCTTAGACGTTGAATACCAAATCTGTTCCAAAGTTTCAGAAAAGGTAAATCCAACTCCTTCTCTAATAGAGAGAGAGGTATAATGGGACTAGGGAATGGCATTAATTGAGCTCTTAATTTGTACTTATACCAAAACTTTAAACCTTCAGAAACAATATCCGAGCTATCCAAAAGCAAATCTCTTTTAAAATCTTTTCTGCATAGCAGTGAACTCAAAGAGTCATTCCCTGACAGACTAGCTTCTATCTGTCACCATTTGGATGTTTCATGGATATCAAACCATTTTAGTACATGCGAGAGCATAGTAGCGTTGTGGTATGTTTGGATCATTGGATACTCTAATCCACCCTTATTAAACTTTCAGGAAACTATACATTTTTTAACCCTATTTGGTTTTCCTTGAAAAATGAATTTATCCAAAATTGATTGAAATTGTACTAAAAGGGTGTTGGATAAGAAAATAGGGATTGATCTAAAAGCATAACTCAGTCTCAGGAGAAGTGACATTTTAGAAGCTGCTATTCTGCCTGAAAGATTTAAATTCAGGGGTTTCCAAGAGGAAATGATGTCAGAAAGTTTAGATAATAACAGATTAGAATTATATTTAATTATAAGGGGAATATAACTATAAAAAGTAATTCCCATGTGAGTTATGCTGTTAGAGTACCAATTATACTGATATTTAAATTTCAAATAATCTCTCTCACAACTAGATAAATGAAAAGAAAGAACCTGCGACTTAGCAATATTTATTTTATAATTAGTGACTTTGGCATAACTATCTATTGTTGCATGCAGAGATTTTAGGGCGTCAGTGGGGTTAGAGACAAACACAATCACATCATCAGCATAAAGCATAATTTTATGCTGTAAATTCCCAATTGTTATTCCCTGTATTTGGGAATTAATTCTAATGGAAGCGGCTAGCAGTTCCATTATTAAAGCAAATACATTGGGGGAAAGGGGACATCCCTGTCTCGTCCCATTGGTAACTCCAGATTTATGAGTCTTGAAACCAATGCTAATGACCGAGGCAGATGGGAAAGAGTACAGTGCCCCAATGGCCTTAGAACCAAAGGAGCCAAAGCCAAATTTTTGGAGCGTGTGCTGTATAAATTCCCATACGACCCTGTCAAAGGCTTTCCCTGCATCCATAGAAAGAAAAACTGAGGGCAGAAAATGACGTTTGGAGTAGGATATTAAATCAAACAATCATCTAGTATTGTCAGAGCCTTGGCGGCCACGAATAGATCCAGATTGATCAACTGATATGAGTTTGTCAATAACTCCACTGAGTCTATCTGCTAAAATCTTAGCATACATTTTTAAATCCACGTTAAGCAATGAAATAGGCTGGAAGTCTTTGCATTCCAGTTTCCCAGTTTTCTTTTTGGGTATAGCGGTAATCAGGGCTACCGTCATTTCAGCGGGGACTTGTCCCTTTCTTTTAATTTAAACCTCTTTGAATTAGGGAGCTAATGTTGTAGCAAGAAGTCTATAATAATAATTTCCAAAGCCATCGGGACCTGGAGCAGAACCTAGTTTCAGTTTTGCCAATGTACTAAAAATCTCCTTTTCTGAGAACACAGCATTTAAAGAGAAGCAATCAGATTTTGACACTTGAGGAAAATCTATCTTATTAAGAATGTTTTGAATATCCTCAACAGAGGGTTTATGGAACAAAGGGTCAGAATCCAGATTATATAAATTAGAGTAATACTCTTCAAAGGCTTCTGCAATCTGGATAGGGTTAGTAAGACAGGATCCCTTATGATAAAGGTGATCAATCCTTTTTTTGGAAACATTAGATTTAAGTTTGTTTGCAAGCAATCTGCTTGCTTTATTTCCATAGTGATAAATGTTCTGTTGTAAGAGCCAGATGGAATTGTCAAATCTATGTTGATTAATGGATTTAATCTGTAATTGAATTGTTTTCATCAAGCTTAAATCCAAAACATTAGGATTAATTTTATTTTTTTGCTCTAAATTGTACAACTGTATATATAGCTCCCTCAAAGGGGTGCCTCTTTCCCTTTTCCTTTGACTCTGCCATTTGATTAGCATCCCTCTTATAAAGGCCTTATGCGTATTCCATATAGTCATTTTAGACCCAACCGAAGCGTTATTATTGCATAAAAAAGGTCAATTTCTTTTTTCAGCAATGAACGGCTTGTATTGTTGTCTAATAAGGTAAAATCAAGTCTCCATGATTTTGTATGTGGGGAGAATTGATTAGAAAAAAGTTCCAAATTAAATGAGGCATGGTCTGATCAGACCCTTGACCCTTGACCCAATATCAACTCCTGAGATTATTTTTAAAGTATCAATGTCAACAAAGAAATACCAATCCTAGAATAGGACTGGAATCTTGGAGAGAAAAAGGTGTAATCCTTTTCATTCGTGTGCAATACTCTCCAAGCATCATACAGATGATAATTTGATAACAAAGATCTGAATTGTTTCGATAACCTTGTCAAGGAAATGTCAGGTATAGGATGATTAGGGGAATTTCTGTCTCTAACCGGATCAGAGATAAGATTAAAATCTCCACATGCTATTATGGAACCTTGAATGAGTTTATTAAACTTTCTTAACATTTTATTAAAAAATGTAATTTGGGATTTATTGGGAACATATATGTTCATTATAGAATATTTTTGTTGATTAATTAACCCTATCCATATTACGTATCGACCCTCAGAATCAATTTCCACAAATTCCTCAGAAACAGAAAGTCTGTTACTGAAGAGGATTGAAGCTCCTCTCGCCTTTTTCTTATAGGTCGAATTGTAAATGGTTGAATTATGTTTATTTAAACAGTTTGGGACAACCCCTTTCAGCCAATGTGTTTCCTGCAAGCAGATTAAATCTGCCTTCTGTTGAAGGAAACTAAAAAAAAAAAAAAAACTGCATATGGCTGGATTGTTCAAACCCTGAATGTTTTGCGTTAGTAATTTTAAAGTCATACTGCCAAAAACTCAAAAGCAATGTGAATCAGCCCACGCTCCCCCGCAGCAACTCTAATCCCAGTCCCAAGACACAACAAATTACAAACAAAAAACATAAAACCAATACCCCACCAAAATTCATTGTTGTATATCGGGCCGTACATACCTCGATAAAAGAGGGATCCAACCCGAAAAACACAGATGTCAGATGAAAACATTTGATGGTCTGTGCCGATGCTCCAAATGTGACCTTATTCAAAGGATATTATCTCCAATATCTGAACAAAGTATTTATATGAACTTACCAATATTAAACAGTTAAATGTAACTCCAATACATTTAAACCACAAAATACATCTCGCAACCCTCAAGAAGGATGGAAGGAGAGAGGAAGAAAAAAAATTGAGCTTAAAACGATTATAATTAAATGTAACAGCTCAATATATAGCAGCTTGTGTGAAAAATTAAAACTAATAAATCAATGAAATTATAATACGTAAGTGCAAATGTGTAGAGTAAATATTCTAAAAAAAATATTTAGATTCTCTCCATCTCTGTGAATGTGAGTCAACAAATTAAAATAACCAACAAAATCAGTGTCAGCAATCCATCATAACTTGTTATATAAAAATAACCCCAAACACAATTTACAGTCTTTCAAAACTTATTATTTTAAATTCATTATAGAAGTTTCTTCTCATAAGACATCATATAAAGTGCATCTGTGCTGCTCAACCAGATTATAATTTCAAAGTGTCGTGTGTAATAATTAGGGCTACAGGCCCAGAGAAAAAAACAAAAAGGACAAGAGGAAAATATACTAATAAACATTCCATATTCTGTTTCTCAAACTGATATTAGGTAAATGAGCTTAAAACGATTATAATTAAATGTAACAGCTCAATACATAGCAGCTTGTGTGAAAAATTAAAACTAATAAGTAATCTAAAAAAAATATTTATATCATCTCCATCTCTGTGAATGTGAGTCAACAAATTAAAATAACCAACAAAATCAGTGTCAGAGATCCATCATAACTTATTATATCAAAATAACCCCAACCACAATCTACAGTCTATCAAATCTTATTTTAAATTCATTGTAGAAGTTTCTTCTCAAAAGACATCATAAAAAGTGCATCTGTGCTTCTCAACCAAATTATAATATCAAAGTGTCATGTGTAATAATTAGGGCTACAAGCCCAGGAAAAACAAATAAACAAACAACATTTTTTTTTAAATACACAGTGTAAAGGGATTATTTAATTCTCCCCAATCTATTAATATAAATACCTCGAAGAGTACCCTCCCATTCCTAACCTACACAACTATAAACATAAACTAAAATGGGGAAAAGTTTACCTAGGATGATAAGGGGGGGCGAGGGAGGAGGAGGAGGATGATAAGGGGGGCGAGGGAGGGAGGAGGAGGAGGAGGAAGAGGATGATAAGGGGGGGCGAGGGAGGGAAGAGGAGGATGATAAGGGGGGCAAGGGAGGAGGAGGAGGATAAGGGGGGCGAGGGAGGGAGGAAGAGGATGATAAGGGGGAAAAGAAGGAGGGAGAAAAGGAGGATAAGGTGGGAAGGAGGAAAGGGCGGTATGATTTTGTTAAGAATTTTAAAGCGGTACATAAAAAAATACTAACACTTGCATAATCATACCGCCAGGCGGGATAATGATCATCCTCATACTCCTCTTCCTCCCTCCCTCGCCTTCCTTATCATCCTCATCCTCCTCCTCCTCCTCCTCCCTCCCTCGCCCCCTTATCATCCTCCTCCTCCCTCGCCTCGCCTTATCATCCTCCTCCTCCCTCGCCCCCACTTATCATCATCCTCCTCCTCCCTCGCCCCCACTTATCATCATCCTCCTCCTCTCTCGCCCCCTTATCATCCTCCTCCTCCTCCGTCCCTCGCCCCCCTTATCCTCCTCCTCCTCCATCCCTCGCCCCCCTTATCCTCCTCCTCCTCCCTCCACCCTCCCTCGCCCCCCTTATGATCCTCCTCCTCCCTCCCTCGCCCCCCTTATCATGCTCCTCCTCCTTCTCCCTCCCTCACCCCCTTATCATCCTCCTCCTCCTCCCTCCCTTGCCTCCCTTATCATCCTCCTCCCTCCCCCTCCCTTATAATCCTCCTCCTCCTCCATCCCCCCCTTATCATCCTCTTCCCTCCCCCTCCCTTATAATCCTCCTCCTCCTCCCTTCCACCCTTATCATCCTCCTCCTCCTCCTTTCCTCGCCCCCCTTATCATCCTCTTCCTCCTCCCTCCCTCGCCCCCCTAATCCTCCTCCTCCTCCTCCCTCCCTCGCCCCCCTTATCCTCCTCTTCCTCCTCCCTCCCTCGCCCTCTAATCCTCCTCCTCCCTCCCTCGCCCCCCTTATCCTCCTCCTCCTCCTACTCCTCCCTCCCTCGCCCCCCTTATCCTCCTCCTCCTCATCCCTCCCTCGCCCCCCTTATCCTCCTCTTCCTCCTCCCTCCCTCGCCCCCTAATCCTCCTCCTCCTCCTACTCCTCCCTCCCTCGCCCCCCTTATCCTCCTCCTCCTCATCCCTCCCTCGCCCCCCTTATCCTCCTCTTCCTCCTCCCTCCCTCGCCCCCTAATCCTCCTCCTCCTCCTACTCCTCCCTCCCTCGCCCCCCTTATCCTCCTCCTCATCCCTCCCTCGCCCCCCTTATCATCCTCCTCCTCCTCCTCCCTTATCCTCCTACTCCTCCCTCCCTAGACCCCCTTATCCTCCTCCTCATCCCTCCCTCGCCCCCCTTATCATCCTCCTCCTCCCTCCCTCGCCCCCCTTATCATCCTCCTTCTCCTCCTCCTCCCTCCCTCGCTCCCCTTATCATCCTCCTACTCCTCCCTCCCTCGCCCCCCTTATCATCCTCCTCCTCCTCTCTCCCTCGCCCCCCTTATCATCCTCCTCCTCCTCCCTCCCTCGCCCCCCTTATCATCCTCCTCCTCCCTCCCCCTTATCATCCTCCTCCTCCTCCTCCCTCGCCCCCTTATCATCCTCCTCCTCCCTCACCCCCCTTATCTTCCTCCTCATCCTCCCTCGCCCCCCTTATCATCCTCCTCCTCCCTCTTTCGCCCCCCATATCATCCTCCTCCTCCTCCGTCCCTCGCCCCCCTTATCCTCCTCCTCCTCCATCCCTCGCCCCCCTTATCATCCTCATCCTCCTCCTCCTCCCTCGCCCCCCTTATCATCCTCCTCCTCCTCCTCCCTCCCTCGCCCCCTTATTATCCTCCTCCTCGTCCTCCTCCCTCGCCCCCTTATCATCCTCCTCCTCCCTCCCTCGCCCCCTTAACATCCTCCTCCTCCCTCCCTCGCCCCCGTATCATTCTCCTCCTCCTCCCTCACCCCCCTTATCATCCTCCTCCTCCCTCGCCCCCCTTATTATCCTCCTCCTCCTCCCTCCCTCGCCCCCCTTTTCATCCTCCTCCTCCCTCCCTCGCCCCCCTTTTCATCCTCCTCCTCCTCCCTTGCCCCCTTATCATCCTCCTCCTCCTCCCTCACTCGCCCCCTTTATCAGCCTCCTCCTCCTCCCTCACCCCCCCTTATCATCCTCCTCCTCCTCCCTCGCCCCCTTATCATCCTCCTCCTCCCTCCCTCGCCCCCCTTATTATCCTCCTCCTCCTCCACCCTCGCCCCCTTATCATCCTCCTCCTCCTCCTCCCTCGCCCCTTATCATCCTCCTCCTCCCTCCCTCGCCCTCCTTATCATCCTCCTCCTCCTCCTCCTCCCTCGCCCCCTTATCATCCTCCTCCTCCACCCTCGCCCCCTTATCATCCTCCTCCTCCTCCCTCCCTCGCCCCCCTTATTATCCTCCTCCTCCTCCTCCCTCGCCCCCTTATCATCCTCCTCCTCCACCCTCGCCCCCTTATCATCCTCCTCCTCCTCCTCCCTCCCTCGCCCCCTTATTATCCTCCTCCTCCTCCTCCCTCCCTCGCCCCCCTTATTATCCTCCTCCTCCTCCTCCTCCCTCGCCCCCTTATCATCCTCCTCCTCCCTCCCTCGCCCCCCCTTATCATCCTCCTCCTTCCTCCCTCGCCCCCCTTATCATCCTCCTCCTCATCCTCCTCCCTCGCCCCCCTTATCATCCTCATCCTCCTCCCTCTCCCCCCTTATCATCCTCCTCCCTCCCTTGCCCCCTTATCATCCTCCTCCACCCTCGCCCCCTTATCATCCTCCTCCTCCTCCTCCCTCGCCCCTTATCATCCTCCTCCTCCTCCTCCCTCCCTCGCCCCCTTATTATCCTCCTCCTCCTCCTCCCTCCCTCGCACCCCCTTATCATCCTCCTCCTCCTCCCTCCCTCGCCCTCCTTATCATCCTCCTCCTCCCTCGCCCCCTTATTATCCTCCTCCTCCCTCCCTCGCCCCCTTATCATCCTCCTCCTCCTCCCTCGCCTCCTTATCATCTTCCTCCTCCCTCCCTCGCCCCCCTTATCATCCTCCTCCTCCTCCCTCACCCCCCTAATCATCCTCCTCCTCCTCCCTCCCCCGCTTATCATCCTCCTCCTCCTCCCTCGCCCCCTTATCATCTGCCTCCTCCCTCCCTCGCCCCCCTTATCATCTTCCTCCTCCCTCCCTCACCCCCCTTATCATCCTCCTCCTCTTCCTCCTCCTCCTCCCTCGCCCCCCTTATCATCCTCCTCCTCCCTCCCTCGCCCCCCTTATTATCCTCCTCCTCCCTCCCTCGCCCCCCTTATCATCCTCCTCCTCCCTCGCCCCCCCTTATCATCCTCCTCCTCCCTCGCCCCCCTTATTATCCTCCTCCTCCTCCCTCGCCCCCTTATCATCCTCCTCCTCCTCCCTCGCCCCCTTATCATCCTCCTCCTCCTCCCTCGCCCCCTTATCATCCTCCTCCTCCCTCCCTCGCCCCCCTTATCATCCTCCTCCTCCTCCCTCCCTCGCCCCCCTTATCATCCTCCTCCTCCTCCTTATCCCTCCCTCGCCCTCCATATCATCCTCCTCCTCCCTCCCTCGCCCCCTTATTATCCTCCTCCTCCCTCCCTCGCCCCCTTATCATCCTCCTCCTCCTCCCTTGCCCCCTTATCATCCTCCTCCTCCTCCCTCCCTCGCCCCCTTTATCAGCCTCCTCCTCCTCCCTCGCCCCCTTATCCTCCTCCTCCCTCGCCCTCTTATCATCCTCCTCCTCCTCCCTCGCCCCCTTATCCTCCTCCTCCCTCGCCCCCTTATCATCCTCCTCCTCCTCCCTCGACCCCTTATCCTCCTCCTCCCTCGCCCCCTTATCATCCTCCTCCTCCCTCCCTCGCCCCCCTTATTATCCTCCTCCTCCACCCTCGCCCCCTTATCATCCTCCTCCTCCTCCTCCCTCGCCCCCTTATCATCCTCCTCCTCCTCCTCCCTCGCCCCCTTATCATCCTCCTCCTCCTCCCTCGCCCCTTATCCTCCTCCTCCTCCCTCCCTCGCCCCCCTTATTATCCTCCTCCTCCTCCCTCGCCCCCTTATCATCCTCCTCCTCCACCCTCGCCCCCTTATCATCCTCCTCCTCCTCCCTCGCCCCCCTTATTATCCTCCTCCTCCTCCCTCGCCCCCTTATCATCCTCCTCCTCCCTCCCCCGCCCCCTTATCATCCTCCTCCTCCCTCCCCCGCCCCCCTTATCATCCTCCTCCTTCCTCCCTCACCCCCCTTATCATCCTCCTCCTCATCCTCCTCCCTCGCCCCCCTTATCATCCTCATCCTCCTCCCTCTCCCCCCTTATCATCCTCCTCCCTCCCTTGCCCCCTTATCATCCTCCTCCCTCCCTTGCCCCCTTATCATCCTCCTCCCTCCCTTGCCCCCTTATCATCCTCCTCCTCCTCCCTCCCTCGCCCGCCCTTATCATCCTCCTCCTCCTCCCTCCCTCGCCCGCCCTTATCATCCTCCTCCTCCTCCCTCCCTCGCCCCCCCTTATCATCCTCCTCCTCCCTCGCCCCCTTATTATCCTCCTCCTCCCTCCCTCGCCCCCTTATCATCCTCCTCCTCCTCCCTCGCCCCCTTATCATCTTCCTCCTCCCTCCCTCGCCCCCCTTATCATCCTCCTCCTCCTCCCTCACCCCCCTAATCATCCTCCTCCTCCTCCCTCGCCCCCTTATCATCCGCCTCCTCCCTCCCTCGCCCCCTTTATCATCTTCCTCCTCCCTCCCTCCCTCACCCCCCTTATCATCCTCCTCCTCTTCCTCCTCCTCCTCCCTCGCCCCCCTTATCATCCTCCTCCTCCCTCCCTCGCCCCCCCTTATTATCCTCCTCCTCCCTCCATCGCCCCCCTTATCATCCTCCTCCTCCCTCGCCCCCCTTATCATCCTTCTCCTCCCTCGCCCCCTTATCATCCTCCTCCTCCTCCCTCGCCCCCTTATCATCATCCTCCTCCTCCCTCCCTCGCCCCCCTTATCATCCTCCTCCTCCTCCCTCGCCCCCCTTATCATCCTCCTCCTCCTCCTCATCCCTCCCTCGCCCTCTTATCATCCTCCACCTCCTCCCTCGCCCCCTTATCATCCTCCTCCTCCCTCCCTCGCCCCCTTATCATCCTCCTCCTCCCTCCCTCGCCCCCCTTATCATCCTCCTCCTCCCTCGCCCCCTTATCATCCTCCTCCTCTCGCCCCCCTTATCATCCTCCTCCTCCTTCCCTCGCCCCCCCCTTATCATCCTCCTCCTCCTTCCCTCGCCCTCCTTATCATCCTCCTCCTCCCTCGCCCCCCTTATCATCCTCCTCCTCCTCCCTCCCTTTCTCGCCCCCCTTATCATCCTCCTTCTCCCTCCCTCGCCCCCCTTATTATCCTCCTCCTCCCTCGCCCCCCTTATCATCCTCCTCCTCCTCCCTCCCTTTCTCGCCCCCCTTATCATCCTCCTTCTCCCTCCCTCGCCCCCCTTATTATCCTCCTCCTTCTCACTCACCCCCTTATCATCCTCCTCCTCCTCACTCACCCCCTTATCATCCTCCTCCTCCTCCTCCCTCGCCCCCTTATCCTCCTCCTCCTCCTCCTCCCTCGCCCCCTTATCCTCCTCCTCCTTCCCTCGCCCCCCTTATCATCCTCCTCCTCCCTCGCCCCCTTATCATCCTCCTCCTCCCTCGCCCCCTTATCATCCTCCTCCTCCCTCGCCCCCCTTATCATCCTCCTCCTCCCTCCCTCCCCTTATCATCCTCCTTCTCCCTCCCTCGCCCCCCTTATTATCATCCTCCTCCCTCGCCCCCTTATCATCCTCCTCCTTCTCCTCCTCCCTCGCCCCCTTATCATCCTCCTCCTCCCTCCCTCGCCCCCCTTATCATCCTCCTCCTCATCCTCCCCCTTATTATCCTCCACCTCATCCTCCTCCCTCTCCCCCCTTATCATCCTCCTCCTCCCTCACCCCCCTTATCATCCTCCTCCTCCTCCCTCCCTCGCCCCCCTTATCATCCTCCTCTTCCTCCTCCCTTGCCCCCCTTATCATCCTCCTCTTCCTCCTCCCTCGCCCCCCTTATCATCCTCCTCCTACCTCCCTCGCCCCCCTTATCATCCTCCTCCTCCTCCCTCGCCCCCCTTATCATCCTCCTCCTCCTTCCCTCGCCCCCCTTATCATCCTCCTCCTCCCTCCCTCGCCCCCTTATCATCCTCCTCCTCCCTCCCTCGCCCCCCTTATCATCCTCCTCCTCCCTCGCCCCCTTATCATCCTCCTCCCCTCGCCCCCCTTATCATCCTCCTCCTCCTTCCCTCGCCCCCCCTTATCATCCTCCTCCTCCTTCCCTCGCCCCCCTTATCATCCTCCTCCTCCCTCGCCCCCCTTATCATCCTCCTCCTCCTCCCTCCCTTTCTCGCCCCCCTTATCATCCTCCTTCTCCCTCCCTCGCCCCCCTTATCATCCTCCTCCTCCCTCCCTCGCCCCCCTTATCATCCTCCTCCCTCCCTTTCTCGCCCCCCTTATCATCCTCCTTCTCCCTCCCTCGCCCCCCTTATTATCCTCCTCCTTCTCACTCACCCCCTTATCATCCTCCTCCTCCTCACTCACCCCCTTATCATCCTCCTCCTCCTCCTCCCTCGCCCCCTTATCCTCCTCCTCCTCCTCCTCCCTCGCCCCCTTATCCTCCTCCTCCTTCCCTCGCCCCCCTTATCATCCTCCTCCTCCCTCGCCCCCTTATCATCCTCCTCCTCCCTCGCCCCCCTTATCATCCTCCTCCTCCCTCCCTCCCCTTATCATCCTCCTTCTCCCTCCCTCGCCCCCCTTATTATCATCCTCCTCCCTCGCCCCCTTATCATCCTCCTCCTTCTCCTCCTCCCTCGCCCCCTTATCATCCTCCTCCTCCCTCCCTCGCCCCCCTTATCATCCTCCTCCTCCCTCCCTCGCCCCCCTTATCATCCTCCTCCTCATCCTCCCCCTTATCATCCTCCACCTCATCCTCCTCCCTCTCCCCCCTTATCATCCTCCTCCTCCCTCACCCCCCTTATCATCCTCCTCCTCCTCCTCCCTCCCTCGCCCCCTTATCATCCTCCTCTTCCTCCTCCCTTGCCCCCCTTATCATCCTCCTCTTCCTCCTCCCTCGCCCCCCTTATCATCCTCCTCCTACCTCCCTCGCCCCCCTTATCATCCTCCTCCTCCTCCCTCGCCCCCCTTATCATCCTCCTCCTCCCTCCCTCGCCCCCTTATCATCCTCCTCCTCCCTCCCTCGCCCCCCTTATCATCCTCCTCCTCCCTCCCTCCCTCGCCACCCTTAATAGAGGTAGTGTCTATTAAAATTAAAATGGATGAATCGTTAGATTCATAGGGACATTTTCCCAGCAATGGAAAGATTTCCACCGTTATAAACAAACATGTCCATATACTAAGAACTGGCTCCACACTAAATACAATATTAGGAGATAAAATCTCCATGGGATGGAGGAGGAGTCAGTCACTGAAAGACAAACTTGTAAGATGTTAAAAAATGGTAGAAAAAATACTTAAGTTACCAACAGGTACTTATATGGGCAAAATGAACATTGTTCACATCTATATGTCAAAGATTAAGACATAGACAGAAAAGAAAATGAGATTAAATTAGGCGAGATTCACATAACTGCCTAAGTATAAATGTAGTATATTGCCTTGAATGCACCTGTAAATTAAAATATATAGGCATAACTACAAGATAGTTAGTTACGTTGTAGACTTGGGGAACATATCTAATTTAAAAAAACGCAGTCAAAGATATGGAAAAGCAAATAACCTCGACTACAGTGGCCAGACACTTCCTAAAGCTTCATGGTTGTAAACCAGACTTAAAAGGTTGGGTTTTACAAAAAATCAATCTTAGAATACGAAAAGGAGTTGCTGAAAGCAGAGACCCGCTGGATTGTTCAGCTTAATACCATCTTACCTAATGGACTAAACGAGAGTTGTAACTTCATGGTATATACATAAACCAATAAGCAAAATATACCATCTATATTTCCAGACAATTCGCCTATCACATATCTATCATGTTCTATATGTGTCAATCCACAATGAGAGAGACAATGCCTTTTATAATCATATGATGTACAGATGGAGATGTGGAAATTTGTTTAAAGGAATTCTCAAACATGGGACGATATAATATACTGATTACTAAAATATATATTCAAAGGCATGAAACACCCTTATATTGTACCAGAAATATTTTGTGTGTGTGTGTATAATTTATGTATGTATGTATATATATATATATATATATATATATATATATATATAAAATCAATTTTACAATTTGAAAAGAACCACCACAAGAGTTCTTGAAGATGGAAATTTATTAGCTAGTATAATAGAACACTATATCCAACGTGCTGAAGGAAAGTAACATCTTTGTAGCATATGCCAAGATAGATCTATTCCTCATGAAGAGGACGCTAAGTTAGAAATCGGTGAAAATAAATTCTATAGAAATACAATCATTAATTCTAACAAATTATACTAGTGCACTATAGCTCTTTTGATGCATATATCTAGGAATATTGTAATGATACATAGCTAAATGGATAGAGTGGTATTCATACTGTGATTAAATAATCTGATATACAATTAGCATACTCTAGAATATGCTAATTGTAACAATATTAAGAACTATGATTCATATTAGATTGTGAACAAGTTTTTTTTTTTTCATGTATTATGCTTACTATATGAATAATTATTACTTTAAACAAGTTTTTTTAAAACCATATAGTGGCTACAGTGTGATGTTAAAACATTTATTATCCAAGCCATATGTGCACTATAAACAATAATTAGACGCACTTTAATAAAACTTGTTGCGGTTTGGTACTTAACCTTATAGTGGGGACTATATGGTGTTTAATCTTTATTATCTAGAGCTATATATGTGCAATGTATAATAATTAGATGCACTTTAATTCAGCTTGCTGTTAGACAGGATTGTTATCTGTAGCTTACCACTGTATATCTAGAGCATTATAAATTTACACATGTTTTCACTATTTTACATTGAGTAATATTTACTCCTTAAACTCACTATTTATTTAATACACCTAACACTTGTTTATTAAATCTTGAGCTCTTGATTTTACACAGTTGGACTGCAGTAACAGTTCTTTCACCTGCTGGCAAATTGCTAGTTTGATAATGGATACAATTTTTTGGGAGTATTGAGTAATTTAGTTTCTTAGGAGAGTCCTATAATATTAATATTGTTACAAATAAATTGTGGTATCTCAGATTACAATTTGATTCCCGATAGGAATATTTACTATTGTAATTGGATAATTAAGCATCAGTGATAGTCTTCAATTTTTATAATTTTAAATTATTTTAATATATCAACTAATTTGAAATTAATAAAAGGTATATTTTATTACGACATTTTTTTTGTAATTATGGAGATAAGGCGTAAACCCATTGGAATAGGTGTTTTTTCTTTGAGGATTTAAATTTATATATTATTTATATAGCAGACACTTCCCCTCAGAAACAGAAGGTTTTTCTTGCTTCTTTACACAATTCTGTATATTTTGCAATCGGTTCCATTAGTTTCACTTTGAAATATTTTTAGAATGGTTGCAAACAATCTGTGTGCACCTCGATTCTGAATACGGATATCACAGATCCCCAGAAATGAAATATGCTTTACAAGAGGCAACCAAACTGGGACAGCTGAATATCACACATCCTGACCAAGGATGTATTGGAGAAAATGATCAACAATAAAATAGATTCACTCTTTCCGGTGAAGCTTACTTGTATCCTTAAAGAGGATGAATTCCCCAACTGTGGTGCCAGAAACTCCAGTGACCTGAGGATGGGAATTCATAACTAGCTGCTCAAAATGTTTCTCTTCAATCTAAGTATAGGGCAACCTATGTAATGCTTTCTCTGGAGCCAGAAACCTCAAATTCAAAGCTTAGGTTGGACCAAGTTAACCAGCAAAACGCATGGTGAGAGGGTATATCATGACCCTTAATCAAAATGTTCAGCAGAATCCAGAAAACACTGAAGGCTTGTTGAGTTTGAAGGTGGTTGTTCTGTCCTACATGTGGAGGGCATAGCCTCCCTGTCTGCGTCCTAGAAGACTTCAAGGAAACACTGATACAAAGTAAAAATATCATGATAACCTATACTTTAGGAGTAAAAGTTCCTTATAGTAATGTTTAAACAGAGTGCACCAATCTGTAGCTGTACTGCTTGATCAACAATATCTTGAAAATTAATGAGACCACGAGAATATATTCAAAGATGTATGTGTGAACTTGTGAGTCAATGCACTACCCAATTTCAACCACCAGATGGCAACAAATTATAATAAACACCTTTTGAACCTAATACTTCCTTCCTACTCTTAACCCTTTATCAATTTTGCCACTTATTTGTTTACCCTTTCACAAGCAACGTTTTCTGTAAATCAATGAAAGGTAGTAACATACACAGACTGCTTTTAGTCAGAAATTTTAGTCAGATACACAAGTCGGAAGTTTTTAGTCCGATACATAAGCAGTTTCAAGGCATTCATGGACAACATTTTAGCAGTAGCTAAGATTATTATTATTATTATTATTATTATTATTATCCTTTTATTTGTGACATGCCAACACATTCCGTAGCACTATACATATCATGGGGGCACAGAAATATCCTCAAAACAAAATGTAAGAAATGCTGTTATGGAGGGAAAAAATATAGTTTAGAAACTACAAATCTTTTATCCAAGTATAAAAGAATAGCAGGAAAACTACATAGAATCTTAAACGAAGTGGCAATTCATCTTTATATATGAACTAGCGACTTGACGGCATTAAAAATTGTAATGCTGGCAATGCTGTTTAACACCCAATGTAAGCACCTTCGGCACTCACCTCAAGCCTCTCCCCCTGTCTACTTCCTCCCTGTGCCTCCTTTCCCCCCTCCTCTCCCTCCCCTGTGCCTCCTTTAAATTGGAGAGGGGGAAAGGGAGAGGAGACACTGGGGGTAATGCAAGGCTGCAACGTCACGTCATTAGCATATACCGGGTGCCAACGCAGGAAGGAGCCGGAGGAGAAGCTGCAGATGAAGGTAAGTGAGGGGAAAGGGAGAGGTATTTAGAGGGGTAAAGTGAGAAGGGGGGTTTAGGATGAGGATGAGGGCGGACGGAGATCGAGGAGGGCGGTTGAGGTCAAGGAGGGCGGTCGAGGAGGGAGGTCGAGGAGGGGGAGGGCGGTTGAGGTCAAGGAGGGCGGTTGAGGTCTGGGAGGAGGGAGGGTTGAGGAGGATAGGGGTTGAGGATGAGGAGGGCGGTTGAGGTCTAGGAGGATGGGGGGTTGAGGATGAGGATGGGGGGTTGAGGATGGGGGGTTGAGGATGAGGATGGGGGGTTGAGGATGAGGATGGGGGGTTGAGGATGAGGATGGGGGGTTGAGGATGAGGATGGGGGGTTGAGGAGGGCGGCTGAGGTCGAGGAGGAGGGAGGATGGGGGGTTGAGGATAAGGACGAGGATGGGGGTTGAGGAGGGCGGGAGTCGAGGAGGAGGGAGGATGGGGGGTTGAGGATGAGGAGGGCGGTCGAGGAGGGGGGGGGGGGTCGAGGACGAGGACGGGGGGGGGGTCGAGGAGGGAGGACGAGGAGGGCGGTCGAGGACGAGGAGGGCGGTCGAGGACGAGGAGGGCGGTCGAGGACGAGGAGGGGATTGAGGATGAGGAGGGGGGTTGAGGAGGTAGGTTGAGAATGAGGAGGGGGAAGAGACACAGGGAAGGGAGAGGGGAGAAGAGACACAGGGGAGACAGAGGGAGGACACAAGAAAAGGGCACACAAGAAGGGGACACAGAGGGCAGCACATTTCCCACCCTCTGCGCATACTCTAGTCACTCATTTTTCCCAGTATTTTGTGGTAAAATAGGTGCCTCTGCTTATACTCTAGTATATACAGTAGTTTTTTTTGTAGGAAAATGCATTTTATTCACTTTCAATTAATAAGGTACTTATAACCTACAGTTTTAATTATACCATATTTGGATCATTCAGTGCGAAGGAGTCAAAATATTTTATACAAGATATGGATGTTCACGTAATAGACCTAAAGACAGAAATCAAGAGATGTAGATGATCATTTGCAGCAGGTGCAAGAAAGCCTTAAAGAAAGAAACAATAGAAACAAAAAGACTCCATCTGACATGTCTTAACATGTGATGTGAAATCGATGGTTATTCAAGGAAGCTGGAGAAAACGTAAATACTGCACTTTTTTTGTGAGCTTTAGATTTTTTAACATATGTCTTCTCAGAAGGTCGTTTAACAACAGTTAGAGGACAGTGGTCCCTTAAGTCCCAAACATTTCACATGCGTGTAAAATATCTAGCAAACAATTAAGATTAGCGTGTTTAAGAAATAGAAGAGAACGTCTATTTAAAATGCCTCCGATTAAGGCATAGGGGACCCCACCTTGGTGCTAAGTTTGTAGCTTTATGGGGAGGATTATCTGGTGGGTCCTCGCTTTGCCATGTACTTAACCCATGTATAGTGCTACGTCATATGTTGGCACGTTAAAAAATAAAGATGATGATAATCACATATAATAGTTGTCAAACTACGAATCGTCGTCACGCTCATTGTGAGGCATGCGATGAGTGCCGAAGGTCCTCTAAAACCACATTCCCTGGCTATCAATTTCATGCCCATCATTTTTTGACAGGCAATTCGCTAGTAATAATAATAAATAATGACCAAGACAAAATGAACATCTTATAAAGGATGGAGGGCCCTGTTTTTGAGCTTAAAATCAAATGTACATAGTGCTCGTTTACAAAGCATCAACACAAGATTGAAAACTCACAGACTTACAATCTGAAGGGTTTAGTTGTGATACAAGAGGTTGACAAATACAAGATGACAATGTGAAAGCAATTTGTTTAGTCAAGTGGAGGTGTCTGTTGTACTGTAGATTGTGGGTTGTAAAGATTCCAGGAGGGGGCGCTATTTAGCTCCAGAAATTCCTGCCTTAGCCTGAGAGGGGGATTTCTGTAGCCAATCTTCCTAGAAGGAATGGGCCTCTGTGCCTGGCGGTCAGATCAGGGTCATCTGCATCAGCTTAGTAAAATAATAAAAGTCTTCCCTCCAAATGAAACTCCCCATTCTCTAGATGTTCCAGAAGAGCATTATTTTATTATGTTACAGCAGCATATTTCTACAGTTTCAGAACAAAAGGTCTACATCACAATGGGCTGAACATATGTAAATTCTCCACCCAGATTAGAATAACCAATCACAGAAATAGGAGAGCCAATCAGGAGGCAGGGAAAACCATGGGCTTGGCTGGCCCTGCTTGGGGGTGGATCAATGGGAGACTATATCCAGGAAATTTTGGCAGAAAAATTAAGAAACAGACATGCATATACTTACCACAAGCATCCTGCAGTTGTGGCCAAGAAATGGAACTACTTGTTCTTTCTACAGTGAATAAGCCGACTATATGAAGCTAGCTGACTAATTTTATACAACTGTTTTTAAAACCTGAAAGTATATCACTTAGGGGAAAACAGATCTTCACATGGGTGTAAGTGTTATTAACATGTGGAGTGTACAGTTGTACATATTAAGCCTGAAGGCGATAGGATTTTTGAAATGCGTGTGTTTTTAGTGATGTTTCAAACGTTTTGAGGCAGGAAGATAGTGTAATGGAGTGAAGTAAGGAGTTCCAGATAGTAGGGGCAGCACAGGAAAAGTCTTGAAGGCGGGAGTGAGAAGGTGATGAAAGAAGGTGGTCATTAGCAAAATGAAGGGGGCGGTTGGGAGAGTATTTTGGAACAAGAGCAGATATAAAGCCCTCAACAGTGCACCCCCCTTATATGTTAGGGCAGGGATGTCCAAACTCGGCCCTGGGGGGCCGCACACAGGCCTGGATTTGAGGATTTGCTTTCTGTGTACAGGCGAGTCAAAGACTGAAGCAGCAATAGTCTCACCTGCTTGCAGCAAGGATATCCACAAATCCAGGCCTGTGTATAGCCCAGCAGGACTGAGTTTGGACACCCCTGTGCTAGGTTCATGATTTTAAAAGGCTATGGGAAGCTAGTGGAGCGATTGACAGGAGCTGCAGACACTGAGCACAAAGTATGGAAGATGAAACTAGCGGAGGAGTTTATTATGGATTGGAGCTTAGACAGACCAGAGATGGAGAGTGTGTTTTTTTTTCTTTTACGTCAGTGGTCCTAAATTCCTGACCTGTTGCGGTCTCTCTGAATTACTTATTCACATTTACCTTTGAAAAGGTTGATTCTCCATGCATCTACCCCTTGGGTCAGTGTCCCATGTACTTTGCTCATTTTGACTTTACAACCTAGATTTTAACCATAAGACCCTCCACATTTCCATGCTCAAAAAATAAAGTACAACATCTTGGTGTTTTCAGGTAGGATGTATTTTATTAGACGGAAGCTCTTTGGATTCTGCCTCAGGTTGTGAAAACTATAGTACAATCTGCTGTTCCTGACTGAGGTAATGTTTTAAAGTCTGTCTTATGCCTCCTTTTCTGTCGTTATTGGCTAAAAACAATGACATTCAATGTTTAGACAAAATATATTCTGCAGGTTAACTGTAAATACTGTCTGATGAAGCTGGGAATGCCCATAAATTGGGTATGAAAAAGGTTTTTCCATCATTTTTTGTTCCCTCTTCCAGCCATAGCTTTACATATATGCATCTGACCTTTCATTAACCATAAAACTACACTAAGTATCTCTTCTAAAAATATATTTAAAAGTCAGTCCCAACATGCAATGAAATATCTACAGATTTGCATACTATATATATACGCAGGCCTGACAGGCAGCAACAGTTATAAACACAAGACAAAATATTTGTATACAAAATGTCATTTATGGAAAAATAAACACGCAATGATCATATAAGTTAAGACAAAAAATATCTTTAAAAACAGTGCAGAGTATCATAAAGTTACATAAAAACAGGGAAAATTAAAAACAAATGTGAACCAGACTTTATTGCTCTCCAAAATACACTGTTAAAGGGGGAAGAGATATTCACTTAAAGGAACTCTGCAAAGGTTTTTATATATGTTTCAACTAGATTTATTTAATCTTATCCTCCATGTAACCATCATATAAAATGAACACTAACTTTTAAAACTCGGTATGTTAGTCTGACCTCCTCTCTTCCTCTGTGCTTTCCTGTAGGCTGCCGTCTTACTCACTTTTGACTTGCTGCAAAGTATTTTGCAAGCCAAGGAGACTCCCTGAGGGGAGGGGATTGACATGGCCAGTCATGCTGTGAGACTGCAAACAAAGTGATATGCTGTGTGTGGGAAAACCTTGTTCATTTAGTGTCTTAACTTCTATCATACTTATGATTTTCCATTCTACTCTAGCGGTGTGGTGAAAATCCTGTCCATTTGAGTGTCATGCTGTTAGAAGCTTAAAAACAGTGAAGTGTAAACCACCTTCCCTTGTGGGAGTGCCCTTAGCTCACAAAATACAATGCTGCAGGTCGCAGGTGACCAAGAAGGTAGCCTACAGGAGAGAATAGAGGAAGAAAGGGGGAGATCCCAAACACTGAAAACTGCTACTCCGTGGGTCACACACACAATTTTACATGGAAATGACATTGATCAAATGAAAAGCTTCGTTAAAACATTTATATAAAATAAAAAATGCCCAGAGTCCATTTAAACCGCTCAAAGTATCCATTTGGTATTGGTGGGGAGACCTATTTAATCACAAACACCAGTTGTGGTACTAGGTATTTCTGATAATTTTTATGCGCTTGTGCTTTAACCTTACCACATCAGAAATGATCAAATCTTTAACATGCATATAACACATTAAAAGCTTAGTTTGCATCTGATTTCATATGGTCCCAAATGAGAGATGCATAATGCTAGGTACTGGTAATTATGCCAGTGGTGAGGGTATTGGGGTTCATTCATTTCTAGGTTTGCTTTACAACTAGCGTTGTGAACATTTAGAACCGGACATCTCAACACAGATTTGCCTGCCTTATTCAAGGAAGTGGATTATTGAGTACTGCTGTATAAACATTAGGCATTTTTACTAATCTCAAAATGACTGTGCTCATTAGAAGAACTAAAACTTCAAGCTCTAGTTCCTGCTGCCTTTCTGTAACAATTATAACCTGAAATATGTTGTTGAAAAGCACATAAGCAGTGCAAGGAACTACAAAGTAAAATATCATGTGAGATGAGTGCATAAGTGACACACACATTTTGTGCACATACACCAGTGAGTTTATATTTTGAATACTGAAATCTCACTTGTTAAGATGGCAACAGCATTAAAAAAAAAAAAAAAAAAAAAAACACAAATTAAACGTGCTCTAAATTTTTAGTGTGTGCATTACAGTGTTAGCTCTTTAACGAGGATACTTGATCAGAAGTCTGGTCCTTTTATGAATTTTCTTTTCATGGCAGCTGTAGGACAAGTAACAATACTCCAATTTGGCACTGGATAAGCACACTGAAAAGCTTACTTATAAGTTCATAATCACTAAACTTCCAAGTTATCCTATAACCGGGATCAAACACGTGTGATTTTATGCATAATTTACCCACTGTACTTGATAACCAAACTGGAATTTAATTTAAAATAAATAGATTTTTTCCATACAAATCATGAGTGTTCAGGTTTCTGTGTAGGCACGCAGTCCCCTTGAAGCGCCGCAAATCTGATGTGCACGGCCGTTTATCCTAGGCAAGGGTAGAAAGCACATAGATTGAAGCCGGGCATGACATGCTCATTAGTACCCGGCCTACCACAGGAACCCCAGAATATTTCAGATGTGTCCTCCTAAACACAGAGTGCTTGTTTGTACAATAAATATTTAGAGAGCCTGAAGAAAAATAAAAAAGCTGTTAGAAAGGAAACATGGGCCCGAGTACTGATTCACAATATGTCCAGCGTCTGAAGAAGATGCTGTTGAGGAAAGCAGAAAATGTCCAGCCATTTAACAAACAGTCCGGTTTCAGGCTTAAGGGTTTCAGACCATTTCACTGCCAGAGGTGCATTTCTAGCACCAAAGGGGTTAATGTCATCAAGCTATGCACCATTGTGTGTATTGGATGCTGGTCCATCAGAGGTCAGGAGCAGCCACCCTACAGTGGGAAGCTGCAGATAGTCCATAGTATGTAGGTCATCCTGCTAATAGACAAGTCCTGCAGCAAAACTGGATGAACAACTTCCGCTCACAGAGCCTACTGGACTTCACCATATCACAGAACATCTCGTCGGCTGTAGGGAGGTAAAATAGTAAATCAAAAAGATGAACCACTAAATTCCACTAACTAGTAAATATGAGGCACTGAGAACTTCAATGGCAAGATGTATGACAGCTGAAGACAACCAATGAAACTACACATACCGTACGTCAGTTAGATTGTGTTTTCCATAGGACTTACAGTGTCATTTAAAATTCCATTTAATATATTTGCTTCTCTGCTCCTGTCCTAATGAAACACTAATAGGCCAAGATATAATCTCAGTAGAGATAAACTGAGCCAATGGAAAAGTATCTATACATCCCAGTCTGTTGATATTTCTTGGGGACTGAAGCAGAGACCCAATGCTCTGTACATTTTTTCTCACTAGAAGTAGAGTTCTGCATTTCTTGACCTTTAAGAGAATATGCAACCTTTTCTGTTTCTAGATGGCAGTTCCTCCAATACTCACCATTGTTACAAGTTTGGTTAGTGACGCAGGATCCACTGAGCAGACTGTAACCTTCTCTACAGCGCACACAGTTCCTTCCAGTGGCTTCACAAATTACACAGTTTTCTTCACATCTACAAATAACGAGATCACAACATCAATAAAGTTCAATAATAAAACGGGTTCCTGGAAAACTGTGTAGTCATAGTATTAAGTAACTTACCGTCTGCACACCTTGTGAGGCAGCCCTGGTACATCTTCAGAGTAAAAGCCCTGGCTGCAGGCAGGGACACACCGCCAGTCATGCAAGTGATGGTCTCTGGCACACTGTGTGCATTGGTCCTTTCCAGATCCTGGGGGAAATGGAGAAAACATTTTTTTAAAACGCTGAACAAAACAAAACCCTTCCGTATTAAGTGTTCTAATTTTTGTTAAGAGCTTTTGACACTGGAGACAATATTCCCAGATCTATATTGTTACGGCCGCATTGATCACTGTACCCTTACACTCTTTGCTGATAAGCATAGATGTGCTTATGTGTATCTGCATGTGCATATTAACGTACAGATCAGGGCAGTGCCAAGGTAATTATTTGAACAAATACATGAGCAATTTTCTATCAAAGAATTGCTTGTTTGTAGATCTGTATGTGCTTCTAATATAAATCTGTAGAAGTCATCCTGCCTTACTGCAGTAAAATCCAGAGACACCTCTCTGATTTCCAACACTAAATCACGTCATAGTTACGAGGGGCCACCCAAATGCTTCCCAGTCCATGTGTGTGGCAAAGCCACAGAGCAGACTAGCATCTCCTGCTCAGAGGCGGCATCAGAGAATTGCTGCTCAAGATGTGTTTGGGGAAAACAACAAACACACTGAACAGGACAACATATTTATTTACTGCATGGATGTTTCTGCCAAGTTACTCCACTGGCCTCCTGCAGGGGAAGCTTCACACCGCTTCCAGAACAGTCCTTCATTCCAACTATAAAAGCTTAAGAACTAAGAATATTTGGAAGATTCAGAGAAGTATGCTTATACCCAAATTGACATTAAAAACAAATTTCACTTTGTCCTGTTGAAAGTACTGGTAGTAAGGGTATCCACATTTTTTGTAGCATTTGATAGCTTTCTCGGTGTTCCTCCATCTTGAAGTAGATCAATAGAAAAAATATAGTGTCTCCCACTGCAGCATAATTGCATATTACCAGTTGTGTATTCAAGGCATACTTACCCATATCCGTGAACAAAATTAGCTCCACTTAGTAATGGGGAAACAGAGTGCACTAAATATGGGCTTACAGAGGTACTATAATTCAACAATCTAATAAATCGAGCTCTCTCAGATTGATAGAAGTGCTGCTGTGCATCCTAGTTCAGTAAGTTATACTGAATTTTGTAATACAATGTAAAATTATTTTTCTGGAGAGCTTACATGGTAACTTGCATTCTAGCTTATAAAGGACTTCAAACTAATGTTTGAATGATTGTGTGGTCACTGTATACATATACAATGTATTATATAATATGTATATAGTGCTGTAGAAAAATGTTGGCCCTTTACATACAAACCTTGCTTTGAAAAGAGCAGGTTATAACATCCAATTTCACTATGTATTAAAAAAAAAAATGAGTGTTGCAGTTGTGTTTTTTAATCCTTATACAATCTGCATTTGGGCAATATAATGACCACCCCCTGAAGTTATTTTAACAGATTTTGCCAGTAGAGGGAGTAACTGAATTTTCCATAAAGCTATTAAAATCCTTTATTTGTAACGCTCCAACAGCACTACAGAATAAGTAAAAGTTAAAAACTATTTTTAACACTGCAAAAAATGAAGCTTTCTCTTATTCAGCTTAAAATCAAAATGTGTTTTAGGATAACGCTATATGTACATCAAGATTGGAAACTCACAAACTTAGTGTAAAGGAACAGGGTGAAAAGCTTCTTTAAACAAATGCATATTTTTGAGACAGGACAAAAGTCTAGTGGGGCCAGGCAAGGAGTTCCAAAGAGTTGGGGCAGCATGAGAAAAGCCTGAAAGTGGAAGTGAGGGGAGGTGATGAGGTGGATACATGAGGTCCTTAGCAGAGTGGAGACGGCTGTTGGTAGTGTATTTTTAGATGACAGCAGAGATATTAGAAGGCACATTATTGTTGTGAGTTTTAGATGTTAGGGTCATGATTAAAAATGTTATTCTGGAGTCTATGGGAAGCCAGTGGAGTGACTGACAGAGGTGCTGCACACACTGAGCATTGGACAAGGTATAGGAGTCTAAAAGAGGTGTTCAGTATGGATTAAAGAGAGATGGGTGATGGGGAGGCCATCAAGGAAAGAGTTGCCGCAGTCGAGGCGAGATAGGATCAGAGTGTGCATCAGAATTTTAATTGTGTCTGTTAAGATCAGGCCATATTTTGAAGATTTGGGGGGGGGGGGGGGGGGGGGGTGTTAGGTGAAAATGACAAGATTTAGTTTGTAATGGTTTGTGAGGAACAAAAAAGAGGAAAGGACACAGTATATCCCAAAAACAACTGGCCTGGGAGGTGGGAGTGATGATGACATTATCAACCATGAGTTGTGAGGAAGGGGAGCTGTGGAAGACTGAGGGAAGATTAGGAGCTCAGTCTTTAACATGTCGAGTTGAGGCAGGCATCCAGGAGGATATACTAGAGAAGCAATTTGAGATAGAACCAAGGGGGATAATTCTGGTGCCGAGGGATATATGGATGGAGAAAAGGGACAGGGCCTAGGACTGAACCTTGGTGTTGCCAACAAAGGGTGAGGTGAAGAAGAGTCATAGGAAGAGACACTAAATGTTCAATTTTCTAGAGAAGATGTGAACCATGAGAGAGCAGTGTCATGGATGCAAATAGCAGACAATTTGTGGTCAACAGTGGTGGTCAACCATGTCAAAGTCAGAAGAGATGTACAGGAGAATTAGAATTGACCCTTTGAGACAGCGGTGAGCAAGCCATTGTTGACTTTGGATTATTGGAGCCGGTAGCCAGAGACAGCTCTCAAATTGAAAGGTGTCAAGGAGCCGCTTGGAAAAAATAAATTGGATAATACAATTTGTTTCTAAACTGCTTGAGAACATAGTTTGCAAGGGAAGTAGAAAGATAGGGCGATAAATGCAGTAGCTGGATCGGATGAGGGTTTAAGAATGAGTGTAATTATGGCATGTTTTAAAGATGGTGGAAACTTGCCAGTGTTTAGGAAAAGGTATAATATATATGTGAGGGCAGGGATAAGTGTGGTAGAGAGGTGAGGGATCAGCTATGACGGAATAGGAGCATGTGGACAAGCTGAAAGACGAGAGGTTAATAGAAGAGACAACATCCTCATTTATGGGGTCAAAGGTGTTCATAATGGATAAGGGATAGGGGGAGGGTGAATACAGGGTGCTATCAGCTTGTTGAGGTGAGAGTTCTCTATGGATATTTTTTTAGAGTGGCTAGTGAAGTCTTCAGCCGAGAAACAGGAAGGAGGAGGGAGGTGGTGGGCAGAGGAGCAGCTCCATAAATGATCTGGTGCAGTGGCAAACGCTGATTAGTTAGCCAACATTATGTCCAACTTGGTTCCAAAAGTTTATAGCAAACGGTACACTTTAACCCTTTGAGCTCTTTTTGCAAGCACAAACTTTAAATATGTGAATTATGTCCATTTAATATATTTGCCATTTAAAATTAGCTTTTTTGATAAGAAAGAAAAACGGATAGGTTTTAAGCAACAGGTTCCTCAGTCTTTAAGGGATCAGAAATTACAGAAACATTTTTGGCCCAAGGAGGAGAAGAAAAATAAATTGAAAAAATTAAAAATAAAAACAACTTACCCACACACGCCTGGCACGTTGAGTGGCACTTGTCACATTTCATTAAGACTGGACTGTAATAGGTCCCCTGCTCACACTCTGGTACACATAGAGACCCTAAAAGGCTAAAAAGAACATGAATAAATGTAGTGCCAAAATCGAGGCAAAATACATTTGAGTGCACATTTGAATGACTAAATAGTAGAATTCGATAAAGTGTACCATCACTTTTGCCCACCATCTACAGTGCTCAGTAGTACGTACCTAGCACTGAAAACTTGTCTGGCATTTCAGAATTACTTCATGCATTTGAATGAAGACTCTCATATCCTACTGGTAAGTGACTATATTGTTGCCCAATATGTAAATTATTACACATTTTTCTTTGTAAATAAACTTTAGATGAACTGCTTCGCTTTTGTGATGCTCTTAAGACGTGACAAGATTTGCAAATGGGCAACGAAGCTTGTATCCTACCATTTTGAGAAAAAAAAAAAAAAAAATGAGACCATAACATATGCCATAAGAGGTCTATACATAACATGAGAAGTCACCGCTTGGGGCCTATATTCTATATAGAGAGAGGGAAAACTTTGATGGGTTAGTCTTTATAAATCATTTTAAATAACCAAAAAACCCAGTAACTGTACTGTATAGGAGCATTGTTTTAGGAGGAAGTCTACTCTGATTTTTCAATATAATCAGTGTATATTTTTTTCTAATAGTATTGTATGAGTCTCCAAAGTGTTTTTTTCAATATACTGGTCTTGGCAGCACTGATAAACAATTCAAAAGTGGTCTAAAATGTTCTGAATGATTTATAGCCTACATTATGTGATTTTGCAGGAATTATTTAAGTATGTTCGAAATATAGGCTATAAAATCTTAAAATTGAACATGTTTAAATTAAAATGCCTGTTTTTTCACATAGGAGGTACACATGCAGTGTGTACATGGTCATCCATGGCCACAGTAGTCAAACAATTTGTGGCTCTTTCCAAAGTATAGGAGATCTTATTTTACTGCACAAAATGTAATTTTTCTTCTTTCTGGCACAATCCCATCAATATGACCACTGCACACTGATGCTCTTCAGGTCACATGAAAATTCAGGAAAAGATTCATAAAAAGGGTTCATGCAAAGCTGCAAATTCCATATACCGGTAGTTCAGAAATATTTTGGCCTCATCTCAGTACAATATGCTCTGTATGTACAAGCTTCCTCTGAAACAACTACAACCCAAAAGCTCTAAATGCATTTAAAATAAATTTGCCTTCTGTTTAAAAATCGCAAAAAAAGGTACATTCACTCAAAACCTAAATATCAACACAGTGACCCTTTTAAACCCACTACTCTAATCAATAGCTTATTTACATTGCTCCATGAAAATATTTGCACATGCCAAGCCAGGGAAAGTTTTCATTTCTTTAAGAGAGTGTGGTTTTCTGAAAACACACGTCCTACCTCATTAGGAATAAGTTTAACAAGCAAAATTATAAGCGTGGATGATTCAGTGGGACTTCAACCAGCTCCTGGGATCGTCACATTATCTCACTGGGCCACTGTAGCTAAAATGAGACTGACAACTCATCAGGGCAAGGAATCTGTAATTACCAGGTAAATGGAAGGAAATGACAGACTGTCAGACAGCATTACTCTCAGAGCAGCAGTCTTTCCCCATTTGGAAAAGCATCAGCAGAGACAAACGTGCGTTTTGCTACATTTAAATATCACCTCATTAATTACAAACTGCTCCTGGCGGCAGCAGATTATTATATATGGGTCTGAACTTCTAACCTTATCCAGACCTGGGGGCGGAGGACACACTATTTTAAGGTCTGTAGTGAAAGCTTTTACATCTCTCCTGAAAAGTGGACAGTGTCTTTGCAGCAAGGCAGTAACATTACTTCATGCAGAAGTGAAAAGTTCAGTCCAAGATCTAACACCGTAAATAAATTGTAATGTATATAACACAATCCTGAGTACTTCCAGACTAATTTACCAAGTTCTCTTTATAATTACTATATTGGAATCCAGTTAGCTTGCAAAGAGACAAGGTGGAGATGGAGACACAAGAAAAGGTTAAAAGGAAAGGTGAAAGTAAAAGTAATGTTAAAGGGACAAGTGAGGTTTCTGGATTTTTTCAAGACTATAATATACCACCTATTTACTTTTAAAAACTTAATAGAAAGCACTTAAAAATAAATATATACGCAAGTATATTATTTTTAATGTAATCTATTCAATGAGGAAAATAACTTCGTAAGAGAAGATCTACTGTAAGCAAAATCATATTTTTGTTTAGTCATGTCTGGCTCCGCGTGAACTTATGGTCTGCAGCACACCAGGCACATCTGCCCACCAATGTCCCACTGAGCTCATTGCTTCAATTACCTGATCTAACCATCTCCTTTGTCCTCTGATGCTGTGAAAGATTGAAGGCACACGAAGAGACTTTTCTAGCCAATCCGGACTCATGATATGGTCAAATATTTGGTCTGCATGGTCAAGCCTTCCAGTGAACAATTAGGCTTGATTTTTGTAGTATTGAGTGGATCTGCTTGCAGTCCAAGGGACTCTGAATTGTGGTGCTGGAGAAAACTGCTTAAAGGGTCAATTCTACAGCAAGCCACTTTTTGGGACCACCTCTGAAATCCATACAAGTTACCTTATAGCAACTTGTTCAGATTTACCATAGCTTTCCTCCCCAGAAGCAAACCTTAATTTCATGGCTGCACTCATCCACAGATCTTGGAGCCCAGGAAAATAAAACCTATCACTGCCTCCATTTCTTCCCCATCGATTTGCCAGACTAGACCAGTTTGCCATGATTTGTCTTTTTAAGACAGAGCTACAGGCCAGCATTTGCACTCTCACTGTCAATCATCAACATGCCTTTTAGTTACTCCTCACTGCAATTAGAGTAGTAGCATTCATGTAGAGGATGTTATGGCTCCAAGCAGATTTAATTCTGGCTTTGAATTTGTCCAGTGTGGGCTTAGGCATCATGTATTCTGCATATAAGATAGACAGACAATATACAACCTTGTCGCCCCATTCTGCTCTGACTCACTTCTTGGTCATCTCTGTGTGGATCTGGTACCCCCATCTTTTTAGGAACTAGCAACATGTTGTTGTGATCCACACAGTCAAAGGCATTATAAAAGTCTATGAAGCAGAGGTGAATGTTTATTTTATGGAACACTTGCTTTCTCTATAATCCAGCAAACATGGACAATTTGAACTCTTGTACCTCAAATAAACCTGGCTGGCACATTTGGTAGTTCTCAGATCACATACTGTTGGAGCAGAGCTTGCAGGATCTTAAGCATTACATTACTGGCATGTGAAATGAGTGCAGTTTGATAATTAGAGCACTCTTTGGCAGTGCCTTTTTGGGACTGGGTGTAGACTGACCTTTTTCAGTCAACTGGCCACTGTTGAGTTTTCAAGATGTGTTGGCATAAGGAAATCAAAACTCACAGCATCATATTGTAGGATTTTGAACAGTTAAGCTGGGATCCTTTTCTCTTCTTGCTGTGCCCTGGAATTCTGAATTCAGCTAGACATATATTTTCCTAAGTCCACTATCTTTAGGTTTACACCTTTCCTGGACTACTTTCAAAGGCAGTTTGTTGCTGTGTTTTAGACAAACCGTTTTCTTTCTTTTGGTGATATTAAGATGACAATGTCAAAAACAGCTATATTCTTTACGTACTTTCCATATTCCCAGTGCATATTTATTTTGTATCTACTGATTTTTTTGGCTCTGAATATTACTTGTCCCATATTTATCTAATTTGTGTATTTATTTCTTGGACTATGGTTAATTGTTATGTTATTCACTTATTTGACCATATATTTTAATATTTTTGTTGTGCATTTCTGTAATTTTAATGTCCATTTTAGATTATGTCTAGGTTGTTGATACTGATGGTTTTAAGTAGGTCAGTATATAATTTTAGCCAGTTACTAATGAATATTTGTTTTATATGTCATCATATTGTGGATTCTGGATCACTTCGACAGTTATGTAATCCCAAAGTAAGGAATATAAATAAGAGGGTTTAACATGGAAACTCACTCTTGAAGGGTTGCATTTTATAAATGAGAGCCCTTCAGAATAATTACAGATGATATAATAAAAAAATAGGCTTACCTAACCAAAGAGCCCGGACTTGTTCTGCATTTTGCGGTTCAATTAATTAAAATCCTAAAGCTTGGGTTTGTATTCCATAGCCGCATGTCCATCTTGAGACATATTTATAAAGGATTTACCCATTTGCAGAAAATTATTTTTAAGAATTAACTATCTGGAATATTTAGCAGTACAAATAACTTTACTGTAGTTTATCAATTCCTTTAGCTTAATTGCTCCTCTTAAGTTATTTATATGTACTCATGCGGTTTTCTGCATTTGTCGTTTTAAGCTAAACCTATCTGTAAAACAAATGAAACTATATTTATACTTGTTCTTTGACAATAATTTAAAAAAGATTTTACAGATAGAACTTCCTTATGTATTTTATTAACTTAAAAAAAGAAAAAAAAATTAGGAAGAAAATTCTGCAAAAGAACAAGTATAATAGGTCTAACTGAACTGTTTTGAAACTACAGTCACCAAAACGGATTGAATATGCAGTTATATGACACTACTCGCACAAGTCCTTTGCACATGCTTGGGCGAGTACACAATTTTCACAAATGACCTTAACTAAACAATTCATAAAATATTCATGTGAAGGCAGGGCTCTCCAGTTCCTAGCTTCAAAATTCAATGTATTTGCTGAAATGTACGTACGGACTCAATAGGTAAAGGCATTGAGAGCATATACACATATGAAACTGTACTTTGAGTGGAAGTAGATTTACACCTAATTTCTAGGACACCATAAACAAATATATTCATGGTATTCAAACTCAATTTTGAGTTACACTGGTTTAAAACAGTGATTGCTAAGATCTACCAGCAGTGCACAATTTCTGGATCCGTGCTTGAACGTTCAAGGTATCTCTGCTTTAGCACCTGTGAGTTATTTCACTTAATTCATCCTGATCGATCCACTATACTCAGAGCATCTCTAAAAGGCCAGGATTTCATTCTCTGCATGAGGACCAAGCTGCCCATCACTGTTAATGAGGGACAGTAGATTTCCGACTACATTTAATTTTTGGTTACTCCATATACAGACCCTTGACAATTCCAATCAATTTTTTTTATGAGTTTGTTTGAAGGCTGTGTAAAATACTTAAAGGAACTCTGTCACCCCAAAATTAAGTTGAGATATTTTTTTTTGTTTATTCTGAAAGCGTATGAAAAACTGTCTATATGCAAATGGACAGCTCACATTAATTAGCGGCTTTAAATAGAATGAAAGTCTGCTTGTCCGTCTTGACAGTGGTCAAAATAAAGACTATTTGTGTTATCTGGCAGTTCGCATACTTGATAAGGATGGGAGAGGGTTCAAAGACAGACATTAGCATACAGGAGCAGCATAATCAATTCTAAAAATGTCAGAAATTATTTATTGTACAGCAAAACTACTACTACCATATATAATCTTTTAAAAGTTCTTAAATTAACTTCATGGTGGGGTGAGAGAGTCCCTTTAAATCATAAGATGCCAGGCCATAAAGAAACCATGTTATTAGCCAGAACCAAAATAAGTGTTATGGGGTAACGGTCTGGTTAATACTCAAGCAGATGGTTCACCAGATCACTTATGTAACCCACATCCCAATCCAGTCCACAAAAAAACCTTGAGTAAGCTCCTAAATAATATGAAAAAGCTATTATATTGCTAATCCTTATTTGTCCCAATGCTCATTGCGGACTATCTAAAAGTGGAAAAAAAAAAACACTGAAATGGGAAAAATATACATACAAATTTGATGCTATCTACATAAAGATTATTGGTAAGTTAAGCTGTCTTAATAGGTTATCATGGACATATTGGATGTTGCATACAGTTGGAATGTCAACACTAGATAACCAATAGGGTAGAGGGACAGATTCTAACACATCAAGACTTCAATGCATTAGAATAACTCTGTCCAGGCACAACTTGGAGCATGTGAAGTATAGGTCAGTGAGTCTACAGACAGAATAGATTGGAGACATAGGAAAACCCCATGGTTCAAAACAGCTTGGAAACCACTGTTCTACAAGAAGTAGATACTGTTTCCTTACTATGATCAGACTCTACGTATTCCTATATTTACATATTAACTATACAAATGTGTTAATTTTGTGAATTCTTTGAGTGGAGAAAGACATACAGCTGGAACTCTTCTAAAGAAGACAGAACAAAACTATTCACTTTTTTTCTTAAACGAGCACTACTTCACCACATTTTTATACCACTTCTAGCACCCCTAATAACCAGACATGAAACCATTTTGCATACCACTCACAATTTTCTGACACCCTGAGACACCATTACCATAGCATTCCAGGAATGTGCCTTTTTAAGTTGGTCACAGAAATTAAGTTGTCAGATATGCACAGTTTTTCTTTTTAAACCATCAATTCAAATACATTGAACTCCTTTTACACATCTTGTTCATAATTAACTCATTAAATGCATTCACAATACACAAAGTGACACATGGTGACACAAGAATCACCGAAACAAGTAAACCACTATGGATTAATTCTCAAACTCCAATATATAAAAAATACTAGTCCCGAACGGATCTTCTAACATCAGTAATTTGTTTACCATATGTAGATGTAGACTTGAATGTTTTAGACCACAGGTACCTAACATGTTGTAGATATTTAGAATCTTAAGTAAAGCAAAGGTTGATTGGATTATTTAAGAAAACAAGCAAGTTTGATGTCTTACTGTACATCAGAGGCAATTATGTGAGATCCCTATACTGAGTGTGTGAATGCTACAAGTACATTGTTTTTACCTGAATCCATCTCTGCAGAGGACACATTTATCTGGGTATCCAATGCACTTCTTGCAATTCTGGTGGCACTTGAGACATTGCTTTAGATCTTTAGAAGATAAAAAAATAAATAGTTTAGGAAAAGAATGCACAATGTATATGGTTGCACAAACAGCAAGGCTTGGAAAATGATCCTTAGAGAACAACCATTACAGCTTGCAAAATGCTCCTGACCAGCTTTATTGATTAACATGCAATTTCTGTACAGTAATAAAACATTCCCATACCATCTTATCTATATCTATATTAAAAAACGAACCAGGAGGTTTGCAGTTAATTCCTCTTTGCACTAGCTGAAGGCTCACTGCAGCTCCTAGGAAACCCTCTGCAGGGCTGGTACAGTACATTGCAAAAGTATTCACCCCCTTGACTTTTTACCTATGTTGTTACATTACAGCCTTAAGTTCAATATTTTGTTAATCTGTGAATTCTGAATTTTATGTGATGGATCAGAACACAATAGTCTAAGTTGGTGAAGTGAAATGAGAAAAATATATACATAAAACTATGTTTTAGAAATAGAAAACAGAAACTGGCATGTGCATATGTATTCACCCCCTTTGTTATGAAACCCATAAAAAGCTCTGGTGCAACCAATTACCTTCAGAAGTCACATAATTAGTGACATGATGTCCACCTGTGTGCAATCTAAGTGTCACATGATCGATCATTACATATACACACCTTTTTTGAAAGGCCCTAGAGGCTGCAAAACCTAAGCAAGAGGCACCACTAACCAAACAATGCCATGAAGACCAAGGAACTCTCCAAACAAGTAAGGGTCAATGTTGTTGAGAAGTACAAGTCAGGGTTAGGTTATTAAAAAAATATCCCAAATTGAAAGAATATGGCACAACAGCAAACCTGCCAAGAGACTGCCCCACACCAAAACTCAAGGACCGGCAAGAAGGGCATTAATCAGAGAGGCAGCACAGAGACCTAAGGTAACCCTGAAGGAGCTGCAGAATTCCATAGTAGAGACTGGAGTATGCAAAAAGGCATGTGGAAGACTCCCAAAATGTATGGAGGAAGGTGCTCCGAGACTAAAATTGAACTTTTCTGCCAAAGAAAACGCTATGTCTGGTGCAAACCCAACACATCACCCAAAGAATACCATCACCACAGTGAAACATGGTGGTGGCAGCATCATGCTGTGGGGATATTTTTCAGCAGCCGGGACTGGGAAACTGGTCAGAGTTGAGGGAAAGATGGATGGTGCTAAATACAGGGATATTCTTGAGCAAAACCTGTACCACTCCTTGCCTCAAATCACTCACAGATGGAGGTTCACCTTCCAGCAGGACAATGACCCCAAACACACTGCTAAAGCAACACTTGAGTGGTTTAAGGGGAAACATGTAAATGTGTTGGAATGGCCTAGTCAAAGCCCAGACCTCAATCCAATAGAAAATCTGAGGTTAGCGTTAAAGATTGCTTTTCACAAGTGCAAACCATCCAAAAGAAACTTGGAGCTGTGATTGCCGCAAAAGATGGCTCTACAAAGTATTGACTTTAGGGTGATGAATAGTTATGCACATTGACTTTTTCTGTTATTTTGTCCTATTTGTTGTTTGCCTCACAAAAAAATAAAAAGTAAGAAAACATCTTCAAAGTTGTGGGCATGTTTTGTAAATAAAATGATGCAAATCCTCAAACAATCCATGTTAATTCCAGGTTGTGAGGCAACGAAACATGAAAAATGCCAAGGGGGGTGAATACTTTTGCAAGGCACTGTATATGAAAGTAACTACATGGACATGTAGGCACTTCCTCTGCCCAGAACCACACAGAATACGGGAAACAATGGCCTCTTCCAGTCTCAATATTATCTGCTACATACAAGACTACATAATATATTTTATTTACCTATGACTAAAATAGACAATGCTTCAATTAAAGGATCACTGTACTGCATTTATAAGTAAAGATCATGTGTCTTTGCTGTGCACAGGAAATTAAAAACAGCATGCAGTTGAAAGAAAAACAAAAAGCTAACCATTTTTCCTTGGTTTTTAAACTGAATTTGATTATTTCACAACAGAAGGAAAGAAAAAATATATAACTTTTACTGAAGCCATAAAATTGAATCAAAATCATATATGGCTAAGGAAATAACAGATAAGAAATTCCCCCCTTGGTCTCTGTGAGGTGCGATAGAGTGGATAACTAGGGGTTTTAGTGAGAGATAACCAACTACCCACAAAAAAAATTGCGCTATGAAAATATATCCATCTTGGCAAAAACACCTATAGTAAAAATCTAAGACAGAAGAACAAGCTATGTACCCCCATATATACACAGAGTTCTCTTTCAGATCCCCCTAAGTGTGGACACTTGTGCTGTACTATCAGAAAGTGATTAGCGTCAATTTCAGCCTCTGCAATAGCATATAACTGTGTCCTTTACTATGGAAGGCTAGGTACTATTCCCCTTATAACACTTCGAATGAGTCCGGTGTGACTGAAATTAATCACGTCAATGCGCCAGAAGAATATTGCTCGTCAGGGAATACTAACTAAGCAACAAAGATGGCACAGAGCAAAAGTCAGCTGTATGTGACACACATCTGTTTTGGAGCACACCGCTTAGAAGGTAATGGGGACGTCAAAATGTCCACGATAATCCTGCCTAAATTAGTTACTAGGAAAATTGGCCGAATAGAGACCCTTCAGGACAGCCTTGTGACAGGTGCCCGTAAGTCTATCCCTATCTAGCCTAGCGGTGTGACCTTCAGCTAAATAGCAGCAGTACATTGGAATAAGTTACTGTCGGCGTTTCCTACAAAGACTCAACGTGCGTTTCCCCTGGCTATAAGACGGATTCATCAGGGAAACCGGTTTATTTGAAAAGAGCACTCTTTAACGTCATCACTGTGAGCACTATAAACAATCCGGGAGTTAACACTATACTTCCCAGGTATGTGCTACTCACTTAGACAGTCACAACAGTGTGTTTTTTTTTTTAAACAGAGTGGATCCATACAGACTATGTTCTACTAGCTTGTCATTTGGTAAAGTAGCAATACCGACACCCTCACTAATGCAGGATGAGAGGAATGTTTGCATTCTTTGAAGTGACCATATTTGCTGCGTTTTTATAGTTTCTCTCACTAAAACACCTAGTTATCAAACCTCACACCGAGACCAAGGGAGGAATTTGGTACAATCTGTCACTTCCTTAGCCATGTATGATTTTAATTTCCCATTCATTTTAATTCAATTTTATGGTTTCAATAAAAGTTATATTTTATTTCCTGCTCACACACTGTTATATTCCTGTTCTGAAATAATCAGGTTCATCTCGTATTGTATTGATAATCAAGCGGTTACCTTTGTGTATGCAGTGGGGGGCAGAGCTACAGTAATAATATAAAATGGAGCAGAGTTTGTGACATTAGCCCAGCCTGCTCTGAAGCTCCATGTTAGTCCAGTACACAGGCAGAGCCGACCACGCCCCTGATACACCGGTAGGACGAGAAGCAAAGCTCTGCTTGAGGGGAAAACAGGCATTTTATTAGAAGATTTTTTTTTAACTTATTTAAACGGTTTACTAGTAAATATACTACAGTGATCCTTTAACTATAAGTTGACAACTGTTGGATCATAGTATCATGTTAGTCACACATACTTACTCTCATCTGCATAGTTTCCTGCTGGACATGAAGGGGTGCATGAGTTGGTGTCCAGCTGGAGGTAGAATGCTCTCTTACAGGCACTGCACTGATTGGCTCCTTTGCCAAAGCATGTGTCGCACCCTCTGTAACAGCGCCTGCATCTCCTAGTAGCTGCATCAGCCACATACCCAGAGGGACAAGTGCTCACACACCTCCTGCATCACAAAGAAGGAATAAGCACACCATAAGGTAAACCAAAAAAACAAACAGGCTTATGATTTTACTACATAGTTTAAAAATATTGTCTGAACAATGAAGATTCCCCAGAGCCAGTAATAGCCCAGGCCGACATTTTTGACAGAATAGAAGTATATACGGTTAGAATTATCATAAGGCCTATAATGGTGAAGCAAACTAATGCATTATCGCTCCAGAGGCTCTATTAATGCCGCCTGGATTGTCCCAGCACAGACAGGAGAGTTCACTTGAAATGTGTAAAACATCCTGCTCTGTTTAAATGTGATTTCATGCTCTATGAGCTTGTTTTACATTTAGAGAAGCTAAAGGAGATCATTGGACTACTTCCTAATTTAGCAAGTTTAGGATAGGGTCTCAAATAAATGAAATTCATTTTACATATTACAAGTCATTCCTGTGCATAATGGGTTTGTGATCAGCAATTATGGAGTAGGCCCCATTGGGAGAAATCTTACACGGCTGAAGAGGTGCCTTTTCTCTGCAAGCTACACATTCCCTACGCACAAAACTTCTGTTAACTAGATTGTCCATTTCACTTTGCATAACATGTTTTACAAAATTACATTTATTTCCCCTCTACATCATGGTTTTGCTTTGCTTAATGTAAGTTAGAGATATAGACCATAAACTGGTGTGAGCAAAGAAGCGGGCTACAGTCAGAAAAAGTAAAATGTGTCTGCTGTCAGAGTTCTTGTTATTCTATGAACCCACATCACTGGATACTACGCTTCGTTAATGGTGTCAAGATGAGGAACTTCTCCAATTCCTGAAACTAGGAGCGCTTTGTGACATACAGGATTCACTGTATTTAAGAGGCACCAACGTGATTTTAGTAGTTAAAAGCTAGACTGATTACCTTTTTGAGGTTCTCTTTCAGAAGTATCTTTATACATATTTCTTCTCCTTAAAAAGGTATATCTAAGTTTCCCTGTTTTTCTAATCGAACACATGCTGCTTACATCAGAAACACATATTACATTGATCAATTCTATACACAGATTTATTTAATAATTTTATTTAAAAATAAAAACTAGCAATACTGCATTTCAGTATGGTTTTTAGCCCGATACTACCTTCAACCCAACAGCAGCACAGCCCGGGAAACAAGACTATAAATCCCATGATACTTTGCAGGTGAGGATGCGGTATCTGCCTCTGATTGGCTGATGTTATGCTAATTTAAGCAGGGTTTTACAGGGGTGTTTGCTCAAAAGCAATGGCTAGTAAACTTGAGATTTATTATTATTATTATCTTTATATTGCGCCAACATATTCCGTAGCGCTGTACAGGGGTTTAGTACATGGCAAAAAAAACAAACTTAACACCTTAAAGAATGAAGGGCCCTGTTTTTGAGCATATAATCAAATGTACATAGAGCTTGTTTCCAAGACACGGACACACAATTGAAAACTCACAAACTTACAATCTAAGGGTTTAGGTGTGATACAAGAGGGTGACAAATACAAAATGGCAACGTGATTGCAATTTGTTTAGTCAATTGGAGGGGTCTGTGAGTTGTACTGTAGATTGTGGGTGGGAGTGTTATTAAGCTGTGGAGTGTGCAGTTGTAATTATAAAGGCTGAAGGTGATAAGATTTTTTAAATAGGTGTGTTTTTAGTAATTTTTTTAAGGTTTTGAGGCAGGAAGATAATCTAATGGAGCGAGGCAAGGAGTTCCAAATAGTAGGGGCAGCACGAGAAAAGTCTTGAAGACGGGAGTGAGTGGAGGTGATTGTATTTTGAAACAAGAGCAGAGCTATAAGGGGGTGCACTGTTGTTGAGGGCTTTATGCGTTGGGGTCATGATTTTAAATGTGATTCAGGAAGCTATGGGAAGCCAGTGGAGTGATTGACAGGAGCTGCAGACACTGAGCGTTTGGTATTGAAGATGAGTCTAGCAGAGGCGTTCATTATGGATTGGAGGGAAGACAGACAAGAGATGGGGAGGCCAGCAAGAAGGGAATTGCAGTAGACGAGTCGAGATATGATGAGAGAGTGTATTAGAATTTTAGCTGTGTCTTGTGTAAGATAATGACGAATTTTGGAGATGTTTTTTAGGTGAAACGGACAAGATTTAGTTATCGATTGGATGTGAGGAATAAAAGAGAGGCAACGGGCCTGGGAGGTGGGAGTGATGATGGTGTTGTCAACAGTGAGAGATATTTGAGGAGTGGAAGCTGTAGTAGAGGGTGGAAAGATTAGGAGTTCAGTCTTAGAGATTTAGCAAACTTTAGGTTAAGTTTAATGTTTATTTTAGTATTTTTTCATGCAAACAAATGTTTTTATACACTACTGTTTCTCCTCTATCCGGTGCATTCATAATCCGTGATACTTAAATATGCCTTTAATGTGGTCTTTTACCAGTAAAAACGCCAACAATTAATACTCTAGTACACAATTTCTTATCACTGACCAAGTTTCTAAGGCACCTATTCCAGAATAGAAATAAGATTCCCCTTTTCTGAAAAGTTACAAATGTGAACCCTACACTTTACATAAACAGGAACAAGAATCAAGATTTTCCAGGGGATCATATTCTTGGCTATACAGTTTGTACATTCTTACATAGATCATTACCTGCCAGTTTTGTCACTTCCCAGAGTAAAGTGAATACATTTCAGGCACTGGTCAGCTCCAGGCCCATCACAGCCTCTATCACCACACTCCGGGTGGCACACACCTTGAAAGAATGTTTATTATTAATAGAACACAAAGGAATAGTAATACAGAAATATTAGTTCATGCTGTATTCAGATTCAAAAGTAGGCCTAGAAAGATTTTAGCGAACAGTACAAACACAAATATCTATTTGCATACCTATAAACTATTGTCTGCTTACCTTGATAATTCAGCTATAATGCATAAAATATAGTTTTCAAGTAAGCATTGTGAATTGAAGGTCTGCTACAAAATCTCTCCTTGGAAAAAGCCACAGCATTTTTTTTTCTATCTAAACATGTTTAAAAAAAATATTGCTAATCACTTACGTATTATTTTTTAGTTTTACAAAGAAAAGAAAAAATTATGATCTAGCAAGTGTCCCAAGGTGCTCTTTATACCCACAGAAGACAGCATTGTATTTCTAATATCACTACAAGCAAACACATTATTGTAAATCACATGGACGTATTGTCGCACTAGGTGAAAGCGCATCAGGCTCCAGATTATATTTTATTTTTATACACTGATTATTAATAAAGTATATAGACACTAAAATAAGAATGTGTTAATGTAATTGGTCTTAAACTACAGAAACAAGAGTATGATTGTTGCTTATTCATGAATGACATCTTAACATTACTTAAACCACAAACATCACTACACAACCAGTATGCCATACTTGATATGTAAGAGAACATTTAAATAAACTACAAATCAGAGACGCAAATATACCTCAATCAACTCAAAAACTTTTACATATCGATTTTGAATTGAAGCCCAAAAATAAAATACTTGGGAATAAACATCCCAACCCATTCACAAAATGGAAGCATTGCAGACTAGATTTAATATATTTATATGGAATAATGTGAAACAAAGAAGACTATCTTTGGTCAAATACTTAAACCAAAGTGGTGATTTAAATGATCTACTAATATAGTAGCATGTTTATATAAATGCAGGTGATCAACGTCATAAGAACTAGATGGGGTATTCGACAAGTTGCTTTATGAATTTTATATCCAAGTGTGACAGGTTTCATTCGTAGATTGCATAATGTGTTTTGTATTGATAGTTGTTTTTGGAATAAATATTTAAACAAGAAAAGAAAAAGATTTACATTTTACATGGATAAAGTAACAAATCAATGTGAAACTTTACTGCCCCTTTAAGTTCCTTTTCAACAGAACACATGTTCTCTCAAGCAAAAGAGTGTCTTCTAGAAGGAAAACGGTCTGATAAACCCAGAAATAAACAGGCTTGCTGTAAACAGCAGACACACCCAGGATTTAAAATATCCACATGGCACCTAATTAATTCGGTAACTGGGAAAGAAAAATATAACTTTCACTGATGAGAAGGCATGCTACACTTGCATTTTGTAAGAAGTGAGCAGTGTATTTTCTGGCAACAGAAATATTAAGGAAATTAAAATTGTGAATTCATGCTTAAATGTGAAAATATATGCCTGGAACATTTGGGGAGGTACAGTGCTCATAATTTGCATAAACAATGATAAAATGGTTACAGATGAACACTGGGCATAAGAGGAGACTGACAGTATACAATGTAGGGTACTTAGAATCTTCCATAGAAATAGACTATAAGGAGAACAAATCAGATGTGAAATTTAGGAAGGAGACACTATACAAACATTTGCTTTATTGCAGGCAATTGTACCTGAATATTCTTCCTCCTCTTCCATGAATTCCAAGTGAGTCTGGTAAATCGCAGCTTTGGAAGGCTCAAGTTCGGTAGCAGATAATTCTGGTATCCTGGACCGTGAATGAGCACTGACTGGATTGTATGGGTGTTCTACTGTTCCGTGCAGGATGAGGGTCCACTCCTTTAATTTCCCTAAATAAAATGTTTAGAATAAGCAAAGCATTCATTATAATACATACCTAGACTATACATTATTCAACTCAAGTTTCTGCAGTGTGGGCATAATCAGAACATAACTTTTTTTATTGGATAAACATTTTAGTTTGAGTGACAAGCTTTTGAGATGCACCAGACATGAGAGAGAGGTGCAACTCTTCAAGGATTCTCACTAAATAAAATAATTGTCCAACACAGAAAAAGTATCACCATATACTACAATACGCTGATTATTAATATTGGTTATTGGACACTCATGGCTCTCTCATTCTTCATACAATGTGGGAACAAAATTTCAGCAACTTCATTTCCAGAGAATATTTTGGAGAGGGCAATAGTTACAAGGTGGTTTGAGAATGCAGACACAGTGTAAAACAATCAGTAACGTTAGACACTTGCTTATAAAACTTGGAGTGGGAGATTAAAGACTGAATTTGAAGAACATGGACCCTAGCAGAGTATCCACTAAAAATGTAATATGCCATTCTAGTGTCCTGGTTACTTTCTGCTGAGCCACTGGTCATTTGTGTTGAATGATTTTAAGGATTTAGTATTATCTTTCAGGCACTACTTTATAGCCCTGGCTTAGATACAGGTCTAAAGGGATTCCAAAACCCTGTTACTTAGCTTGCCTCGACAGAAAAACAAAAATACTCTGGCTGAGAGGCAGACTTTAGACAATTAGGCTTTTATACCTATTCGGAAAGCCCTTTAGACCTGCCTCCTAGCCAGAGTCCCCATTTACACTCTTGAAGACTTGAGGGGTCTAAGCAGTTTAAATGGAGAATGCAAAATATTTGAAAGTTTCTAAAGAGATGGAAGGTTTCTAGATTTTACTATGTATAGTAGACTAGTTTATTTACTTTATGTCCTTTATTGATTAATTGCTTATAATTGTTTTTACTGCCTCCCGACTGCCCTCTGCAGTTCATTAAAAACATGGTCCCTGATAGACTGCATATCCAGCCCATCAAAGTCTGTCTGCATATGCTGCAGTGTCAAGAGCTTATAAGCATATCTTTACAAAAAAAGTACAAAAAAAGTATACATGTGTAAAGTATATACCCAGCAAAATCAAGAAAAAAAATCCATGGCCATTTAATACTGAAAACCGATTTTAATCAACTGATCAAATAGGGATTTGATCAGTGATTCAACATCCAGCTCCTGTGATTTGCAGAAGCCTTTAATAATCAGTTTATTTCCCCACCTAAGCTCACAAACTATTGACTCCAAGCTCCATTCACTTTCAGGACCCCAGCAACTAATTTCACACTCTGGTTGTACCAGTGATACAAGACCTCAAACCATCTGCTTAAATAACAGCTCACAAAGCACTGTCTCGCCACTCCATTAAAATCCAGAAAAATACTAACTCTAATTGTAATGGTTCATAAAACTGCAATCAACCACCTGACATTTCCACTTGCAGGTTATACTATCTGACCACTAGGTGAAGATAATAAACTACATACTAGTGTCACTTACACAATGCCTTCCCTTCTCCTACTGAATGATAAAACATCTTCACAACATCACACATTTTCCTATCCAAATAAACTTTACACCTGTTTCATAGCAACACATATCTTCTCTTCCCTCTATCGCTCAACATTCACTTTTCATCTGCAATCCAAATCATTATCCGTTACTCTGAACCAAGGTTCTGCCATGTGTTTATTTGTAAGGCACCAACAGTCTGTAGAGCTATACAAGGTCTAGATACAAAGCAAAATAACAGATATTAATATTGATGTAAAATTATCAAAACCAAATATATCACTATAAAAAATGGGAAGCCTTGCATTTAAAAAAAAGTTAAGTCTTGTGAAATCAATTTACTCCGTTTACAGAAAAATATACAATCAGTTATGAAAGTTATGGAAATGTTAAAGTAGTTGGTGTCAAACTCCACATCTCCCTGCAGAATGACTCATACATCCTCTGATACCAAACACGGCTTGCAATAAACTTATTTATGACAATCCCAGAGGATGCAATAAATGTGTGTAGTGTCAGCTGAGTGACAGAGGTGCCAGTGACATGATGCGTAGTCTATGAGGAGCGTCCCTGTAATCGCATTGCGTTTTATTAAAATACTCTGTGTCAACAAGATTTGGGAGGGTCAGCTTTTTAAAAAATCTGGAATAGAACCAACAGCTAAAAAAAACACTACTTCAAATAGCAGTAGAAAAACAAAATGCAAACCTTACATAACCCAGAGTCAGGTGAGGCTGGAACTGCCGCCCAGCAGAGTGGGCGAAACATTAACTCATTCCTTCATTTGTAGGAGGCAAATCCCCTATTTATGGTATTGCTTCTGTATTGAAAGCCAAAAAAAGGCTTTCAATCACCATGCAAAAAAAAAAAAAAGGTAAAAAGAAACAAAGCATGCTTTGACACGTCCTCATTAAAAGACCATTACACATTGAGAAACCAATATTTAAACATTAAGCATAATCGGGGAAAGTCATAGCCAGTTTTTAATTTGAAAACAACCAATTTGGGTGTCTCTGCAGAACCATAGAGGGACTGTCGCACCTATAACGTTCATCAATGTATCCAAAGGAGTTTACATTTCTTAAAAGCTGTGGTTGCGTCGAATGAGGCAAAGGACAGTGAGGGATAAGGGGTGTGGGGCTAATTTCAGTCTTCTATTTTCAAACAATGGCTCTGGACTTCTACCTGTCCCCCACCCGTCTCTACCGGTCTCCCACCCCTCATGTAATTTAATACAAAATGGATTCCTGCACTCAGTGTTCACTTTTTTTTTAGGTCCATGGCTTAAAACTATTGTTGCTATTGTTAGTCTTCACATATAAGTATCTTAAATACAGTGGCCCTTTAACCATGCAAACAATTCAGTGCTAGGACATACATCTTCATGCAATATTTTTAAGCAAATAACTTTGCCAGAAAAGTATGAGGATGACCCTAAATCAAACAGAATAAAGCCATGAAGTTGTCAGTCTGTGTTCATTATTATGGGCTCATTATGAGAAATCAATTTGCCTACACATTTTGCACTTCAGTATTATGATTTGGGAACAGAACAAACCTTAATTAAAGCCCTGTGCTCCACTAACAGATCAGCACCATCTGCTATTTTTACTATTACCATATGAAAACAGTATATCATTTTTACATTTGATTTGAATGCCATTACAGTTTGTGTCTTACTCATCATACTAGAGAGTAATCACATGTACCAAGAATGTTTTAGATTAGATGCTTCTTACATGAAAAGGGTCCTAACACACCATGCTTGTGCACTAATTTCAAAGTAAAATCGCACTCCTAGACATTGCCTGAGAACAGTCCTCAAGTTCCAGAGGAAGCTAAAAAGTAAAAAGGAGGAAGACAACAACTGTGCCTGTGATTGCAGCCAATTTAAACAGTTAAAGGACCACCTCTGTTTTAGGAAAAACTTAAACGTGCTTATGAAATATGTAAAACATTAGCAGGTGTGCAAGAAAGAATAAAAAAAAAAATATGTAAAATGTTTTAAAAATTCGAGACTATATTTATTTTAAACATACAAAAAAATGTTGCATGTTATGAAGCAAAGTTCTTTAGACGATACCAGTTATAGTCTCTTCCACTTCCCATAGTGTTTCTAGCTTCCTGTTTGGAGCATCCCCCAATTCAGCAATACACAGTGCATTCTCTCTTGCTCCCTAAAATTAGCAAATAGTACTCTGCTGCACTCCTAAATACTTATCTATGCTTCAATCACCAATTATTTTACTAAAGTGATTTTACCATTTTTGTTTTTGACCTTTAAAAAGGAGTCTGTGGTCACATGCGATGACCTCCAGGTGAAGCAGGTTGCCCATCTTTACTAGACATAACATTTCAGTGGTCCTTTAATACCATATTAAAACTGTATTAAAAACAGAATATCAAATTAGTCCGGACCAAGTGAATTTATATCTGTCATGACCTGAAATTATTTAATGCTTGTGGAACTCAAGTCACCATAGTCACTAACAGGCCAACATTTGATGCTTCCTATATGTAAAAAAAAAAACAAAAAAAAAAAAACGACAGTACTTCTGTCTATTTTACTATAATCAATCCAATAAACGCCTTACATTCTAGTACAAAAATGCTACAGTAACCAAATTCTGATGTCGATCCTAATTCCTGGAACATCTTATTAAATGTCCTTGTTTTAAGAAAACCAGAGTGCTGTTGGATTTTAATAAGACAACCATTATAACCAATTGTTTTGCTTAGTAGAAAAATAACAGTTTCCCTGTAATGCACAAAGGACTTCAGAGCATGTTTGTTGGGCTGCGAGAAAGGAAACATCTAATGTTTAAACTATTTTAACACTTGAAATGCAGGTTAAAAAAGTGTTGAGTCAACCGTTTCACTGCTCATCCTAAGCTCCAAAATGTCACTCTTCGGGGAAAGTCACATAATTAATGATACAGCCATTTTAAAAAGTGCCTCCTTTTACAATAACCTGTTCTGACTCCAGGTACATAGTGCATTTCTCCATAAAGTTAAATTAAAAATAAAATATAAAATAAACATGAAATAGTTAAGTTGTGCTGTTCAAGCTAAGAATTGAAATATCTTGTGTATTTGAATGTTTTGTTTTCATCGAAAGCAAATACTTCATATGAACCAGCTCCATGACTAATTTTTACAGCTTCATGTTCTCACCCACCCTGGCCTGCTCCTTGCGCACTGCCAGATGTTCACATATCAGTTTGATCTGTGCTCAACACGTGGGCTGACACTCCACTTCCTATTTAAATTGGCAGAGTCTTCTTCACCCACCAATGCAAGGAGTATGTGATCATCAGGCTCTTGGGGCCCTAAAATGTTTAACTAGCGGACGTCAAGCTGTGCTCCTCCTCGCTGACTAACACAAGCTAAAGGGGACCAAGGGGGTTAGGAGTGATTGAGTTGGGGGGTTTATCTGAAACCCACAGTCAAACGCAATACAGAGTATTTCTATAGCATTCCTTCTAAATGGGGTAAAAATAATATTTTATTTTTGGGGATTGTAACGTTCGGGCCATTTAAATTTTACGAAAGATCTTAACCATACAATGTATGCATACATGATTTAGTCTAATTCAGACCTTGTTGACTTTTTGAAGAAAATATTTCATTTAAATCATGGAGTATGAGAAATGTTTTCCCATAAAGAATGTATCACACAAACTACATGTAAAAATGGAGGAAACGTGCAATTAAAAAAAAAAATAAAAAAAAAAGGACTCCCTTACCCAGAATGTTTAAGGTACACTAAGCATTTTGTAAACACATCAAAAATAAACTTTAGAAAATATTATAAGACCTAGAGAAAAATAAACCTTCTCTACAAGTGTATTTTGATGCCATTTAATTTATATCTACCCATCAACGAAAACCTACATTTTGTGTACTTGAATTAAAACCAGCATTTTTGCTGTAATATATAAGCAACCACATCATAATGTATCAAAGAAAGTTTAAGTTTCCAGGCACTCAATTGGAATAAGGAAAATAATTTTTAATGAAATAATCCAGGGATTGCCCTGTTAATGCATCTAATCTATCACAGCATCCTAATAGCTTCTATAATATTCAGAAATTAAAAAACAAAATACTGCTCAAGTACATGGCAATGGAAGCCAAGATTTTAAACAAACTTTATGATGCGTTTCAGAAGTTCTTTAGAATAAAAAGAAGTGGTCCAAAAAGGAAAAAACACTAAATATGCGCTGCTATCTTCCCCTGTCAATACTCCTTTAATGTGACAAACTGATTTTTCTCAGCCAATGGTCACATCGGATTTGCTGAGAATTCGCAGGAGGCATTGTTTATTCATTAAATTTCCTTTACTCTACATAAAATAAGAAACTCTTTACCATGTCCTTCTTAAAGAATAAATAAAATAAAAAATCACTAAAGCTTGTACTTGTAGCAGGGATGTCAAAGTTCAGCTCTTGTGGGCCACACAGGCCTGGATTTGAGGATACATATATGCCTCTAATGAAACCAAATGAATGCCCATAAGTTAAGTTCTTAGAAAGAGCATCAAATATAATACTTTAGGAACCAAGACCTAAATGATAACTTAACTAAAGTCCAGAATTTACCTTGTGTTTCTGGATTGCGCAATTGGGATGGGATGTCTTGAATTTCCAAAATCCATTCCCCTTCTGCCTTTTCACCCCAACAATGAACAGTCATAAACTCCCAGTTCTTGAAACCTTCATTCAAGTAATCAAATGACCTGCAACAATGTGACCGTATTAGTGACTTACTGTAATGCAGATAAACAGCTGGTGGAGTTTGCATCATCTTTTTAACTTCAACACTTCTTACTGACAAGGATACTGCAAACCACAGCTCTAAATAGAAGGGTGATTTGTGAAGCAAGAGAAGTACATCTGGCAAGTAGCTGTACATACATACGTTTAGAATAGTAAACTATTATATGTCAATAGTGTTAAAGGTTTTATGCAATATATGGTTTACATATGTATAAATTAAAGATTATTTCATTAGGCACTGAACAATAAAATAATATTCAATGGCTAAAGCAATAGTCAATATTAAAAACTTATTGTCAAAATAGGGTAGGCGGTTTTGAGTACCAGAAAGCTGCTAAATGTTCAGACAATGTTTACCACAAAAACTGATCTCCATTGGCATGAAAGCTTGCAATCTAATTGTTCTTAAAATTCTTTCGATTCCAACACTCCCCATCACGACCTTGACAGTAAGGAAAAATAGTTCGCTGTAGGCAGATACTCCTATCTTTATAAAGATAGTTTCAAAATTGTTTAGCTATCAATGCATATAAATAGCTACTCTTGCTAGGGCATCACAGTGGTCCTTTAAAAAGGGACACTGCACTTTTTCCAAGCATGAATGGGAAGAGAGGGCAGGTTCAAAAGGACAAAAAATCTGTGGACATCTGAGAAATAAATGCAGGGCACATTTTATATGACAGATACGTTGATATTATACATTGATATATAATTTAAATACCTAGATAAAACCTTTATATAAAACAAAAATTGGAGTTTGGCTTGCTTTGAGCTGTCACATTTTTGTTTCTATAGAAGCTTCAGACAAATGTAGCTAAATTTAGCAAAACAAAAAGGAAAAGCAGAGAGAGGTGTTAATGATATTGCAGCGGTTTGAATGCAAATGTGATAATTACTGTCAAATATTTTTTACAAAATATCCCATCAATTTCTACAAGATGCAACCTGAATTGTTAGTATTAAATCTATTTAGCTTGCCTAGAGTTGTACAGCTTGCAGATCAGGGGGGGATAGATAGCTTCTGTTCCAATTAGAAACTCGACATTTACTGTATTATAAAATCATAATTTCCACCACTTGGAGTGTTTGAGTACACACACCTTTTAAAGAATTAAGACTGTTTTCTAGGAAACTTAAAGTTCTTCATAGATATGTATTATACTTTGCACAAATATTTAAGGATAAGCATACGGCAGGATACTCAAAGGATTTACACGTTTTAAACTGTCACTGTGACCTTTTAAAAAAAACCTTAAAACAGTTACATGACAATTTAGCAATGTGGTTTAAATACAGAGATTAAACTCACAGCCTTTGTAACTCATCACCTTTTTGCAAGCAGTTGTGATTTTGTCCCAGAGGGGGAAATTAGATGGATCTGCAGGTCTCCTCTCCGAGGATGAGATATGGTGACTCTGACCACCACGTGTTCCAGATACACCACATGATGACCGCTGTTATCAGAGCAGGCGCTGGTGTGGGTTGTGGTGCGAATCAGCTGATCGGCTCTTATAAACCTGGAAATAAATTGGTATGACTGAAGTAAGAGACCACCTATGTTCCAATAAATCAAGCACATTAGTATGTCTAATTATTTACAGTAAGAACTAGACAACTCCAACCCTCAAAGGCTGCAAAGATGCAACGTTTTTAATTATATCCTTGCTTAATGCAGAGGGTTTAAAAATCCACTTGTAATAAAGCAAGAACCCCCATTTTTTTGCTCCTTTAAGATTATACATTGCATGGCAATTTTTCCTTCCCAGATGCATAACTTTACATGTAATCATATTAAATCTCATCTGCCATTTAATTGCCCATTTCTCTCTTTATGTATTTGAAACTCAAGTAATTTATACACTGCGATTATCTTTAAGCGTGTTTTGTTTCAAAACTGTTGAGAAGTTTTTTTCTGCTTCTAACCTTCCAATTAACTGCCTAGACAAAACTTCTCAGCTGCTTGTCTGAGGAACGGTGCTTAGCCTTAAAAGTTGGTTTGCTGGTCCTCTTGGGAAAAAGTTTGTAATAGAATGAGAGACCCTAAATAAAGAAGCAATGATTTTGGAAAGACTCCCTTTAAAGATACTAAGGTCTGATTATCTTTTGCTTTGGTACAGTGGGCCCTGGAGAAAAACAAATGCTTGAGAATATGTAAAATGTAACTAAATGACCACAATTTACAAGACAGGTCCACATATTAATTCTGCCTATGGCCAATCACAAGTCAAATCCTGAGATGCGTTTCCCTTCTCTGAGATGCACTATAATTGGCTGAGAAATCTCAGCCACGTAATTTTAAGTTTACTTAAAACGCTACTTGCAAACTATTTCCTTTACTTTTATGATGTTGCTTATTCTATGGAGAAGAGAAAAACATAGGGTAGGGCATTATTGTGTGCACCATTATAGGGTTGAAAATCATGCTTAAAAATGGTTCACATATTTTAAGAATGGTCATTTTAATTTAGCCCTCCCACAAGAATGTGCTTTAAAAGCAAATATAAAAAAGTTGATATCTAGAATAGAATGTGTAATACTTATACTTGATGAGACATACTATATCCTACATAAAACATGTAAATAATAAAGTTGGAGTCTAAGTATCAGTTATTCAAATCGCACAACAAATTAAGCTGCAGTCTTAACATGATTTGTACAAGCGATCTTTAGCTTTAAACTGGTTTTGTTTAAAGAGGAGTTTTTTAGATTACATCACATATATAGTTGTGAGCATGCAGGTTGTTGCCAACGCTGCTGGCTCGCCAAAGGCGCTCGTTGCCTGCAAAGCTAGGGGCCGCATTTGCGTAGGTGGAGGCTCCCAAGCCGACCGCTAAATTATGGACTTACCATGCACAAATACGAGCCGCGGAACTTAGAAAAATAAAAATTACAAGCTCGCAAAAATACGACCATAGCGCCCGAAACACGCACACATGAAAACATTAAAAACACAATAAATACACACAACAAACACATAAAAAGCTTACCCACAGCAAAGGGGGGCACCCAGGATCTCTGAAAGTGAAGTTACACCTCAATTTAAGTCAAAATACAAGAGTTTAGACACCCGAAAATCCCCTAAGCAAGAGAAAAAATAGCCACCGAAAAACAAAAACGAGGCTACAGGACCCTAAACACGCAAAACACCAAACATACGGATTTTGCAAAAAAGCCGGACGAGGTCCAAGAACAAGGACGCAAAATCCGCGTACCACACACACATTAGGCGCCATTTTACAACACTTACACAATGCGGAAGTACACAGCTACCCTAACCGATTTTCCTTGCGCACGCACACTATTTACACTACACACATTCATGACACTTACACAGCAGCTCCACAGCAGTGAAAACACACATTATATGCTGCAGCAACATGAAAACAGATTGCCAGCTCTTCAACACAATGCTTCCTGCATACATTACTTCAAAATAGGTAAAGTATATTAATTATTTCATTAATTATTTCATTAATTATTTCATTAATTATTTCATTGGCATACAAAAAAAAGCCAATGCTGTGCATAGCACACAAACAACCAACAGCCTTGCAATGAGCGCCAAAGGCGCTCAACGCGAGGCTCGCAATGAGTGCTGAAGGATCTTGGAACACCAACAAAATTAATGTCGCAAACATTACCTGGCTTACAATCTTATTGCCCCCCCCCCCCGCCCACATGATTCTTCACCCTCTAATAGTGAGCACATAGGCCTTTAAGCAGGTCTCCAACATAAGAAATCACTCTAAAAATATCTTGCAGAACAAGTATGCAAATGAGATGTGTTCAAACCAAATTGTTATGAACAAGAGGAATATATTCATCTTGTTCATAACAGTCTCATGAGACGCGTTTGAGATGTTAATGTATGTTTAATATAGATACTTTTCTTTTGTTTTTTTAATGATCAATGCTTGTGTTTAAGCGACTAAATATACATTAATTTGTGCACACAGCGAAGACTACAAATGCTTGTGTGCTTGTCCTTTTAATATAGTATTTACATTGTGGCACCCAGCCTCAATACAATCACATCCCAAGCTTGAGGCTGAACACTCTGATCTGAACATTCTGGTTGTAAATAAGACTTTAACAATATTATAGCTGGCTTTAAATCAGGTTTATACACTATCAATACACTGAAATAACATTAAGAAGCAAGAAAGTGATGACATGAGCTGCCACAGCAGAGCGTTTGGGAGGAGTGTTTCAGAAACCTGTTATAATATTGTGTTAACCCTACAGTGTCAGGAGTGTTATAACTATATCCCTTGCCATTCTGATTTGGGATATTACATGCAGTGCTCATGGATTTAGATTAATAAATTGCACTTTAAAAATGTTAGCCTACACTGATTTCCTCTGTGCTATATGGCCTAGATTTGAAGAGACCTCGTATTAACTGTAAATATTTCAGAGACTTCCAGAGAACCCCAGGCATTTCACAGCAAGACTTCATCAGTGACTGTTCCCAAAACAATCTGATTTTTCCATCAATAGTTTAGCTGGAAGTCTCAGCCTGCTCCCCACATTAGCACAAGGCAGACAGATGTGTATGATCAAGCCTTGCTAATATAGCAGCCAGCATCCCACTGCGAGAGCCTAGAAGCGGAAAAGAACCAACAAGGCCAATATTGACTTTTCTTCGTTCAAGCAGGGTTCAAGCAGTCTTTATGAGGGCTTGGTATCGCACTCTAGGTACATACAAAACAATTAGGGCAACATTGCTTATGCATTTCAGAGTACCAACACAATTAAACAGTTTGCCTAGTTAAAGCCCATTTGCACAATAAAGGAAATATGGAAAAAGATCCTAAACTACCATAGATACTCGAATATAGCACCACCCGAATATACAGAGAGGGTTACGAATTTGGGAGGTGAATGGGTAAAAAGTGCAAGACGTGAATATAAGGCAAGTGATAAAATTGACACAATTGTAGAAAAAAAAATGTGATTTGAAAATTAATAAATACTGTACAAACTGATGTTTTAATATGTGCCAACAACAAAGAAAATGCTTTTCAGCATGTGGTGCCTGTTAAGTTACACCATTTTGAGCTGGTTTCCCATTCCCCTTCTATTGTTTCCCCAAGAGGTAGATACCATGCACAAGCCGCCCAAGTAGCAAATGACTCATATTGCACTGGAGTGGGTGTAGCCCTCTAGGAGGTGTGTTCTGTTTTATAGGGGCAGATTCACTCCACATTTCAGTCAATATTGGCACAAAACCTTCAGGCTTCTGCTAGAAAGCTGAACTGAAGAGGAACCTCATCTTTCAGCATGACAACGACCCAAAGCATACATCCAAATCAAAGGAATGGCTTCACCAGAAGAAGATTAAAGTTTTGGAATGGCCCAGCCAGAGCCCAGACCTGAATCAGATTGAAAATCTGTGGGGTGATCTGAAGAGGGCTGTGCACAGGAGATGCCCTCGCAATCTGACAGATTTGGAGTGTTTTTGCAAAGAAGAGTGGGCAAATCTTGCCAAGTCAAAATGTGCCATGCTGATAGACTCATACCCAAAAAGACTGCGTGCTGTAATAAAATCAAAAGGTGCTTCAACAAAGTATTAGTTTAAGGGTGTGCATACTTATGCAACCATATTATTTTATTTTTATATTTTTTCTTCCCTCTACCTAAAAGATTTCAGTTTGTTTTTCAATTTAGTTGTACAGTTTATAGGTCACATTAAAAAGGTGGAAAAAGTTCTGAAATTATTTATCTTATGTGTAGACTTTTTATATCCACTGTATGTCAAACCCATTACTTACCTGGGCCGTCTGTCCAATGCTCCTATGCATACATGCTGTGTGGGGACAGTTCTCCACTTCTTAGCTTCTACTACAATAGCTTCGGCATCCACCAATCCAAACCCATAGAGATGGCTGACTGAAAAGAATAGAAGCCTGACAATGTGTTCATGCATTCAAACTAATAATGGCTTCACTTCAAAACTCAGCCTTTGCAATTTAGAAATATGGATTTAGATGTAGACAATGATGAGCCCACTCTTGCTGCGTGTCTGGTGTAATCTTCACACAGTGAAGAGGATGATATCCAGCATCTAATACTTGCAGCAGTCCTAGAGCAATGTTTAAATCAAATAAAGGTAAGAACTTCATCCTGCTGCTCAGGAACATACACTATGCTCTTGTGAAATACAAATCACTCAATCATGACCAACACAGAAGTGCTGCAGACACTGAGCGTTTAGTATCACAGAAGTCTAGAGGAGTTCATTATGGATTGAAGTGGAGACAGATGGGTGATGAAGAGGCCAGCAAGGAGTGAGCTGTAGTAGTCCAGGCGAAATATGATGAGAGAATGGATTTGAATTGTAGTTGCGTCTTATGAAAGATAGTGATGTATTGGAGCAGGTTGAACAAGATTGTGTTATTGATTTATGTGAGGAATGTGAGGGCAGGGTCCAATAGAACAACAGGCCTAGGAAGTGGGAAAGATTAGGGCACTGTCAACAGTGACATTTTAATAGTGAAAGGTGTAGTAGAGAATGGGAAAAATGGTTTAGTCTGACATGTTTAGTTTGCGTTTACAGGCATTAAGTACCAGATCTATCCCACTTTCTTCCAGCACAAGTTGACAACTGCCTCAAGCATATCCTCCTGAATAAGAGGCAGAGTTGAGTGCCATGTGCATATAGATATTAAAATTCATAAGATTTTATTTGGTCCCAAGATGGAGAAGAGGAGGGGGCCTAGGACTGAACCCTGGGGTAAGCCAACAGTCAGAGGATGAGGAGAAGACTGACAGAAATGGATACAAAATGTTTTTCTATAAAAGATGTGAACCACAAGAGCAGTGTCACTGGTGCCAAGAGTGAAGAATTTGAATTCGATGAGGGTGGTCCACTTTATAAAAGGCAGCAGAGGGTTCCAGGAGAATTAGACTGGAGAAGTGACCCATTGACTTGGAGTTGGGCAAGTCATTAGTGACATTTGCAATTACAGTCTCTATGGAGTGTCGGGGTCAGAAGCTGGAATGGGTCAAAAAGGGAGTTGAAGGAAATACGTTGGGAAAGTTGGTTGTAGAAGAGCTGCTTAAACAGTTTTGAAGCCTGGGGAAAGACATAGGGCTATAGTTAGATGCAGAAGCAGAGTCAGATGAGAGTTTAAGAATGTATATACTTATGGCAGGTGTTAAAAATGATGGTATCTTGCCAGTGTTTAGGGAGAGGTTGAGTAGATGTGTGAGAACTGAGATAAATGTGGTAGAGAGGAGGGATTATTTAGAATGGAATAGGATCAAGTGGACAAGTTTTTAGGCAAGAGGATGAAGTCTCTAATCTACGATCAACCTGTGTTACAAGGTCAAAAAGGAGTCCATAGGGGATATGGGATTGGGGAGGTGTAAAGGCCGCTTGTTGTGAGGAAGTCATATTTAAGCCGGTGACATGTCTTTCGCGTGCTTGAGACCAGCGCGCCGTTATCAGGGCGCCAAGAAATGCACTCTAATTACGCTCTGCACTCCAGCCTGCATCCCATCTGCCCTATCTCATTTTTACTGGACCTGCTTGCTGGAGGCTGCCAAGGCTAAGGAAAGGGGCTATATATATATATATATATATATATATATATATATATATATATATATATATATATATATATATATATATATATATATATATATATATATATATATATATAGGACTGGCATGTGTCACTAGGAGCATATTGTATGTAATGTCACTAGGAGCATGTTGCATTGCATGGTTATCACTACATACATGATAAACATGCAATGCAACATGCTCCTAGTGACACATGCACACAATGCCTGGCCCATATGGCACACTGTCAGACCCTTACCTTAGCAGCCTCCAGTAAATATGAGATGGTAGTCAGATAGAGAGAGTGTGGAGATGGCAAGGTAGAGACTGAGCAGAACTGGTTAAATATCAGAGTTTTACCATAATTCTATTACAATGCTTTAAATAACTACATAATTCATTCAACACAGAGCTCATACAAGGAAAATCTTATCTGGTACTTTATTGCTTATTTTGATTACTGACCTTTATGTCCTGCTCCATTTGTTCTCCAGTCAGGAGCCCGGAGATGAACTGAACGAGAGGTCTTCACAAGCAGATGCTGGACATCTCTCCAGTTAAGCAATGGGCTGCAAGGAAACCAGAATATATAATTGAAAGGGATGCCTGCTATCTAAAGTCTCTAAATGAAGAAAAATACAGTTCCATAAGTAGAGCAAAGAAAAAAAAACAAAAAAAACATGTGATTTATGAAATAAGGGGGAATTAAATAAAACTGCTCACACAATTTTGAAAGTAAATTTTGGTGCTTATTCTAGGTTTGCTTTCTTGCACAAAACCCATTGCCCAGAAAATCTCCTATATGTCCAGTAAATCTGGTTTGTTGAAACACAAATGGCAAATGGTCTTTGATTTTTGCCATAAGTGTCAGTCGGCAGAACTTTTTTTTGGGGGGGTGGGGGGTGGGTTTAGAATTTTGGGGAGTTATATAACATGGATTTCATGGCATTCACGCATGGATTCTAAATGGAACCTATAACACTGCAATAATCCTAACTTCATTTTATCTTCTGCTATTTCTCATCTTTCAGAGCTAACAATTTTTAAAAGCCTTAAGTATAATAAAAACTGAATTACAATATTTAATAGTAAGATTTGAAATCATGAAATGGTCAGAAACATGACCCGAGCATTTACACTACATCAGGACCATTGGTCCAAAGAGTTTTCTTCAGTCTGGGATTGAACCTGCAATGCAGAACTGCAAATAAATGCTTTTCACCACTAAATTATGCTGGGAAATATACCAACTTTCAGGTCTGCAACATACTTTTCTTTCTACCATTTACTAGTGTAGTTGTAAGGCGACACATTGGAAGCAAAGAAGCTAGCTAGCTCTTAACTACTTTCTTTAGTGAAATGACAAGGCAAAAGGAAACTTTAAGTGCTTGGCTTATTGTATTCCATGTCAAGCAAAAGCAGAGCATTTACACCAGATCTTTAACCCTTTGCTTGATGGTTTACACCAGATAATTTTGACTGTTTCCTTGGAGGTTAATAGTATGTATAATGCTAAATGCATAATGCACCACTTTCACTTTTTCAAGCCAGTGATTCTTTGCTGGCCTCTCTGTGCTAAAGGTAGTAAAAGACAGCACCTTACTTTGCTTCTAACGCCAAAGCGATAACACCTGCCATCATTGGTGCAGAGGCAGAGGTCCCTGTATGATCATCAGTGCAGCGCTGCCGGAGGTCTGTTGTCACCTAGAAGCCACATTTAAATACACATGTAAAAAAATAAAAATAAACTGCAAATGAGTATAAGCTTCTATGTCAATCACAGCAAAAGCGAATGTCAACATCAAAGAAAGCATTCACCAGAGTTACAATATAAATGCCATTGAAAAAAAAAAAAAAAGTCATTACTTTTCTCAGAACACAGAAAACTAGAAACAGATGGTTAACTAGAATAGCCTAGAGTTAAAAATCCTACCTTAAAATTCCATTCCTGTATCATTCCAAGCATATGCCTCAACAACCCTGGTGCTACTTTGAGCAGCCAGGCTTAAAGGACCACAAAAGTTTCCATATGTATGCGGCACCCTCAGTCTGGGAGTGGAGAATTATGTGGACAATTTGTTTACATTTAAAAACCTTTATCAAGAATGGACTTATTTTAGTTTAAAACCCTCCCACAAGAATCTGCATAAATAAGGCTAATTAGTTATTAATCAATTAAACAAGTGGAAGGCAATGGATTAGAACCAATGGCTTCCCAATGAACACATTTAATAAAACAAATGCATCACTACACTAACAGTCTGGTTTTATTTGTGAAAAAATTGTTATGTACTATAGACATTTTTTTTCTTAAAACAAAATCCGATATAATAAATATAATATAAAACACAAAATCAACACTATTACGTCATATTAAGATATGCTTTGTTATATAATCAAAAGGACATTTCTGATTTAAAAAAACAAACAGAAAATCAAACAAAAAACGGTTTGTCGTACTTAACCTTGGACCCTCACCACCACAAACTATAGCCTTATCTACTGTGCCATCTGTTGCTACAGTAGCTGCTAGAATATAATTAAAAAGCCTCTAAACCTGATTCTATTATTCATTACATGAAATAGATGATTTCTATTGATCATAACTCCATGAATTCAGCCTCATTTTAAAAGGAACACACATATTCTACATATTTCTTCACCCTATAATGGTTAGACGCATATATGGTGACTTCTGGTCTTTTAATGGACATTCTTGAAGACTGCTGATTATGTGAGTCTATATCCCCTTTACAAGCTTACTATTCGGTCATGGAAAGCCATTTGAGCAGATATCCCAAACAATCCAAAGACGTGTTCTCTACATACTTGCTCAGTAAATAGTGCTACTCATCTACACATTTTGAGTAGGGATATTCAATTCAGGTTCAAACATACAACCTTTTTGTCTCTAGTCACTTTAAATTTGAATTTGCTTGTTATGTCAGCTACTCTAAGATGGCCTTTAGAACATAGCCATTGATACAGGAATTCCTTTGTTTTTCACATAACATTTTTCTGTTCTATAACAGATTCCCGTTACCAATTAGCAGCATTACATTTCCTGAAGCTGTTACAGTATTTATTATATAGCCAAGTGCTTTCTCTTATCCCCAATATTTTTTGCACATTTAAAGATCAGACATTTGGATCATTTATATTTAGTTATAAGAACATCTCACAGCGCCAACACTTGAACCTGAAATATCAGGAACATTAATTACCACGAGCATTCTGCATCCTTCCATCCAATTAGTGAGGAATAAGCCAGGATGATCCTACGACTATCATATTTAAAAGAACATACGCTGGCAATGCTGTGAAAATACTCCAGGAACAGTGAATCCTTAATTGGATGTCATTCTGGTTTCATATACACAGCAGTGTCAGATGAGAGATGGCAATCTTTTGGAGTCATTAGGGGTGGTAAAAATAAATAAAATAGGCAAAGAAATACTCCCTTGATAAAGCCACTTCTGTGCACTTGATTCTAGCTGTTCCTCACAGTGGAGGCCTGGAAAGGTGAGAGTTGCAGGGCTTTGTATGAAACCGCAAATATAATAAAGGGTATAAAAGCTGGGTCATTTTTTTTCAAAGACGTAATAACTGAAATTATTCTGCAAGGGATTTTTTTTTTATACCTATTTTAACCAGGTACTAAAAAGGCAAAAACAGTTTTAACACATTGCAAAAGAATGGAATGCCCTGTATTTGAGCTTAATCAGATTTACACTGTGCTTTCCCCAAAGCATCAACACAATATAGAAAACATTCAAACTTACAGTCTGAAGGGTGAGGTACAGGGGTGATAGCTGTATTGCGTCTATTAAGGCAGCATATACAAAGTCTAGACTGAGCACACAAATTGAACACTTAAGCACACAAAGTGAGATGTACATGCTTTTTAGCTAAAGATGATCTTTGGAACATCAAGAAACTCCCAAAACTGTACTGTATCCGCTTTAAAAAAAAAAAAAAAAAAAAAAAAGGAAGAAAAAGGGAGCACCCCCACCCAAAAAAAGCCCCCAAAGTTGGCAATGTCTCACATAACCAGGATAAAATAATCAGGATTGTAACCAGACCAAAGGGACCTTTAGTCTTATTGTAAACATTAAGCAATGTATTCAGTGAATACTCTACTCTATACAAGCATTAAATGAAAGACACCTGTACAGTGTGCAGTCAAGACCCCCTCCAGCAGTAACGGTCACTGAACTTGGTCTCAGGCAGGGGGCCATGTCAGATTGCAGCTCGCTCTTGATAGAGGTATTAAAATACAAACTTATGACCCTTAATGAGCACTTAGTTTATCATTTGGACTCCAGCGGATTCATTATTTCTCAACCCTTCTCCCTAAATAAATAACAATTTAATGAATCTTCCTTCCAAAAAGGCTTTTTCTCCGGTAGTGAAATTACCAATCTAGTGCTTGGGAGTGTAAACCACATGCCATTGCACCGTTCAAGGTTTCACTGCCCATGTGGCAGTGTGCCCAGATCAGTTGCTTATAATTCTGGCCAAGAAAGCCCTCTGGATGCTTGTGGTTACAACATTACAGAATAAACTAAATTGTACAAAATCAATTCTAGTTTGATATATTTTAATGATGTGGTTTAATTTAATAATTGTAAAACTGTTGCAATGCACATTAAAGCCGTTATAAGTAGAATGCATGAAAATGAAAAATAATGCTAATATTTAGCAACTGATGCACTTATTCTGAGCATAGTGCTACAGTGCAGATAACTGTGATAGTTATAAACAAGGAACAGGAAAAGCAAAGGTAAGTGTAAAGAGGCAAAACAAAAGCAAATAATATAACTAAACTATGTTCACTCTAAATGTTTGCTTGTTTTCCTGTGCAAGTGCCCTCATGAACAAGTCATGTTCCTCATGTGACTAAGGCTGTGGGAGGGAGGCATTACCCCTTGTGTTACATACACATTGCTACACATTTTTGTGCTGTTGTGTAGTATTTTAGTAGCTAGTGAGGAGAAATCCTTTGCGACTTTGGAAACCATTTGTGTCTAAATTCATAAATCGTCACATAAGAATACTTTGCAACAGGTAATAAAAAGGGATATCTAACTTTCCTGGATTCTGAATCTGAAAGGGGAATCCGTAGTGTATGCAAACATTTTAGCATGGAAAAACAAAAAGAAAATAATTAACAAACTTACCCTAAATCTCTTTAGTTTTATAAAGCAACGGTTTGTAAAGTTAACATCCCTGAAAATCCCCTTTACATCACAATTTTTAATATTTTATTTACATTTTACAGACTCTGCCTTCACACCCATCTCCACCCCAAACATGCTTATGAGGCTTGGTTAGAATAGTGGCAAACCTGCAATGTACTGCATTAAAGTAAAAAAAAAAAAAACAAGTGGTTAATGGACAAGTTCAGTGTTTGTACCATCCTACTCCTCCATGCACACTGACACGCAGGAGGTATTGCATAATAGCTCTGCCTCACTTCTAGCCTACAAAGGTCTCCTACTCGCTAAGGCCCTGAAAGGACCATAAAACCACTCATCACAACACAAGCTCCTATTGCTATTTATTGGTCCCCAGAAAGGCCAGCTATGATCCCACCTTCCCATATTTGGATGGTAAGAAAAAAAAAACAGTGTCTCTTGCCTCAATATGCAAGGTATGCTTTATAGGAGTGTAATAAGTCTGAGTTTTTTTTTCTTTTTAATAGGTTATTGTCAGAACCTGTATGATGAATAGGAGATGATAGGAGCCTATTCCCAAAACCACAGGTGTGCAGGTTTGTTTTACCTCTGTACAGACGGAAGAACTTTCAGCCCCTAGGTAAGACTGGTCTTGTATACAAATCTTTCTAAGTTCTGAAAATAACTTACTCCAGGAACCGGCATTAATAACGAAATTCACACAATTATGTAAACCAGTTAACATCTTTATTACTGAAACCATCAGACATATTTATACCACATTCTAGCAACAGACCAATCAATTCAAAATGTGCATCCATGGTTACACCCAATCCTAGCTCACATTATCAGCCCTGCCTGCCAGTCTAAGACAATCACCCATTGTTTGCCCCCTACCAAGAATACAGCAGTGGAAAGGAAAATTACATACAATAGGCCTAGAGAGATCAGTCTGAGGCTTATGATACATAAAGATAGATACTGGTGTCATGTGACTCCTAGGGGTCAATTATCTCCCGAATCTTGTTAAGGGACTAGTCCATTACTATGAAATTTGGGCATACAATATTTGCCTTGTAAGTGCTATCCCTCCCCAAAAGCACAACAGACATACATCCCATCACACCATCATGTTCATATGCACACCCCAACTATAAACATGGGTACCATAGTATGGGCCTAGTGGTACCCAGGCAACTTTAAACAGGCATAACAAGGAACAAATAAATCACAATATCCCCAATTTTAACGCATCTCAGTGGGCCTCTTGCACAATAAGCCTATCTTATAAGGCTGAGGACAGTCTGTAAAGTATTGCACAGCTGGTGCCTTGGCATGCTTTAGCCATGACAGTTTTGGTCTTTTTTTGTGCCTGTATATTTGAATATCAATATTCTGCCTTTTCTAGATTACCATTTATTTTTCAATCAGAGGGTACTTTTAGAGCGTTCCTTATATACAGTAGGTTCTTTACATACAAACTTGTACTAAAGGCTTTTACACAAGTACCCTTAAAATCAAATATTCTGTAGTAGAAATGCATCTGACATTATTAAAATATCTCCAATCGAAATTTAAAAATCATTTAGACTTACACTCTGAAACAATCTGATATGTTGGAGATTAGTTTAATCAAATTGGAACATTGATGCATGTAGTATGAGAATGTTAAGAATTAAAATATACCAGGTTTTAGTAATAAATATCAATCTAGAGATTGCACATTGTCTTCTAGGATTACCACTTTCCTTAAAACTAAAAATATACGATTATTCTGGCAGACCTTACATATGCTACTACATGTCAACACCCAACAAAAAGATTCACCTTTCCATCTTATTCACAGAATTAATAGAAAAATTGTCAAGTAGCTTAAACAATGGGGTAGACAATTTAAAAAGATTTGAGCAGCATGGCGTCACTAAACATGTGCTAAGGAAACGATTCCCTATTTAGATCAAAGTGGAGACATTGAAGAAAGGCAACTATGAAGAGAACAGTATGAGAATATTTGAGATCCACATTAGACAAAGGCATATATGATAAAGGGAAATTTGAATTACTTATTTTAAAATTATGGTTTTGTTAAAAAAATAGTTAGCTTTTACTTTTATAAAATATTCCAGCCACAATATAAATTACATAATTCATAAAGAAAAATGATAGATTATACACACAAACACACACATTTAGAGCAGAACAATCTTTTAGACCTACAGCAGTGGTGGAGCAACATGGTGGTAGGGAAACAAATGCACATGTGCACCCAGAAGGAGGCTAATGAGTTTGCACCTCTGGGCACCAGATATGTAAATCCAACGCTGGTAACACTAGAGCCCATACACCAAGCTTGACTGCATTTCTATGCACAGCAAACACACTTGTCCCCAGGATTTTTTTCTATACTACTTTGTGTAGCTGTGGAGGAACTAAACAGAGCATATTTTCAGAATCACAGTAATTAAAAGATGAATGACTTTCATTACTCTCAATATACTTAGAAAGTTTCATTAAAAAAAATATTGAATCGCTCTAACAGCTTCTTTTTGTAGTGGTGCACAGCTGCATGACAAGATAATGGTTTGTATAGGGACTAAAAATGGTCCCACTACATGTCTTTGTAGGTTAAATATTAGAAAGATTAAACTAAAATATCCATAGTTATAGTAGCTGTGCACTGGGATTTGTCGGATTGCTGCATATTAAGTCACTTTATCAGGAGTGCTGGCATTTACTATTTAACAGTTTGACATTTGGGATTTTGAACTTCGAGAGATATTATGATGCATAAAGGCTTTGACTAAAGCATCATGAACTGCATTTAAAGAAAAATAAAATACCAGCGGTAAGTTTTTAAATATATACTTAAACATCTCTTCCTTGTAGGTCAAAGGGAAACTAGCACAATGAATTGGATAGTTTTATAGCAGGGAGTTTATGGGCTCATAAGGCATACTTTAAATTGCTTATAACACTTTGGAATTACTGCTTATTCTGGAGCATCAAGAGGAACACAAACTATCCTCAGATTGAAATCGCTGGTTAGATTTTTAAACTATGATAATCTTATTACACTGTACGAACATAAGATAGCTTGTCTTTAAACGGAAGTAATACACATGCATTTTCCTATTTTTATTGTGTCATTTATTATTCAGTCCATAATTTCTGTATTGTCAGATTTTTGTACTTCTATTAAGTGCTCAATGCAATATGACACTCAAATTAACACGGACTCTTCCAAAAAAGTTACCTTAAGCTATACAAGTACATCGCAGATAACCTTGAGTTTTTGTGCAGCATCATGCACCAGTTTAATACAGTGGAAGAGAACAGTCGTATTAGAGCCCTTTGCCCTTCTTGCCTAATAAATTATTCCCATTTACTCCAGGCCACTGCTAGTAGTAAATTATTCTATTTAAAAAGGCGATCTGACTGCTTGACCATCGACATACATTTTTGGATTTTTTTTATGCACTTCTACATGCACTTACCTCGTATATGGAATTTGTAAGGGGTCCTCAAATTTATTTTGCACCAGGGCCCTCCATTCACTAGTTACATCATGTTCATGCAACATCATGGAAATAGATAAAGACTTTGTAACATGTGTTGCTACTATACATACAAGGAATTTCTACAGAACGACTTACTATTTTCCTTTCGTAGAAGGCTCCACTGCTGTATGTTGTTGCGAGCGTAGAGGCACATTCTTCCAAATACCATGGTTTGTACCCATTCTCTGTGGTGCTGCTGATTGAGATTGTAAATATGCTGTTGGTGTATCCATCACAAGAGCAGTAATCTCCTTCTCTACCACCATTCCCAGACGCCCAGACAAAGATGGACCCAAGTCCTTTGCGGCCCTGTAATCCAATATAACATTTGCTTTTCAGGTTGGTTATTTCTTTAATTGAACATGTAACCTAGTAAACCTTTGTTTAGCAAACAGTGGGAGCAAACAGAATAACCCTCAAAGTACCAAACATGATAAAATAACATGCTGACCAAACTGGGCATCCAAAGGGAAGCAAGAGTGATCAGTATGTGCTGGTATATAAGGGGGCATGAGGAGAAATTACTCCAACCCTTGTACCTATAAAAAAAAAAAAAAAAGACTAATATATACACACACACACACTTTCTTTTACCCCCTGTCATGCCCAGGGCTCGACTGGACTGTTCAGGACTATGGCTTTGGCCTGAACTGGGAATAAGTTATCCTGTTTATAGTTAAAGTTGTATTTTTTATTGCTTATGTTTAAAATAGGATTACACTGTTATACTGTATGTATGTTGGTTTATGTATTATGTTTCATGTTATAGGAATTATTGTGAACAGATTAGCTTGTCTGCAGGCTATTGCACCAGCCTATTATCAACAGATAACAACATTGTAACAACTCAATCAGCCCACCTAAATATAATCAACAGGAGGAGGTTAACGATCTGATTTCATCAGAGGTACAGGGTTTTCAAAGTAAGCAAGGGGCAGCCTATTTAGGGATGGGGCTTACTGATTGGCCAGCCTGTGCCAGAAATTTTTATAAAATGTGCCAGTTAAAGCTATGGTATCTGAACTTACATAAACAAGGTGTAAGTGTCATTCTGTGCATTAATCCTAAATCTAAGGGATTATATGGTGTTCCTGATATTCTGGTCTGCTGAAGGAAACTCCTGGGCATGGTTCCTGTGTATGGTCCATCTTTTGCTATCAGATGTGTACAAGGACCACGCGATTCTGCTGGATAGGTTTGAACTAGGTAGATCGTGACACCCCCTCTCCCTGTGGCTGCAGTAAGAGGGTGGAGGTGCATCCCCTTGATCCCACTTTAACCAGTGAACTCCCCCTCTCCACCCATGTAACCTGCCTGTGATCTACTCCACCCATTTACACATTCAATCTCCTTTTCTAACCTCTTTACCTACAGGATCTCCATCAATCCCTATTTAACCCCTTCCTCTTCTGAAACTCCGAAGAGAGGAGGAACAAAATAAAATAAAAAAAGGGATATGTGGAAGAGATGAGCAGAAAAGTGGAAGACATGGGGAATGGGGAGTTGGCGGCACTCCCTGGCCCCAAATTTGAGGTAGGTTAGGGAATATATAGAGGATTTAATGGTATAAAATAGATATTAAGAGGGAAGAGGAGAGATGATGGCTAGTGGATGGGGAGAGTGTAGAAGGCGAAGTTGGATGAGGAAAGAACAGGGATGGGGGAGCAGAGTTTGAGATTATTATGCAGTAAGATGGGAGAGAGTGGGAGGAGAATAGTGGGGAGAGGAATACTATGAAGAGGCTGAGGGGAGATTTTTTGTAAAATTCGAAATCTTTTGTAAATATATAAATGCTGGCTTTCAGTAAGAACTATTGTCTGGAATAGTTTTAGGGAATATTTGGGGCTTTTTTGGATTCTCTAGCACCTGTACTTGTAGGCAACATAAACATTTGTAGGTTTGTGTTAATGTACAGGGGTAGACTAGCTTTTCTAGTTACATTGTTTTTATATTATGCTTATCAAGTTATGAATGCTTCTGTGCAGTTGTCCTTTAAGGTACAGGATTGGTCAAAAAATAAAGTAATGATACAAAGATGTATGAATATGCTTGAGAGATTCAGTGCATTTTGTGATTAGCTAAAGCTTCACTAATGGTATTTTTTTTTAGAAAAAGTACAAGGTACCAAAGAAATTAGTTTTTTACTTGTTATTTTCTTTCCTGTATTTCATACAGGCAACATTACAAATATATCAATAGAAAGCTTTATTTCTACTAAAATTATACAAATAAGCTGACAACCGCCCTAACCAGAGGAATAGGAAAATATTGCAAATGTGCCCAGCCTCTTGAGTAAGGAAGATGTGCAACACCTGGCACTGAATTGATTAGAGCCTTCCTGGGCAGTTCTTAATTTTATATAAAATATATTAGTTCAAATTGAACTCGCAGATTTGACCCCGTAAATGTTATAAAACTTTCAGTCACTTGTAGGAGACAGACAGATTCTCAGCTTCTGGATCATTCCCCTTCCTTGCTCCATCTATTCTGACCTGTAAGCTGCCATCTTTGTCAGCTGCAGCATTGAATTTTGTGAGCAAAGGACCCTCTCACGGGATTAGTGTTTTTGCAATTTCTAACAGCATGTTACTATCAACTTGATAGTGATGATGCTGGTAGTATGAATCCCTTTGCCTGTGAGATGGCAGCATGCAGGAGAAAACAGAGTGAAAAGGGGCAAAGTAAACTGAGAAATTGTTTCACTGTGGTTATTGTAGTAAAGGGAATGTAAATTGTATATGAAAATTACATAGAGGAAGATCAAATTCGTTTAATACACTTGTTAAAGAATAGTATATATGAAACAAAGTTTTGCCTAAAGAGTGCCATTAATCCATTAGAGGTAAGCATTGCCACTTGTGCTCTAAAGGACCACTGCAGTGTAGGAAAACTTTACATTTGTTAAGTATGTAATAAACTAGCGCTAGCAACATCGGGCTTTAAAAATAAAAATAGAGTCTCATTTGTGAAGATTGTATAAAGATACATCCTTTTGGCTTCAGCACTTTTTAACTGGAGACAGAGCATGGGCTTTTCTACTTAATGAGAGAGGGAGCACAATTTGTAATATCATTGGAGCTTTCAGTAACTTACCCCCTTGAATAGCTCATGCTCAGAAGCAATTGCACGGTGCTCCTGCAGAAATGCACAGGTGTGCTGGTTTAAAATAAGAATGATCATATATTCACTATTATTTGGAGGTTAGTACAGTAGTAGATTTTTCAGCCATGCTTGAGTAACACTTCTTATTAAAAAAAAACAAATATGCAGAATCACACACAAAAAATTGGACAGGTATGATAATGGAGTCGCAGAATTGTGAAGTGCAAACATCACATATTATAATTGTCAGACTACGATACGTAACTCTTTGCGTGGTGCGTACGTACTTCAGCGCTCATCGCCTGCGAGTCTCGCATAGCGAGCTGAGCCATTAACTCACAGCACTAAAACTTGCAGCACTTGGTTAATGAGCACCGAAGACGCTCATTGCTTGCGAGCCTTGCAAACCGAGGCGAGCAGAGGAGACAATGAAACACTTGGGACAGCCTCCAAACACTTAGGAAACACAGGCTCGCCTTAGGTTGCAAGCACTTGATGAACTCGGGACTTTGAAAAAAAAATAAAAAAATACGAGATCGAAAAAATACAAAGTTAACGGCTGAACCGCGAAATTTAAAAAAAAAAGAAATACAACAAAAACATCACAGCACAGGGAACAGCCAGGACGTCTGGGACTGAAGTGGAATGCAAATTTAAGTATTTCGGCGAGTTTCAGCACTCGAAAATCAGTTAAGCGAGAAACAAAATGTCGGACCAAAAAAATGAGGCTACACGACCCTGGACCGCGCAAAACACCGCCACACAGTAACCTACGAGGTACAAAATACACTATTACAAAGGACAGCAAATGCTTGCGAACCACGTAGCACAGACAAACTATGCTATTTCACAATCCTAAGTTGCCACTAACATGACGCATCTAAGGTAGCCCTTTATACAAATAAAGTGACGGTTTGCCCTGCGCACGCAACCTATTTCTAATGCACATTCATAAAACTATATCCTCAGGCCAGCAACAGTCCCACTGGACATTATATGCTACAGGACAATAAAAAGAGATTGTTACATCTTCAGGCTATTGATTGTTACATATATCAATTAGAAAAAGGTAAACTATATTACTTTATTATTCATTTCATTAATTAGTATTTAAAAAATACTAGAGATGAGCAAAAGGACACGAGGAGAGGTTCGCAATGAGCGTCAAAGGTCCTTAGAGTATTAAAAGCTTAACATTTGTGTGCCAAACAGCATTGCCATGGCTTCAAATTTTATTGACTTATTTTTTGACGAGCAAGTCGCTAGTATAGTAATAAAAAGGGACTCTTTGGGAAATTAATCACTATATATGTTTTGAACAAAAAAACAATCCTGTAGATAATACCTGCAAACCACTGTATAGGTACACCGTCTTGCCTTTAATTTTCAAAATGTCAAAAATACTTTCTTGTATTAGCACGTATATTTGCCTCTGTATGAAGACTGCACAATCTGTAATGCATACATTCGAATTAATAGAGACAGTCTTTCAATTGAATTCCAAATTGTGTTAAAGAATCCAAAACTACACAAAATATGTTCTTGTAGCCAAGCAACATATTCAAAAGCACATCTTGCCTAGTTATTGAATGTTTTTTTTTTTTTTTTTTTTTTTTTTTTTTAACACCTACTAATGAGAATGTCAAATGCAGAATGGACAGTGATCATTAATTTAAAACCATCAACTGCCTAAAGTGCCGATCACAAATAATCTCAACACTATATCTCTACTTTATACTTTATAAAGACTTATCATTCAACACTCTCCTACACAAAGCAATGCACTGTGTATTTCTATCCAAACCAATTTTATATTCAAAGTCCCCAGGGAAGAGGGAGGGAAGTCCTGGTGCCTGGTGGCATCTAGCCAGCACAGTACTGGAAGCATACCAGCCTCGCACAGCTGCAACTGTGTGCACTCCATTGAGAGATGAAGGTTGGGGGATATGCGGATGGCTTCTCCAGCACGTGGGCTAATAACCAGGATGGGCAGCTCCCAAGATGTCTTATCACATCACAACTTTGCTGCATGTGAGAAAGTAGGGGAACAGCTGACACACTAACACCCTAACCATATGGATGTATGTAACGGAAAAAACATGATTCATTACATCATAACATCTCAGCGGCAAACAGCTGATTACCAAGCTCTACACAGGCAATTTAAACATTTCCAAGGATACCTAACTACTCTTAATGACCTCTTGCTCAGTTTGCATCTCTACTTGAATAATTTGTCAACCAAGTACATTGGGTTAAGCAAAAGCTTGAAAGCTATACTTCCATAGAGATATCATTGTCTTTTCATATATCTTACATTGGACCAGGGGCCACGTTGTGTTATATAACAAAGGGAAACTGTCTAACCAGTTAAAAAAAAAAAAAAAAAACTGCTCAACTCAGTGCAACAATAGTAAATGGTATTAGAATACAAGCCCAAGTCCACAATGGATATTAAGATATTTGCAGACTTTACTACATATGTAAACCAATCATATTAAAGTGACATTCACCATGATTTCTTCAAAGCTTAAATAAAGGATTGCAATTTTTTTTAATTTGATGACGGAGGATATGTTTTACATTTTTTGTGAAATCTCAAAAAAAAAAAAAAATTTAAATGTAAAAGAAATGAAGAATCTTCTCTACAGGAAAGATACTGCAAAGGCATATTTTTTTGGTCTTGTAAGAGCATATGTCAGCATCCCTGAGAAAATTCATAAAATAGTACAAAAAATGTGCCGACTCAAAAAACTATTTACAACAAATTTGGTTAGGATAGTTAAAAATAAATAAGGCTTCCTTCTCAAGTAATGTTTTAAACCTAAACATAGATTGATACACATTTTAACGTCAGTGTTCAACCCTTCATTTTAAAGTCGTGCAGAATTAATGGTGACCATATCTGTGTCCACACCATTGTTTACTCAATCCCAGTTATTTCTATAGTATGGGTACAGCCCATACCAGTGTATAGGCAGTATTAAAATATATGTGTTTTGTCTCAGAGGGGTTATGTTTAGCCCTTAGGAAAATGATTGCTTTTTAGTGTGATAGAGAGCAGACATTGTGTATTTAATATTTCTGCAGACACTCAGGGGTCACTGGGCATGACAACTTCATTACCTTCTTAATGCCATCTTCAAAAGCCTTTTTTGCCAGAGGCCCTGGCCCATCCACTGTCTTCCCATCATCATCTGGGCCCCAGCTTGCACTGTAAATGTCAATGTAGTCCGGCCGGATACCCAGTGATTTTGCCTCCACAACATCTGTTACATCCCCATCTAACATGCGGATTCCTGAAGAAAAAAGAACACAGGTCCATGTACACAATCTGATCCAGTATTGTTAGACAAACTTTGGAAGGAATACCAAATACACCAGAAAGTAGAGTTACTAACATCTAGCAATTCCTCTTACAGCCAAAGCATAAACATTAAAATGGGGACGACTTACACAACAGAATAAGACCACAGGATGACTGCTGCCCCCCCCCCCCCTCCCCCCCCCAAAAAAAAAAGATCAGGGGGAAAAACACATTTTTTTCATTGCCTATTTAAAATATGGAGGTCACTTTATGGGCTTCAAACCTCTCTTCATTGCCACCAACCGGTCAGAATAAAGTGCATGCACTTTTGTGACTAGCACTTGTTAAAAAAATAAATAAAAGCTGAATATTTGAATACAAACTTAGGTTGCCAAGGAGGTTTTTAATGGGACAAGGTAAATTAAGGCTCAATACAGAGGTTCTAAATTTAGTATAAAAATTAGTCAAGTACTTTATCAGATTCATTTAAAAAGTGCATTATTGCAGTAAACTTTTAATTGTAACTTCTGCTAGTCAGTCCTTTGCATTTGCTTTTATCTTTGTTCTACAATGTAAATAGGAATGCTTGCCAACACTACTCCCTGGGTGTTTCTAGGTGACCAAAAGAAAATGCTAGAATATATCTGGACACAGGGAATAATCAACAATGATTATAGGCTAGTGCAAGGATAAAAACAACTGCTAAGGTGATCAGAAAGGCTGACTGAAACTAAACTTCAATGCTTACTGTAAGAAAATGCATTTTAACTTTCAAAAAAAAGTTTCAAATGTTTTACCATCCCTAATGGCACCTTTTCATTAGAAGATAAAGGCACACTTTAAATTTACCTCTATTTCGTTCATACTATTTAGTACTTGTTTATAAAATATTTTATTGCAGTCCATGCATTCCATCATTACCTCCCTCATTTTATCACGCTGAGCAACTGTCTTATAATTTCTCCTGAATGTGAACAGTAAACGTTGCAGGTAAGATATCACAAGCCCATAAATAAAACATGTGAAAATCATTAAATTGTTACAACACACATTTGTCTTACATGCATTTAAAAGACAATGTTTTAAAGCACCACAGGAGGCTTTATTTGTACATAAAATCCAAAGTATGCCATGGTTAAAGAACTAATATAGAGGTCATACAATATGGCTTCATTAGTTTTACTGATTAACAGGGAGTCACATATGAAGAAAAAAAATGTAACATTTAAAAAAAAAAAAAAAAAAAAAAAACAGCTTACATTTGAATTTTATTGTAGAGGGCTCAGGTACACCTGCTTCTCTCCACATTCTATCACATGTCCAGGGGGTGGGAGCAGATATACCCAAGAGACCTTTAGAGTCCCCACAGACTTGTGCATTTGCCTGCAGTGGCCTGGGGTGTAGAAAGACTATTTGGACAGCTTCCTGGGCAGTTAGTCCATCACTATAGGGAGAACAGCTGTAGCTGAAACAGATTTTATTGCTAATCAATAATTAAACAAATCTAGCCCCTACTTTATTGTATGTATTGTTCGACAGTAGTCCTTTTAGTATCTTGCAAATGTGAGCTGAAATTCAATTTAATGTTAACACTTGACAGACTAAAGGGTCAACTCCATTATGAGGGTACTAGGGAGAAAATTCCTCCCTGTAGATTGATTGCAGCCAACACCCTCAAACTAGAATTTGTCAGAACAAAATATCAGCATCAGTTCCTTTGTTGTCTTTAAGACCAATTCAAGCTCAACCTGGTCTTTACTGAGGACAGCAAATAGGCCTGTTTTAAACACATAGAAGTTTTTTTTTTAGGAGCTTGAGACTTGCTCTACCAGCTTGAGTAGTGGCTAGTCATGTGTAATGCAGTGATCATGGCCAGGAAACCCTGAATGGCAACCAAACTTCTCTAAAATCATAGTTGAGAACCATGCTGTTGGGTAAGAGTCAGGAGGCACATTCCATCTACCTAAAGAGATATCCCAGGCATGCTTAAATATTTTAAAATGTTAATGTCACTTCTAGTGCTGGACTGTATACCTAACTTGCTTTTAAAAGACTTCTGTACATAAGAAAAAAAGGACACCACACTACTTGTTATTTTTATTTTTTTAAACGCACATTTATATGCTTTGTGTGACCTTTGAGTTTAAATATTGCTATTATCTCAGCTGAACAAACTTAAATCGTATGATGATCATTTCAAGAAACGGAGGGCATTATACGGTGACCAATAATAAGAGCATATGCAGCCTGGCTTTCCTATGCACCATTTCCCATTGCTATTTATGATGGTACAAATACAAGCAGTGGCAACCAGTGATTACTGTATTGGCCTGAATATAAGCTGCAACCGCATGCAAGCCTCTGCTGCGAAATTCAAAGGAAATAAAATAAATTATATATATAAAACACCCTAATATAAACCGCACCCTTAAAATTGGAGTCAAAAGTCAAAAGTCAATTAGATTAAGGGAATAAAATAGTGATTTTATATTACCACACACGGTTATCTAGTTTTTGGAAAGCATACCAGCAGGTTATCAATAGTAACGCAAGGTGACATCATACGTAAGGTAGCAAGGAAACTTTTTAGGTCAGGTAACACATTTTATTGTAATTGGCCTATTCACGGTCATCACTGTTGACATTTTTGACTTTGCTACCAGTATTCACTTACTCACAGTTTTCTTCACTTTCCTCCCATAGTAAGTTGTCCTCGCGACCATCCAGTGAAATGGACTCGCAGCATTTTTTTTTAACCCCCTGATGATGGACTTTGATATTCTTGACGATAAAGTGATAATCCATTGGCACAGAAGTGTAACTGAATGCATCTTCATTTTGCCAGACTGTGTGAGAGCATTATCCCCTTCCCAAAGGGAATCTGAATATGGTTTTCAGAGGGGGTCTTTGAACGGCTTGTTCACAACGACATCAAGCAATTGTAGCTTTGAAGTCATGCCACAGGGAATAAAGGAGGAGCTATGTCTTCTGTACAGCAAGTTTATTCTTCACTTCAGGAGTGAGATGACCCTTAAAAGCATCTAAAACTAGATTGGCTCTCCGTGAGCAATGCTTCAGGGTCTACAATTCCAAACTACAGACAGCCTTCAGTTCCGTCATCCAGCCTTTTTCCCTGGCAACGAATCACTAAGCTCTCAGGAATGTTTTCTTTGGGCAAAGTTTTTAGCTTCAGAACATAGGGGGTAACTTTCCTCAGTCAGCAGTAACAGCCAACATCACCGTTACTCTACGTTTTTCATTGCTGGCCCCTTTCTGGTCTACTGTCACATTGCTTGGCATGTCGAAAAATACGGGCGTCTCGTCTGCATTGCCAATCTGGTGTAATTGGTATGAGTGACGATGCTGCAATTGGATGCCATACCGCTGGAAATTAGTATCTCCTCAAAATCTGCTGGCAGTTTCTGTGCAAATTAAATACTTCTTCGAAAAGCGAGACCATTTGTCCTCATAAAATCAACAGCACCAACCAATACTCACATGGAATTCCCTCTTCTGTATTTTTAAGGTTCTTGCAATTTCCAAGGCCTTCAGTTGAATTTCTTCTCGTTAAATAGGCATTCCATCTTTTGGTTCCCGGAATTGTTCAATTCCTGCTCTGAAGCAACGCAACGTTGCCTCTGTTGCTTGTGCTTTTAGCATAATTAACAACTGCAAATTTGAAACTTGCATCATGACTACTACGCCTTATTCCTAGGATTGAGTGATGCTTTTCTTTAAGTGATCAGCCATAACTGTGAGAAACAAGCTTTCTAATGCGTACTGTATCTATAGTAGCTTATTTTGCAAGTTACATGCCAAAAATCGTAGCTCACAATACGTTAGAAGAATTGCTAATACCGCAAATCGCTATTCAATTGCTACAATTCCACAGTCTCAAGCCCGCACATCAGCAATCATTTTACGGCCGCGAATATAAGCCGCACCCATAATTTCCAAGCTCGGCAATCGGGAAAAAAGCAACTTATGGTAGTTAAAAATAATTTAATTCTTCTGGGATTGTCATTTTTAAGTGTAAAGCTTTACACTTAGACTGTCGCCTTAAAACTAAAACTTGAAGATCATAGTAAAGTTGGACATATTTTGCGGTCACACTACAATGACTTGCAGAAAATATTCCTTCCTGGAGATGCACTGTATACAAGAATTGTCAGTGCACAAGATTTCTGGCAAAAAGCTGTGAAGTTTTTAACTGGCTTTACAAAATATAGCATTTCAACTACTTGTGTTTCATAACTAAAAGTTCAACAATAAAGAGTTCCCTTTTATAGAGCTTATAGAAATACAAAGGTAAGTTTTGAAATCTCTCAAATAAAAGAATGAAAAAATATTACAGACTGCAGACTTGTAAGAGTTTGTACACCTTTATTGCGCACACATAGTAGAACATGTGGGATGTTTGACAGTGAGTGCATATGAAGAATGGATTTTCTGTGCAGTATCAAGCCAGGTGATAAAGGGAATCAATGGGAAAGGGCTTGATGTATGAAACATGCCAATGGACTCCTATGTGAACTAAGTTTCACTAACGTCTATAAAACTAAAGTGCTGCTATCAATTTCTTCACTTTGCATCTTCTATCCAGCACTGCATCAGATTGTGCACCAAATTTTTTTTTGCCTGGAGTACCATTTACTATTTTACATAATTTAAATATACACAAAATTACCAATAACATTTTTTCACATTTATAAAGTCAAACTAAAAGCATTAAAAACACATTTCACAGACCACAATTGCAAAATATAGACTGACCACAGGCCTGATTCCAACTTTAGACATTAATCTACAATGGCAATGGTGACTAGTAATGCTGGAGTCTTCCAGGAGCAATCATACAATTATGTTTGTGCCAGGTTTGGCAGAGATTACCTAGTTTCAGCACCAGCATGTAAACCTGGTGCAGGCAATAGCGTTCTGCCAGATCTCTCTCAAGATCAATAATGAATAGCAGTGAACAGCAACTCATCTGAGTGTGACTAACGACTGCTCTCCCCTGCTATACTTTCCAGATCATTGCAACTCAAGGAGCAGCTGACGCACAACAGACATTTCCAGCTGCATGTCCGCACTCCCATGGAAGCAAAGGAATACTCTAATTGCGCGTATACATAATAAGCTTGCCACATCTGGACAGCTTTACTCAACAGCACAGATTAACTTTGAAAGTGTGAAATTTATGTTTATAAGATCAGGGAACTGTAAAACATGGCTATAATTGTGACCTATCCTTGATTGTTTCAACTTTGGAATCCTTACTTAAGTCATACATAAATCTCCCAGAAGAGGACGACCTGACTATTCACTTGCCCTATTGTTAATTTGTATATATGTTTATCCAAACCAAAGATTATTTTTTTAAATCTTTTTTTAAACGTGGTATAGGTCTCATTTAGTAAGGCCTACAATATACAACTTCAAACTATAACCTGAAAGGAAAAAAATGATTATGAAATATATATACAGTATATATATGCAAATACACACAAATATTTAAACCATAATATAATGAAAATCCCTGGGACCTCAAAAGGGAGTCTTCCTACCTGGAATACTCTTTCAAATGTAGGGATGCCCTAATTTTTAACTATATGCCCTAAACTAAAAAAAGATAGCTGAAACAAAATAAAAAATATGTTGCAGAATTTAATAAAATAACATTTTTGAAAGTATTATTCTGTTTTGTTCACAATTGCAATGGGACACTCAATTTTGCTCAAGCTTTAGAGAAAGATGTAAGGTTTTTACTTTTCACCTTCATAGTGTCATAGGTTTTAATTATAAACATAAAAGTCTAAGTTTCAACAACTTTTACATGCACTTCAAAAAAGGATTGTTTTGTTTTATTTGTTTAAAATGATGAATGGTAGAAGGTAAACACTATCGGAGTGAAGCTTAGGCTTCATTAATAATGTCTCATGTACATCATAAGCATTACTGATCTACCTGACAAGCAAAACATCCTAAATAATTTTTGAAAGAGCTCTCATCGCCAGTCTACATGCTTCAAACCAATATTCCTGTGTGAGGGCACAGAAACCGCCAGCGGATTTTGAGCGTAATGTACAGTCTATCAATCCTCCTTACCTCCAATCCTGGCATTGTACGCAATGCCCACAATGCAGTACGAGTTATTGGCAGATGCAGCCACTTCACCAGCACAGCGAGTTCCATGTCTAAGAGTAAGAATAAAACAGTAGTTAAATGGCAAAACTCACTTGTATTTATATGCATTTTCAGCATAAAGTCTGCTATATGTGCTCTGCACCATTCGATAGAGGGTAAAAAATCATAGTGAAAATGGGTTTTAATTTAGAAAATTATTGGAGTTATGATCAGTTGAAGTCTGGTGGTTTTAGTGGGTTAACGTGCCTGAATGAGTAGTGGTGAGTTTGGATGTGTGGGGGAGTGTGAATTTAGTTTAGCTATTACACAGTTTTTAAAGCAGAGAGCATTGGGGCAGCTTTAAGGGCTAAACTACATTTTTTTTAAAAATCGATCAAGAATTGGTTTAGATATTGCTATTCTAAACACATTTTCTACATGATTTTCCACCCTCAAACTGATGGTGCAGAGCACATATGGTCACTTTTGTGATCCTTTGTGTCAGGCTAAGGCTGGAATGCAGTACCAGGGCTTGCAAAGTTTGCAAAAATAGTTAAAATAAAGCATGCAAATCAGTATGTAAATCCTTATTTGCAAAATGTAATTCTGTGCTACAAATTTTCTGCAATGCAATTCTCTATACAATACTATTGGCATTTAACTATCACTATTACTAGAAACAATAGTACCCATAATTTTTACTTCATTGAAAAGCTAGGGCTGCAATGATTAACTCTTCCTGGTAATGTAAGACTGGCTGCAGAGCTCCCTGAAAAAGAGTGAGAACCAACATATTTGAAGGAAAATATAGTTCTAGATAAAAGATACAGCTGCAGACATCAGGACTTGTTTAGACTATGAACCAAACAAGAAGCGGCTATTCTTACTGTGCGGCAGAAAAGAACATAGTCCATTAGGATAGAAAGAGGCAATGCTACAGCTGTCCAAAGTCAACTAATGATCATAACCTGTAAAGGTTAACCTAAATATCTATTTACTGTAAAGCACCATAAAGGATCAATGCAATGCATTAACATCGACATGAGTTTATTAGGTATTTATAAAATTGATATTCAATTTAAAAACAAAAATATTCAACATTGAATTTTGAAACGAAGTTTAGACTCCGTGTTTGATACTACAAAAAGCCTGAACCCTGAGTACTAACAACAGTCTATATAGGCTGGAGCCTTAATGTATCACGTTTCCCAAGGCAATGAGCTATTGTGACTATCAATAATGGTCTATTCTCATGACTGAAACATGTCAGACTATATGCCGCCCCTCTTAACAGTTTAAAGTAGATATAATATTGCTATCAAATTGTATTAATGATCAATGCAAAATTAAAATAACTATACCCTCCTAAATGCTTTGAAGCCAATAGACCAGAAAAATCAGAGTTTTGGATATATTAGTAGCTCAGTTGCTAAACTATAAAATATATAATGCTTAGTAGTAAAAAGGGCTGTCCTTATTGTCCCAGAATCCATTGCACTTTAATCTGAGAAATTGGTAGTAATCAGCATTTACCACTGCAAAATATCGCTCAATTATACAAATCATTTGTAGAAATAAAACATGACTACTTTCCAGATCCCTACTATCATCCATCTGTTCACACTCAGAAAACAAACATATTAAAGGATTTAGAAACATTGAAGCCTTCATGCTTTGAAATGCTCACACGTTGTGAGAACAGTAGAGAAAACAAGCTTCAGAGGATGCTCTCCTTTGAGCAGTCCAGATTTCTTTCTAATTTCTAATGGATTCCAGTAAAGAATTGAGTAGATCTGGCAAGTCCAGAAAAAGTAATTGGTTAATAGAATGAGTGGAATTGCTTGATAATGGAGCCCGAGTTAAAGGAACCTGGAACTATTTTGTTTCACAAAGAGAACATGTTTTAAACTTTGTAAAACTTTTCATGAAAAAAACACTAGCACATTTCTGTTTAAATGTCAAACCGGAAACATGGGCAGCATACTTTAGTCTGTAGATCTTGTTGGCTGACAGTGTGCAAACCCCCAAGAGCAATTTATCTCAATACAATGTGTGTAGATCATCTAATAATAATTTTAAAAAAGCACCCTGACATGAAATAGAATCTTTATTGAATCAAAAAGAAGGTTTTGAGATCCCTTTAAGTATTTAAAGCATTTTCTGAAAAGATATTCAGGCCCTGCTAATAACTAAATCTAAAGCAATTCTCAGAGGGTTATACAGGAAGAGCATGCCTAAATTGCCTAAATTGACTGTTATTATACATAATTTATATTTGGATATGTAGTTTAATTCTCACAGTGGGTGGTAGGCAAACTTCTTAAAGTAATGAGAAGTTATCTTAAAATACATGATTTTCAAACTACTTTCTGAACACATCCACTGAACAAGCAATGTTTTTTATATTTGTAACTTTGCCAAGTTTCAATAGCTCCTATAAAAACTTGCTCATCACCCCTCACATGATGTAGCTAATCACTAACTTTGTCATCCCAATGTTTCTGACAAAGCATACCTCCCCAACAGTCCCTCTTTCTCTGAAATCTTCTGGTCTATTTTAGACTAACATGTCTCACTTCTGGCAGAATTGGGCATTTCAGTGAATGTCTAAAGCTTAGTTTTAACTGCTTACAAAATGACTACAAAAAAGTGCTTCATTCTTCAAGAATAATAGTCCCTTTTTGGCCATCTGAAATGTTGGAAGGTATACACAAATGACCTTTTCTACAGAAGTGCAGAAAGCACCTACTACAAAGCATCCTCCTTATGGTTTCATCTGAAAGGTTGGTCAACCAGTACAATATCACTGTATAAAATAGGGAAATGTGCGTTTCCCTATTTTATAGAGATATGAAGGAAACGTTTAATGCAAGCAAAAAAACGTCCATGTCCCTACAAATGCAGATAACCAAAGACAGAGTTTAGTCTTACTGTACTAAAGTAAATGTCCTTAATGTTGAACATTAAAGGACAAGGATTTAATAGTGCTCAGGAAGCATAACAGTTTTCTTTCTTTTGTGGATATTCTTTGTTGGGGTTTTCTGGACTAACTGGATGTCTGATGACTATATGAGAATAGCCCAGGAAAGAAAGAAATCGAAAGGTAGGATTGGAAAAAATGTGAAAACAGGATATAGAATTCCAGAGGATAGCAAGAAGAGACAAGGAGAAATGCTATAATGAGTGATGTAAAGAGATAGAAGATCACAATTAAAAAGTCAAGTGATCGCTTCAAGAAAATTGAGGAATCTAAAAAGGAACATTTCATGCCAAAGTGGGCATGATAAAGACAAAATAAGGATTCAACAGAAGTAGATCAGATAAAGAACGTGACAAATAGAAATACGATAGATACAGGAAGCATCTTAACAGCATTGATAACCTTAATAAATGTGTCCAACTAGCTGCAGCCAGACATCTGAGAATGAAATGAGATGGGTCTTAGGAAGTCTTGCTGATATCAAAGCTGCTGGAGTTTATAAAATCACAGCAGAACTGTTCAAAATCTTAAAAGATGATGCTGTCAAAGTGTTGGCTAGCCACCACATTTTTAAAAAAGTGTACTGGAAAAGCTATTCTACATATCAATCTCACCCCCCTCCCCAAAATAAGATTACAGTGCCAAAGAGTGCTCAAATTATCAAACTATTACACTCCTTTCACTTGCCAGCAAGGTAATGCTTAAGATCCGACAAGCCCGGCTCCAAGAAAATTTGGACCGAGAGATACTAGTTGTGCAAGCCAGTTTTGAAGAGCCACAAGGGACAAAAAATATAAATGTCCATTGTATAAGAAAACAAGCAACAGAGTTCCACAAAAACAGTTACTTCTACTTCATAAAAGTACTCTAAAGCCTTTGACTGCATGGGTCACAACAAGATGTGACTCTTAAAAAAAATATGGTGGTACAAAACCATCTTATCCGCCTCCTAAGGAATCAGTATAAGAGATAACAGAAAATGAAGCAACCAAATGTTTCATTATAATGAAATCAGTGCAACACGGTTGTATATTGTCGCCTAGTTATTCAACTTACTAAAGCCCCCTTGACCAAACACAAACTCTGAATACTGCTGGGAAAAAAACTCAGATACGCGGATGATACTACACTGATGGTGGAAATTGAGGAACTAAAGAGCCTATTGATGAGTGAAAGAGTACAAAAGTTGGCCTGCTGCTCAGCGTTACATAAAAAAAAAAAAAAAGAAAGATGAAACCATTGCAAACCACAATCACCGTTCCTGTCAAATAGATGAGAACAATGGACAATCCTCCAAGGATGATCCTCCAGTGATGAGCAGAGATGCCCTTGTTCTCGGTCTTCAGCCCTGAGATAAGCAGGCACATATGTTAACAGGAAAAATCTGTTCTCTTGCTTTATTGAATACCCTGAAATCTTCACTACAGACCAAAAGAAAGGGCCTTCCCACAAAACAAAACAAAAAACCACAAGAAACAAAAACGCTAATTTAAAAAAATATAACGCTCCTTTGACCGCTTCCTCTCCGTATATATGGTGTTTGTAGGCTTCAGATTGATAAAAATGTGTCCATGATTTCAAGCAATTTATTATTGGTTGCTCTAACCAGAGAAGGCTACTGCTGCTTTTTGGGATTGGTTAAAAGTGTAACCAAGCAGAATGTAGGAATAGAAAGTTATGTATTCAAGTCTTAACTAGGGCTGTATTTTCCCATGTTCTGATTGGTTAAAGTAGCACCCAATCCGTATAGGCTTTAATAGTGTTGCCCTTACCTGACTAGCTGTAGTATGCTAGTCAGAGAAAAGTGTTAAGAATAACAATCTTGTCTGGCTCTTACAACAGCCAACGGGTAAGAGTAACACTATTAAAGAAAAAGATCTTAGCGGTGTCTATCTGCTTTCTTTAGTCTGGTTTGATAAGGTCGATCTGGCCAAACCTACCCAGTAGAACTTTCAGGTTCTTTTGAGCCCTTCACCAAGACAGCTGAGGTCTTTAAAATGCCATTACTCTTTATGGAGTATTTAAACATATGAACGCAGGCTCAGCATTATACAAAAATCAGGAACTGCTTTAATTGCTGTTAAAATTCGTAACTGATCTATTACACTTATTTTTAAACTTGAACTGATATAAAATTCAGACGGTTACAGAATGTTGTTTTGAGTAGTTGCCAGTAGTCATTAACAATGTTTTAATTATCTTCACTATTGATTCTGACATATGTTCCAGGTCACTTATTCAATATACACACACACACACACACCTACTAGATATATTGTCCCATATGCATATTCACATAGTCGGACTGTGATATTTGCTACCCTCACTTTATAAAGTCTGAAGCATAACTGACAGATTACCTCATCACATTCTAAATCAGTTAACTATGAGCCAAAAATGCAACACAGAATCTAACAAGTCAAAGACAGACAAGAAACACAACATACAGTAACACATAGGGTAATCAACATAACATTTAATAACTATAAAACATAATGCAAAATTTGACCACAACCCCATATTCCCAGGAGGAAGTCCTGATAGGAGTCCATACGCAGCCAGCGTAATGACACGCCTCAAAATCCTAATCATCCTTGTGGTCAGGGGGATCATGATATTAGCCTTCTTGGATTAGTCAACAGGAGTTCATAATAGGATTGTTACACATACTCCCTGATGAATTTAGAACTGAAATAGCCTTTTGTGTCCAGATATTTATAATAATCAAACTTGCACTAGTTTCTAGATGGAAACAAGAGAATACCGGGTTAGGGAACTGGAAAGGAAGCTGGGGGACTATGAATGGTATTAACTCCAAGCACAAATAGGTTATCTGGAACAAGGTCAATGGAAGAAGTCACAAGCAACCAAATCTGAAGCTATTCCGAGTATGTATGTTGAGTGTAAGACTTGTACAAAATGGATTGTATCGTTATTGTTTTAATGACAAAGATGTATTGGAAATGTCAAGTGTTTGTTCTTTATGGAACTGTATATGATGAATTTGCAAATAAATATAAAAAAAAAAAAAACAAGAGTTCATAATATTTAAACACTATTTTGCTGAACTGAAATAAATAACTGGCACATTTTAGTCAATCAAAAGTCTACAAAATGGTATAAGTGAGAGGATGTTGACAAAAACAGTTATTCAGCTCCTGTTAATCTGAGTAATTTTTTTTAGGAGAGCTGGAGGATCACCCTTTTCTCCCAAATTGTTTATATTTTGTCCATCTGCAATTAAGTTTATTGTAATTTAGGAAAGCTTTTAGTCTAATTTTTATTTTATATTACTTAATTTGTGGAAGCAAATTTAGCCCGGTAGTATTAGGAAATGGGTGTGGTGGGCTTTTGGAGGTGTATAGGAACTCCTGGTTTGGTAGGTTAGGATTCCATGGGTGGTCTTCAGGAATAGGGTTAATATTTGGTGCCATGGGGTCCCTATGGATTAATCTGGTGACCCCCATGGTAGAAACCAGGTCCTTGGTGGTGCTTAGGGTCTCCCATAGAGGATTGGGACTATGGGAATTCTTACACAGCAGCTTATAAAAATGGTCGCTTCAGGGGCTCTGCAGCTTATGAAGATTAATTTACCTTTGTTTTTTTTTTTTATCTCTGGAGCCTCACACACCACCACTCTTCTGCCTCAGGTGATAATGATAAACCTGTACTATCACTTATTTCGCACAGCTGCTACTCCCACAGATTTAAAGACTAATTAATCCGCTACCCTCTTCAATTACTTGTCAAGCCCTTGTTTCATCCTTTTATTTACTTGACCTTTTGTTTCATTAATTAATTTAGATTGTGAGTTTTCAACTTTAGAAGGTGCTTTTAAAAAAAAAATATGTATTTAAGATTTTAAACTCCAAAACCGAGCCCTCTACTTTTTGCCATGTGTTTTACATTGTATTTGTTTCTCTTTGTACTTAATCTCTGCGTAGCACTACGGAATGTAGGCACTTTACAAAAAATGGACAATAATGGTCTAATATGGATGAGAGACTTGTCACAGATATCTGCCTAATAGCATATTCTATTGTTAAAAAAATAAAAAACACAACATAAAAAAAATCTCACTGGATAAATCTAGAAAAACTACTTTGAAGGGAATTTTTATGTAAATGTAAACCGATTACTAAAAAGTTAAACTGTGTATAAAAAGTAACTTGTTGCCCAAAGTATGAATTTTAGAATAGACACGTGGTCTACAGGCGATACCAGAAAAAGCAACAAAGACGATGTAGAATATACCCAGCTTGCTCAAGTAGGCAGAATCCAAAGCAGTTAAGTTACAATGTGGATGTAGAACTTATCTACAGTACTTTACTTTTAAGTCTAAACAGACATGTATCCATCTAAAAACTCAATTAGAGCAATTTGCCAACATTGATGTAATACTAAACTCATTGTCACTCTTCTGTTAAACAGGCATCGCAGTATGAAGTGACCTCTAGGGACTCTGGAAGATGTCAACCACACCAAGTGATCAAGAAACCTAAGCAAATGTCATTCGGGGCTTGAACACCAAAACTGATGCTTCACAGCACCTACTCAGGGCTCAGTCTGAAATGTATGTGGCATTATATTAAAATATTACTTTGCATTCAGTTTTGCTGATATTTGATTTGGGCATGGAACTGCAGTTTTTATGCCAGCAATATAGTTCCATGCTCATCTCCATAGAGTAAGCTCAGGTTCTTGGACACCTCCAAGATGAACGAGAAGAGAAGCTTCTTCCTAACGGACATTCCAAATGTGGCTAGGACAGCAGTGAGTATTTAGCAAATTGATTAAATATTATTTTGCCTTTAGTGCAGTTAATCTTTCTATAGCAACTGTGTAAAGCATAAACATGTTCAGTGTATTTTATTGGATATGTAAATCAATAAATAAGACACTGTGGGCATAGAAGCCACATTTGCTTGCAATTGTAGTGTATGATATTTATATTCACAAGACAAATATGTTACATCTATATTTAGGGTGGTATAAATTTTATAACTACATTTAAAACTAATAATAAACTTAACTAAATGAGTATTTAAAAAAAAAAAAAACCTACAGTAAGCCAACATTGAAATTTGACATTTTGACATTTTGAGCTGCAAGTCAGCCTAGCTCACTCAGTTATATTTTGTTAATGAGATTATTGCTAGTCACAGGGCCCACTGTTCATTTCAGGAACATAGGCCGAAGAATGCCTAGTTTTTGCACAGGAGACTGCACTTAAGATAATTGACCTAATGCCACAAGGAATAGTCCATAATTCATGGCAATGATGTCTGCCAATATGAGCAGTCAGGTTGAAATATTTTGTCAAACACCATTGTAGATTTACTGTAAGAAACAATTTTCAAACTATATCAAGTGAGAAAGTGTTATTAAAATGTTTTAAATTCTAATATGTAGTTAAAACCTCCAAACTTGTCATATCAGATACCTATACTGGAAACACTGGCATATGTCCCTTTAATTATATAATCCACTAAAAATCTGTCTTGGACATGTCTCAGAAGGTTTCTGGATTTCTCTAGGAAAAGAATATACTGTATATACTCGAGTATAAGCAGAGTTTTTCAGCCCTTTTTTTAAGGCAAAAAAGGGGCCCCTGTGTCTGTCTAACCCCCCTCCCCCCGTGTCTCTCTAACCCCCCTCCCCCATCCTCAACCCCCCTCATTTTCTCCCCTCTAAATACCTCCCCCTCACTTACCTGCTTCTTCTCCGGCCTCTGCTCCTTCCGTCTTGACCTCGGCGCGCATGTGATGTCACGTCATTAGCATATACCGGGTGCCGGCGCGCATGTGACGTCACATGCGCGCCGGGGTCAAGACGGAAGGAGCAGAGGCCGGAGAAGAAGCAGGTAAGTGAGGGGAAAGGTAGATGGGGATGTATTTAGGGAAGTTGAGGATGAGGAGTGGGGTTGTTGAGGATGAGGAGTGGGGTTGTTGAGGATGAGGAGTGGGGTTGTTGAGGATGAGGAGTGGGGTTGTTGAGGATGAGGAGTGGGGTTGTTGAGGATGAGGAGTGGGGTTGTTGAGGATGAGGAGTGGGGTTGTTGAGGATGAGGAGTGGGGTTGTTGAGGATGAGGAGTGGGGTTGTTGAGGATGAGGAGTGGGGTTGTTGAGGATGAGGAGTGGGGTTGTTGAGGATGAGGAGTGGGGTTGTTGAGGATGAGGAGTGGGGTTGTTGAGGATGAGGAGTGGGGTTGTTGAGGATGGAGGTTGAGAATGAGGAGGGGGGTTGAGGAGGGTAATAAAGGAAGGTTGGAAGAGACACAGGGAAGGGAGAGAGTATAAGAGACACGGGAGAGAGAGAAGGGGGACACAGAGGGCACAAGAGGGACACAGGGGGCAGCACATTTTCCACCCTCGGCTTATACTCGAGTCACTCATTTTACCCAGTATTTTGTTGTAAAATAGGTGCCTCGGCTTATACTCTAGTATATACGGTACCATTAATTTTGTGAACTTTTTTTTATCAAGGTCTTAAGTAGTTTTTTTCTGCCTACAATCTTAGATTAATTGATTTCTCCCAGAGACAATGTACTTCTAAATACAGCAGTTGTACAGTTGTAGCAGCTAATAGCAACATTCAACAAAATGCTGCTGGTGTCACCGGTTGAAACATTGCACTTCACACTGTATTCATGAGCTACAGAAGGCAGACCCATACAGACAAAAGTTGCATGCTTTTAGGCAAACAAAGAAATATACAAATGAAAATCCATATGGCCATAAAATAAATGGTTCCGCTAAATATTACACCCATTAATCATTTTCATCCAACTTTTGTACATCACTATCCCATTATGCTGTTCATTTTTTAAATGCTCAACATAACACTCCTAAATTTGAGTGAAATAAAAAAGTCAAGGAATTCACACTTAAGTGTATCAGTATTTTACTGCTGTCTTGTATTAAAAAATCAGTAATACCCCTAAAATAAGTTAATGTCAATTAAAATATCTAATACTTAACTAAATTTGTATTTAATGATGTAGGATTCAATTAGCCAGAGGGTTAGGCAACTCACTAGGAGGCAGTCATATGATCACACACAAGCTGGGACTAGGCAAGAACAGATATGTTTCATTGGTTCTAAATGTGTTAAGGTTGTGTACTTGGCAAACTAAACCAGTTCGAGTCTAACCATTTAGGACTGCCTTCCAGGCAGAGTTGCTCCTTTAGGGGTTTATAAGTTGAAAGCTAATTTAGGGACATATACTGCTTCTCTAAACCATTGAATAGAAATGTTCCTAAATAAAAATGCCTAATGAAATATCTAGGCCCTGTTAGGGCACACCTGTGACAGAACAGGTTATGTAGCCAAGTGTGTGTATGCACACAACCTACACACTAACGGTCTTCTGTCACCACTTGTAGAATGCATAAGAAGTATTATTGAAAAGACTGATACATACTTGTTTTCATTGCTAGCATCATATCGTGGGGTTGGATCCTGGTCATCTCCATTAACATCGTAGCTTGCAAACTGATCCTAAAAAAGGGATAAAAAAAAAAAGGTTTAAAAAATTTGCAAAAAGAATCAGGGGTGGGTTGACCTAGGGACAAATTTGATGGTATAAAGAATGCACATAAATACTGCACTTCTGCATCTGGTCAATAAGAATGTGATTAAAATAAAAAAACTTGAAAACATTTTTTTTGCGTTTAGTGCCATACATGTCATCTGAAGAATAGTTTCTTTGGTCTTGGAAGCTTTTACCTTCCAACACATCTATTTCTATACAATAATGTGTACTAAAATGCAAGGTACATTGTTTATTCAGAAATGTATACATACAGTTGAAACCAAAGGTATTACCTATGGTAACTCAGCAGGCTACTGTACAATAACCGCCTTCATGACATACTACCACACCAAACAGACAGGAAACGGACACCCAGCATACTGTTAATTATAAGATAGCAGTCTGCTTCAGTCACATTATTCAGTCTCAAGAAATAGCAGAAAGAATACATGTGGATTTAAGAAACTAATGCAATAAATAGCCTGAATCCATTTAGGCTTTTCAACACAATAACTGTATCTTTCCCTGGTATTATAAACCAAGGTTTTGTTTTGTTTTTTGTTTTTTTATTTCAGTGTTTTTTTACACCAGCTTAGAAGTATATATATCTGATCTTAATCAGTATTGATTAGACACACATACAGGTTTCCAATGACATATAATATTACTACAAGTTATAGAATCTAATCAATATGGGAAGTATAATTTGAAGGCCAACTAAGGGGTACGGATGAAGGTCAGTTACTTATTCCTTAGTGGTCCTTGCATTTAAGTAATTTTCCCATTTAGACCATTTAAGGGTCCTATTGCTATTACAAATGGGTAAGGTCTTTGGGCTACCCATTATCACTCTATTGTGGTCTATACCATTTTACAACTCAGGCCATGAGGGAACTTTTTGTTTATTCCAGTACTTCAGTCTCCAGTCATATACCATCTATGAATATCTTAAAACATCTCTGTATAAGGAGTGGATAGTGGACCTCTTCACCTCCTTTAACACCTTAACCCAAACTGTCAGGATATGCCACATTTAAATCTCTCTCCCATCCTTCAATGCCTATACTTTTGGAAAAAAGTATACTATCCTCTAAAGTTCTATTACAATAAGACAGGAAATAACCTCTTGCTTTTTATATACAGTACCTCCATTTTTAATAGTGTCGGCATATTTAGGGATGTGTATCCAAAGCTATGTAAAGTGTTTTTTAGGGCTTCATAATGCAGCCATAGGAAGGATTTCAATTCATATTTTATCTGAAGTTCTTTCAATGAGCATAGATTATTGTTATTATATAGATCATTGACCAAGACAGCGCCTTTATTTTTTAACAATTTTATTATTGATCGATTTTCTTATAACGTTATAGTTTTAATTGGAGCCGCTAGAGAAGGAAATCGCACTAGGCCTTTTTCATCTCTAAATCTATACCAGATTTTTAAGGAATATCTAATAAATCTAGGCAGCCTTTTAAATAGAGAGAGAGAGAGAGAGAGAGAGAGAGAGAGAGAGAGATAGAGAGAGATAGAGAGAGATAGAGAGAGATAGAGAGAGATAGAGAGAGATAGAGAGAGATAGAGAGAGATAGAGAGAGAGATATCTGCAGTCTTCGCGATTAGAAGGCCTCTGATATAGGCCAAACAGCAACACCAGACCATTGTAGGAGAGTTTACCGATTGTCTATTTTAAAGAACTCCATAGATTCTCTCTTCAAGTACTTAAATTCCGGGTCTCTAAAGACCGTCAAATCTTTTTCTTTAATGATCTTTTGTCCTCCAAACAAAGGCTAATCATGTTATGGTCTGACCATGGAGTTAATTTGATTTTAGTATTGACTACTAGATTTAGGGAATACAAATCTGTAACGATATAGTCAATCCTTGACCACGATTGAAACCTATTAGAAAAGAATGTAAAATCTCTATCTAGAGGATGCAAAGTCCTCCATACATCATAAGTTTAACGCTATAATTGTTCTGAAAACTTCCTAGATAACCTAATATTTTGGGCTTCCGTTTTATTTTTATAAATTCCCTGTTTATCCAGGGTAGCATTCAGAGACATTAACGTCACCACAGAGAACGGTAGTTCCCATCCTAAACTTTTGACCTTTTCCTAAGAAACATCTCAAATATTTAATTTGGTTCTTATTAGGAATATATACATTAGCAATTGTTAACAGTCTATTATTCGCTAGCCCAGTCCGAATAGTGAACCTACCATTTGGATCAATTATTGTCAGTTGTTCCTGAACCTTTATATTACCAAAAAAGATGGCTTCCCCTCTAGCCTTTTTTTTTTTTAAACAGGCATCTACTCTCATACTATATTTTTTATTACTCAATGTGTGGAGTCATTTTTTTTAAGTGTGTCTCCTGGAGACAGATAATTTCTGCCCCAGCTTTAATATAATCTAAAAAGGCAATTTTCCTTTTGGAGGGAGAATTCAGGCCATTTATATTTTGCAAAATTATTTTCAGGCCCATTAGATACTTAATATATCCTTAACTTTGCACCCATTATTATACCTTCTTTTAATTACCCACAGAAAAAAAAATGTAGACGGTGGATTCATTCAAATGACCCTTAACAGAAAAAAAAACAAAAAAAAACTTGGTTCGACTTCCCAGCTGATTAACGGAGCAAACGTATCGATGTAGGGAAATGTCGGGAGTGGAAGAACACTTAGTTGGATGAGATGGGCTCTAAAGATTATTAATTTATATTTTCGTCCTCACTTTAAAAATTTAGACTAAATTTATCCCCAAATATATCCTATTAACTAGGCCTTGGGATGTTCCTGCCAAACCATTAGATTATAATTGCATTAAACTGTTACAATACCCAGTTAAAATTGCCTTATAGGTGGGAAATAAAAAAAAAATATCCATTACTATCTCTAGTATACTTTAACTGTGTTATACAAATTTTATAATTCAATTATAGCTTATCATCTGTGCCTTAAATTAAAAACATATTTAGTTCCAAAAATACAATTTACAAACATTGTATCTATTATATCCCTTTTCCCAGGCCTTCATATGGCCGTATAACCAATGTGATTTAATTCACTCTAAATTAGTATCGTTATTGGTCGAGTGTGTGCTATTCTTGACTACAGTATGTGCCTTCTAAGACTTAAGGTGACTATCCCAGGTCAAAATGTATCCTCCACCCAATTTGGTTACTTTTTTTGCCACCCCAAACTACTTATTTGCAATTCTGGTTTGTAATTGTCCTTTTTGTCCATTAATACATTCCATTTCTGTAACAGGACCGTTCCTTCTTTGGCAGAGCCTACCTTGAACCAAGAATGACCCTTAAGTATAGAAATACCACAAGGAAAAGACCACTTGTATTTGATTTCCTCACATCGTAGAGCCTGTGTTACCAGTTGGTATTCCCTCCTTTTTGCAAGTGTATAAGTTGATAAATCTTGAAATAAAGACATCATAGGGAGGATTATTATTTTTTGTCGTAAGAAACGTTAACTATTTCCTCAAATCTAAGATACGGAGTCCTCAGGATCACGTCCCTGGGCGTGGAATAATTCAGATTTTTTTTGGTAAGGGAGTCCTGTGAATAACATCATTATTTGATTCCTCTCTAGGGAATTCCAGTATTAATTTCTGAAACTGGTCGTCAACATAAGATCTTAATTCCTGCCCTTGTACTGACTCTGGGACACCTCTTAGGCAGAGATTTTTTTTTTGAGAACAATCTTCCATATTATATACTTTGAGTAAGATCTTCTATTTTATCCTCTAACTTTGAAGTATTTTAATAAGCGCTATTATACAGTCAGCTTTTCACAAATCTTTTCACTAGCCTCTAGTTTCTGATTTACTTAAAAGCTTGAGAATGATCTGCCATCTTCCTAGTCAGATCATCTATAAGATTTTCTTGAAAACAATCTAGAAGTACTTTCATTTTAGAGCAGGTAAGCATTTCCTCTCCCTCTAAAGATAAATTGCTTTAATCTGAGCTTTGGGGATGGATTTCCAGAGAGATAATGGATTGATCTGGGGTAGTATCCCCCTAGGAGCAAGCCAGACTTAAATCGCTCTGTTCATTGGAGATGGCAATGATAACAATTTTGTCATTTCACTTTTTGTCTTTAGGCTTTATTTTTGGGCTCATTAATATTGACACTTGTTTTCTTCTCCTTTTACCTTAATTTATATTGCAGTGGGAGCAATACCACCCTTGATAGCTTTCCAGCTTCCAGTAACAACCCAATCATTTATTGTGTTCTTATTACAGAGCCTGGGTGCCGTTCTTTAACTTGGCTGTAGATTAGCTGGATACCTGCATTGTCTGGTCCCAGTTCATGTACTGATCTAATAGGTTTCTCTGAGCCCACAGAAACTGGTTTAAACAATTGGAGACTATCAGTTGTGATGGGCTATCTGGATACCCCAATGTAGTTTACAGTCTTTTAATGGATAATCACCCAACAGATCTTCACGCCATTAATCCAGCTCGCAATTTCAGTGTTTTTTATGGTCATTGACCGCTGTTAAACAAAGTCAACCTACTACCTTCTGTTTGGAATTTAAATACTTATATACAGGCATAAACCCCAACCTGAGAATGTAGAGCCAGGACTTCCATATAGTATGCCCTTAGAGTCCATCAAATGGAAACTGGTCAATTCTATTTGATGAACGAAACTTTTAAAAGTCTTAAGTGATACAGACATCTTGTTGGATATATTAACAGTTTTTAAATGTGATATTCTGTCTGACAGTCTCTGTACGATTTACAGTCTTTGATGGGATTAATGATCCGTTGAAAGATCAAGGTGGGCTACAACCCCTGAGAGCTTTAAATAGAAGTTACGATTTTAGGATGTTTGTAGGCTAGGCTAGCCAAAAAACTAAAAGAATAAAACAATCTAGGATATGGCTTTGTATAAAAGCTTGCGTATTCAACAAGAATTGAGACGATAAAGTATAGTGTGTCTGTAGTAACTGCACCCTCTTTATTGGGCAGTTTTTTTAGGCAATTCTTATAGTTGTCTAATAACCTATAGGCATTCAGTCCCATCCAGTATCCGCTTTCACATATGCTTGCCTGATAGGCTCATCAACAGTGAAAGTCTACCAGGATGATCAGCAGCAAGTTGTAGTCCTTCATTTTGTTAGATGTTACAAACTTTTTCAGAGGTGACCAACCTCATAAGTCTCCTATCTTTTCAATGTGAATCCCAGTGTGTACACATTTATAGGCATCTATATACAGGCCTCATTTGTATCAAGGAGGCATAGTTTTATAGCAGGATGAGGAACAAAAGAAAGGAGGATAAAAGATCCAACCTGGACCAGCCACCTCAGTCGAAACTTCTCCAATGCTTTGTGGTATGATGTTATTTTTTACTATCTTTCCTCCGCCTGCAGCCTCTGCAGCACTGGGAAAATCCACCAGTAGCTGACAGACTGCTATCCCGCAGGCACCGCCTCCTCAGCTCCTGCTGTGCTAATGTCCTCCAGACCAGATATCCCGACCCTCCGTCTGCCCACCGGTACAGTCCGCCACATGCTGGCAAGCATCCCCGGAGGGGACTGTCAACCCGGCGGTGCACACCTCTGCCCACTCCGCATGGCTCAAGCGTCCCACCTGCAGCAAACTTCCAGGTGAGCCGCTGGCAGGTATAGCGGACAGCAAACACCTAGGATAATGTCCGCCTGTCTGCCTGGTAAATTTGCACTTGACAGCTGCCTACGCCCTGCTCTACAGCTCCCATCTCTGATCCACACTTCCCAACATCAGCCTTACGCTCACGTTCGTTCCATTTCCGGATCACGCCCCTTGATCCCCACTGTCCATGCACCAAGATTTTAATGTTCCTGTTTATAAAAACATCCCATAGGATTTTTACTCATTGGCATTTAGTAAAACAGCAGTAAATTGGAAGAGCACAAGACAATGTAAACATGACACAAAACTTCAAGAACATCTTTATATAAAGATAGCATTATTGGTCAGAGCCAATTGAGTATGTGGAGCAATTCCCAGAAGAAAAAAAAAGCCTAGGAAGGGAAAGTGTTCACTATTACAATACACATCATCCATACTCACATAGTTTTGTACAAGATCTGGGTGGTTCTTTTCAACACCATCATCCAGGATGCTGATAACTACATTCTTGCCAGTGTAGCCTTGCTGCCAGGCACCCATGACATTCATTTCTGTTCTGCATCTGGTACCTTTATCACCACAGTGCTGAAAAGCAAGTAAACAAATGCAAGTCATATCAGGATTAGCATCCAACTCTTGCCAAGATGATGTTTGGTTATCATGGTGTGATAGTATGTGGAACATTGAGGCAGGATAAAGACTATAAGAAGTCAAAATGTACGTAAATTATAGCTATTGTATGTACCTTACACCAATGTGCAAATTAATTCTATCACCAGCTTATTAAAAACCAGACGTCAATTTGCTCCCAAGAGGGTACATTTGCATATTGTAAACATCTGGAGTAGATGTTTAAACCAACAAGCAGACCACTTATGGGTTGTAAGCCCAAAACCATCCACAATTTTTTTATGTACTAACTGTACCAAAACCTTTCATACAGAAAACAAAAGCTCTCCATCCATTGTCTTGGTTGTAACTGTAGGTATATCAAAGTATTTCTGTTCAAATGACCAATCTGACCTAACCATTTCATTTTCATTGTTTACAAGTTTAAACATTCTTTCATGGAAATAGAGAATATGGCTTCTAATGTTCTCTCTGAAAAGCAGAGTAATGACTTGCGGACAATTTTCAGTGGATGGTTGCACATAAAACTATCTTTTATATGCCCGTTTACTTTTATCATTACAAAGGATGCAATGCTCACCAGATACCACATGTTGGACCAGATTGGGTCATTGAAGTACATGATGTTTGGATCTGTCCGGACATGCCTTTTAACTCTTTTCTTTACTTCCTGCTGCTGCACCCACTCAACCTGCCAAGAATGAAACAAAAAGTGCATTGCTAAAGTGGACTGGTCAAGTTTATAATTATATGTTTTGGTAGTATAGAAGCGCCTATAAATAGATGTAATGAAAGCTATCATGGTAAAAATAACTGATTCATTGAAGCCCATGTGATCTTGGGCGTATAATCATATGAATAATAAAAAATGAATACAAATACAAATAATACAAATAATAATAATAATAATAATAATAATAATAATATATCCTGCAAAAATTACAGCTCGTAACACTTTAAAAAGGAAACCACCAAAAAAAAATACGACCCGCAAAACATGATGTTATAGGCCAAACCACGCACATCGAAAAACACAAAAAATACAAAAAAGAAAAACATACAAAAAACAAACACAGAATGGGGAGACAGCCAGGATGTCTGGGAGTGAGGTTGCACTCAAATTTAAGTTGATTTTGCAGAGTTTCGCCACTCGAAAATCGCCTAAGCGAGAGAAAAAAAAATGTCAGCTGAAAAAAAAAACCCTAAGGCTACATGACCCTTAAGCACGCAAAACACTGCCAGGCACATACGACTTTTACCCAGGAAGGATGGAAAATGGAAGGACAGAAAATGCTCCAGACCCACGTAACAGACAAGCGCAGCCATTTTACAACACTAACTTAAAACATTACAATTCTAAAATGCTGCTTTACACAACTAAAACTGTTTAGCCTCGCGCACGCAGCCTATTTACACTGCACACTTGCCACATTGCTGACACTTACACCTCAGGTTACCAACAGTCCAACTGTACATTGTATGCTGCAGGAGAAACAGCGATTGTTAGCTCTTCAGCATATTGATTGCTGGATATATTAATTACAAATAGGTAAAGTATATTAATTTATTTAATTATAAAAAATATATTTAAATAAAAATAAAAAATAAAAAAGGGGAGAGGCTTGCAATGAGAGCCGAAGGTGCTCAGACAACCAAAAGTACATGACGGGAGAGGATCGCAATGAGCGCCAAAGATACTCTGAGGACTAAAAGCCTTACCTTGTGTGGCAAACAGCATTACCTGCCTTACAATTTTAATGCTGTCATTTTTTGACGGGCAAGTCGCTAGTTTATAAAGTTGTGAAAAGGCACGAGTCAGGAAATGGTTATAAAATGTAAAAGCAAAATGTAGGTCTTCAGTATCCCATGTAACCGTCAAAACCATATTTTGGTCCCCCCAAACTGATCAAAGGCCTTGACGGCAAAGTGTATGACAAAAATAAAGAGGATTCTACAAATCAAGGATGGTCATACAAAAAAAATCCCATCAGATATATTTGAATGACTTTAAGAGGGCCGACAAACTGTCACCACACAGTTTGGCTGAGCTTGAACAATTCTGTAAGGAGGAATCAGAAACATTCCTCTAGGCTTGAAAAGTTAGAGTGATGCATCCAAATACACTTAAGGCTGTTTCACAAAGAATGGATTCAGATGGGGATTTCTGATCCAGCTCCGATACTATACTTTTGTTTTCGGTTTGTTCAAAAATGTTTGCTCTTTTAACTGAGGTGTTGTAAATTACGATTTGTAAATAAAATTGGGAAATGCCTAATGTTCTTTTGGGGCCTTAAGGCAACAAAAGAAACATTTGGAACATGGGTTGACTTTCTATAAACACTGAACTATACACATTTTTGACAAAGTATATTTTTCGTAACTTTTGATTCTTCTATAAGCTTACTATACATGGAGAAAAACAACCTTGATCCCCCACAGCTTTTAAAGTCAATAAATAAGAACCTCTGGAAATCTACGTACGTGCTGTGCATGTAATGAGCAATAAAAGCACCACTGCGTCAACTTACACGTTTATGCTATGTAAAAAGACAGGCACTTTAATGTTGCGCTCAAAGCATTAACTTTTTTTTATTTTATTTTTTAGAGAAACCACCCCCCCCACTAGCATGCCTGGCTCTAGGCGACAGTAACAGATGTTACAATTAGTTCTGAGATGAGACACTTGTTTAGGTAAAGTGCAAGAGCAATGCTTGATCATTATCTTTAGCACCAAATGACTTCAATCTATACTGACTGGAGAGCCACAAAACCACAGCACTGAAATGGATTGTAAGCCCTTTATATAAAAGGTGTTCCCGTTGAGGGACAGAGGAAGTATTCTGCAGGTCGTGCAGAGAATCTTTTTAACCTGCTGAAAAGCAATTTTCTTCCTTGCAGCTTCTAAATGCTAATCAAGATGAAACACATGGCTGTTATACCTGAATACAGGGAAGGGCAAACCGAGGGTCTTACCGTTGGGTAAATGTATGAAGTCTGAATTGGGAGCTTTATAAAGATCTTGAAATTAAACAATGCCAAAAAAGGGTAAGATCATAAGATGGAGGGAGGACAAAATTGACCTTTCTGAATTCAACTTGCCATTTTCAATGTTTATGCCCACTTAAAGTCCAAGCAATGTTCCAGCAGGAACCAAGTTTAGTGTCTGAGTCTGCTTTATTTTCCTTTTCATCATCTGTTTTTATCCATTTAATTTGCCTCATGCTTCCTCATCTATTGTAACAGCTTGCCCACTGGTGCATTTTATTAAGTTTTTAACCTCTGGACTGCTTGTACATCCAAAGCAGACCCAACTGTGCAAAGACAAAGTGTATGCTATTGCGCTCATTAGGCCTCCTAATACTATTGGTTTTCAGTTACTGATGCACCTTGCATACTACAATTCTGGTCCACACTTTAAGGACTCGGCTCGCTTTTTTTATTTCAGATATATGGGAAAAATGAGCCATGCAACAGCTTTGTGGATTAATCTTTGATTACCACATGACTACTTGCTCATGGTAACAACCAGTATGAAGGTCATTGGTTAGTATTTTCACTAGATTAAGAAAAGCTTAACAGTAGCAAACCTTAAATATTTAAGCACCAGCTTTGCTTATGGTTAGGATTAATCTATTATGGCAGAGCATTTTAAACCTTATTTATTCATGCAAACACCTTTATTTTATTTACAGCATGAACAGGACAATTGAAAAAACTATAGAACTATATTTCTAATATTGTTAATAAACCACCATTGTTTTTATAGTACATATTTTGCACATGCAAAGATATCTGTAAGAATCAGAATTACAAAAACCTCAAGGTGTGTACAGACAAGTCTTTGGTGATATCTTGGCAATAGGCAACTAATATACGAGGTAGTTGAACGGAAAATGCAAGGCTCTGAATGTACAAAATTGCAAACAATTTAAAACAAGTTATCGTGCAAAACTTCAAACAACTTTATTCAAAGATTAAAAAAACTCTAAAAGATTGGGGAAATATTAGGTCTTGGTCTGGACGTTTAGAGACGGTAAAAATGGGCATTCTCCCAAAAATTACTTGTTACACAGTTTTCCGCTGTGGGTACCAGCATACATTATCAATAAATTTTAAATCTTAATTGATAAATATATTCATAACTATAAAAGAATTAGGATAAAGAAAGTCTATATGATATTCGATTTTGAAAAGGGAGGAGTCTGATATCCATTGATTAAAAACTACCAACAAGCCATACAAATGTCTCAACTAATACTATAGACTCTGACCTATTTAATTGGTCTCAAATTGAGAACTTCGACTTAGAATTTGGGGATCTAAACCTTTTACTGTTTTAAACAGAGGGGGAGTTTAAGGATAAAAAAGTACGAGGAAGTCTTACATTAAAAAAAATCATAGGGTGGTGGTGTAAATTTAACACTCGCTTCTACCTAATGCCCCTTACCCAGCCCTATTATGCCTTTGGCCTCACTGGCAAAGTTATTTGATTCTAGCCTTCTTAGGATGTTCGTGAGAAAGGGAGCCCTTTGTCTGAAAGATATATATGGGGATAAAAAAAATTAATGGAATTCCAAGAACTTATTAATAGATATTCATTTTCCATAAATAATTGGTTAGAATATATTAAATTACAGAAACTATTGGTTTCATCCCCTTTCTATATGGAGGAGACGAGGAGGCTGACTGATTTTGAAATTTGAACCTCTTCTAAAAATATAAAGCACCTTGTGTCTAAATGCTATAAAATTATTAACAATACCAACTTGAGAAACCTTTTAATTGGAGGTTATGGGAAAGTTATATAGGTTATTCTTGGCCTGCGGAAAAATGTCTTTCATCCTTTTCTTTAATAGCTAGATTTATAAAAAATGTAACAGAAATTCAGTTTAAAATTAACAGATGGTATTTAACTCCAATTAAATTGGGACAGTTAAATAATTCAGAGGAACAAAAGAACTGTTGGAGAGGATGTGGGCAGAGTGGTTCACATTTCCGTATGTGGTGGAGTTGTCCGCTAATACAGAATTTTTGGTTTGAGAGTTTTAAACATTTATCAAAGATCTGTGAAAAGGTAATAACTCCGGCACCAGAATTGGTGATCTTACATTTTTTCCCAGAAGGTCTTTCAACATCAGTTAAAGGAATGGCCTTGCTTTTCCTTATGGAATCAAAAAAAATGTGTAGTCTCTAGTTGGAAAAATAAAGTATGCCCATCTTGGATGGAACTTTCAAAAAGATTGGAATATGTTCACCTTTTAGAATGTGATTTAAGTAATATAAAGATAGGCCCAAAGATAAGAGCTAAATTGGTCTTATGGGAAAAAAGATTCTCATCAATAACAAAGGTTTGAGTTCAGTAAGATGTCTCCTCTTCGGAGCGCTTCCCTCATGCCAGATTTGTCTATGTGATGTTTTTTTATTTTGTTTTTCATGTTTTATAGACATTTGCTGACCTGTGTGTGTCAGACTTGGTATATGTGGAATATAGGTTTTTGCTCGTTTAAGGTAACAAACTTAATAAATATATAAAAAAATTGCAAACATTATAAAGAGCAGGTTTTAAACCAGCATTTGCAAAAAATGAGTGGTGCAAAGGATTACTCTACACATTGCTTTTTAAGCAAAATCAGTACCTCCCTCTGCCTAACTAGGATGTATCAGTACAATGCACCAATCATTAAAGGATCACTAAGAAAAAATAAGCTACTAATATATAAGAAAATAAAGAGGTGATTCTGTTTAGCCGTGGAGTCCTGTCAGACTGACTCCATGGAGCGCATCACATCAGTCACTATCCCAGCATAGAGAGCTCCCTTAAGCTCATGTTCATTGCTTCAATGACCTATCCATCTCAGTTGCCCCTTTAAATCTTTCCCAGCATCACAATCTTCTCTAGGGTATCCAGTCTTCTCATGATAGCCAACATATTTAAGTGTTAGCCTCATGATCATACCTTCCTTTTAACAGTTTGGTTTGAGTGACTGGATCTTCTTGCAGTAAAAGTGACTCCAAGCACCACAATACAATGGAGTAAATTCTATTGTGCTCAGTTTTCTTTATGGTCCATCTGACAACCATACGTTACTACTAGGAATGCCATAGTTCTACCTGGTGGACCTTTGCCGATAGTGGAATATATTTACTTTTTAATAGCTTCACTTCCCACAAAATATTTCTCTTAATTTCAAAATCTGTGGAGATCTTGGAACCTAGGAAAATTAGACCGGTCACCGCCTCCACTTCCCCATCTATTTGCCAGGAACGGAGATTGCCATTATCTTAGTCTTTTTTTTATGTTGACCAACAGTCCCTTTCACCCTTAACAGTCCCTTTAGTTTCTCCTCACTCTCAACCATTAGTGTAGTATCATCCATGTATCTGAGGTTGTTTATATTCCTCCCAGCAATATTGATATGTGCTTTAGTTTCGTCCAGTCCGGCCTTACGCATGATTTATTCTGTGTATAAATTTAATAAGGTGACTATATACAACATTGTCACTCAGTCATGATCATGAAACATTTGGATGTTCCATGTCCGGTTCTGATCGTGGCTTCTTGGTCCATATACAGATTCCTCAGGATGCAAGGACAGTTAGAGGATGGCAAACAAGGCTTCCAAGCATAATTGCAAGTTTCCTCTACTGAGCAGGAGGGAGGGACAAGCTATATATCCAATGAAGAGCTTTTATTTCAATCCACCAGGCAACATATCCCCCACCCGGTTAACGCTGTTTAATAAAAAATAGAACAAACCCAACTCAGTTTGCAAGCCAGCACGAAGTATAGTAGATAAAATGGCATCCTTGAGGCATAAGCAGCGTATACTAAAAATACAGATTTCCCCCTAAAAAAAATAATAATTCCCTGACTGCTTACAGGTAACCATGTTAGTTTTTCCAATCTACAGTGGTACTTTAACCTGCAGTTTCTACATTTGTCCATTCCTGTAAAAATTCGTAAATTACCTAGTTTCCCTATGATTTTCTCCTGCACATTTAACTCAATTTAACCATCACATCACAACTAGTTAAACATATATAAAAGCCAAGTATAATATAATAAGGCAGGTAGTAATCACAAAGGATTTGTAGTTTCACATATGATCGTAATGTGTGAATCTTAGACTGTTCCATGCCTCTCTTCCCGTTCATTATTAATAGTAATATTAACATCTCAGTAAAATCCTCTGTGCTTGTTAAAGCCCTGAGCAAGGTCTTGCTCAGCATCTCCCCAAATCTCCAGAGGTATGGGAGTGTGAGCATTAGGCAGCCGGCGTGCACCGCCCTGCAGCTGCTGAGCCTGCTGTGACACGCATGGGTACAATGGGGAAATGACAGCTTGCCCAGAGGTCTTTTATTATTGACTCAACACCTGACAGCACATGCACCACTGCACCCAGAGTACAGTACCATAGGGCGACAGGGGTCAGCACAAAGCACTACAGCAAAGCAACAGGGTATCAGGTGATTATTGGGCTGTACTGACCGTCTGCTCATTTTCCTCATAGAAAAATAAAACTGGTTGCAAAGAAACCCCCCAAAAAACACTGCTGGATTTCAAAGTAAATATTTTATTTAAGGGTATTCAAAGAGCTGTTGCACCAGAATTAAATAGGCTTCGGTGTCTAATTATATGGTCAGTGTTTTTTTATGCATAAACTCAGATCCTGAGGTTTAGGTTATATTTACCTTAGATTTAATTTCACCTTATTGCAGCAATTTCAGCAATTTCCTCTCACTTTTAATTTGGTAAATACAAAAATCAAAATGGATTTCTGTTCTAGAAAGCATTAACTATCACTCCATGAATAGCATTCTGTTGCAAAATACTAAATGGACATAGCAAAGGTTCCAGTTACAACTAATATCTGTGCTTCTTATATTCTCTAACTGCCAGTTCAAGTTTGAAGACAAGATTTAGATAACCATGCTTGAAAGTTACATATTGTAAGCACCAGCCCCCTTTGCTCCGAATGTTATCTATGGTGATTAATTATCTTGCAGTGCTAGTAATAAGCAGGTGCTCATTTAGTATAAATATTACCATAGGATTTAACAATTAAGATTTTCATTATGTTAATTTAACCAAATTGATATGATAATGCCACTATTACATTTAATTGTCAAAGTCAATCAAGTTAGTTAAATTTAGTTACAGACATGAAGGATGCTTTCAGGTAGTTTATGCTTAAAATAGCTAGCTTTCAAGATATACATAATTTTCATTTCAGCATTAACTGGGACCTTTGCTGTACCAAACTGGGTATTTTTTCTTTAATGGAGTGCAGGAATCACAAACAATTGTTATCAAATTAGCAACATCATGCTAATAAAATTGTCTCAGTAGTAATCAGAATGAATAAACATTTCTATAACTGAAATAGTTAGGAATATCTTAAAAGTATTAAAACCAATAAATCTGAAGCATTGCATAGAAAACGTTTTATCTGAAAGTGAAGGCAATTAAGCGGAGATAACTATGCAAGTAACTGTGCCTTTAATATTTTTGGATGGTAATTACAGAGCACTTAGGATGTGGAGTGTTGTGGCAACAACAAACAAAATAATTGTGCTTTCGTCAGACAAACACTTCACTTTATTCTCTCCGATTGGCAAGGACAGATGCCAGCGTTTAATCACTTGTTAAGTATTTCGCCCTCAGTATCTGGCAGGAGAGAACAAGTGTGCACCTCTCATTACCTTTTGCAGAGGAAAGCAGATTAGATTTCAATGCACTCAAATTGATGTTGCAGATAAAGCAGCAAAAAAAAGCTCTGCTAAGGTGAAACACTACCTATATAATTCCAAAGGATTTTGCTGAGGAAAGAAAGGGGTTCACAATGAGCAGGGCTATTTACTGTTAATTTAAGGGTCTACTCAAATAGGTTAATTAAGCTTCTCCATTTCCGACTGATGGTAACTAATAAACCCACATAGCATTCACACATTCTACTTATCTAAACAGGATGGTTTATTACATCCTCAGTATTCCAGGCATGCTTTAATTCATTTATAGTTTGTCCATATCACACCACTTCCTCATGAGTACTACTCCACTTACCTACCCCACCTTCAGCAACGTAGCACTTTTGCACATTACTACTATCTTCCACACTCCAGCTTCCAGTCATGACCCATAATACCTCCTCCCAAACTTCATAAAAACTTAATATTTTATAGTGTCATTTTTCTCCTTTGTTTGCCAAGCTAAGCATACTATGATCCTTATTGCCCTCTTCTCTCGCAATCCTCAAATTACTATGGATTATATATTCTACATTTAATTTTTTGTCTTAAATGCATAGTTCTACATTAAAAACTTTATATACCTCATGCTTCACTAGAAGTTATTTTGAAGGCTTTTCCAGAATCTCCAAGCAAAAAAAAATATAAGATCAGTTATGTAAGGTATATTTTGCAAAATTCTATCCATACACTTGTTTTTGGTTATGCAGTAGAGACATTGATTTGCTGACCGTATTCTGAACTGGGAAAATTGGTGCAGACAAAATAGACATCTTCGTGATTTTTAAGTTGGCATCTATAACCCTCCTGCAAGGCACCCTTCAAACATATTATAATGAATGTTAAATATATAAAAGAAGATTAAAGTAGGACATGAAAATGAACAGTGGAATTAAGCTTAACAATTTGGTGCTAAAAAATATGTAGTCCCTTAAACTCTTAGGATGCAAATCTATACAAATCTGTCTGAAAAGCAATTTCAGAGACCTTTCTTTGCACACCTACCTTTGGATCCATTCCAAGGAAGCTGTGTGTCCCACGGCTGCTATAAGTGGACCGTTTTATGGTCTTGCTGTGGTGAAAATGGTAATAATTCTCCAGACTTCCAATCTATGATGCAAGGTGAGAAACAAAATAAACTTAATTTTTCTACTAAAGATGACATAGCATGTCTACTTATTGCCAGAGATTTCTGCAGTTCATCACCTTAAAAACAGAAGAATTGTTTTAAAAATGCTTCCATCCTACCACAAGCATTCTTTAGAATCACACTTCTGTAAGGTAATGAATACTTTCAGGGGTCACCAAACTTGGTCCTGGAGGGCTGACCCAGGCCTGGATTTGTGGATATCCTTGCTGCAAACAGGTGAGTCAATCAGGATGGCTGAAGAAACAAGATTCTCACCTGTTTGCAGCAAGGATATCCACAAATCCAGGCCTGGGTCGGCCCTCCAGGACAGAGTTTGGTGACCCCTGATAGAGAACATGATAGCATCATGAAAAAAACAACATGTATTAATTTACAGGAAAAAGAAAACACATAATGAAATTGCAGCAAGTAAATAACATCCCCCCTTCAATTACAGTGAGACTAGACTTCACAAGCTGAAAGATTACAGAGTGATTTTTCAATTCACTTGCTGTGTATTCAAAAGAACTATACCGATTTAAGCACATATTTAAAGATGAGTTGCAGTTAAGAATCAGTATGTTCACCTAATGTGTCAATTATATCTACCTAAATGCGCTCAGGACAGCTTTATTCATATTTCAAGCATGCTTTAGTACTTTTATGATGCTTAATACTACTAGTGGAAATATAAAGCTATTCAGTCTATTCACTACTCTTGCTGTAAAACACAGCACATATCCCAAGTGTTGCCCATTATCCCGAGGGGTCCAAATCACATTTTCAGATATCTCCATCAGCACAGGTAAATATGAAAAATATTTTACCCAGTGATTGATCCACCTGTTCGCTACACAATATTCTGAAAATGTGGCCTGATCTGGTCCTAAGCTTGCCCTAAATCTTCCAACAAATAACTGCTTGACCTTTTGTTCTTGCCATCATTTTGTAGGATACTTTCCTCAAAGCAGTTTTATGATCCATGCCCAAGCTTTCCTTCTACTTTATCATTTAACTGCTTAGGACACGACAACCTTCCCTGTGCCACTAATGTTGTAAACTACACCTTATTCAATCTTCATGCAAAACAAGCACAAGTTTACAACGTTAATTACATTTCTTTACGTCTGTGACCTTTTAATTGACCTCAAAAAAGCTAATTGCTCAAAACTATCACAACGGAAAAGCTGGTATCCCGAAGGCATCTAAGTAATTATAGATTTGCTTGTAGAGAAAGATTTCTTCGCAATCAGTTCTATTTTGATTGGCAGGCAGCACCTTTAACACTAGGTGTGATACACTTGAGAAACAAAGCTGCATTATCTGAAGCTCTATACTCATAACTAATTAGAGCCATAATGTTGCAAATTGAAATCTGAACAACAAGATAAGCATATTGTGTATCATTGCTATTGTCAGTGATAAATCACATGAATCCCACAGGGGAAACTGGCATCTTCAGCAACTTCCATCCAAGATATATTCATCTGCTTTGTTCCTGGATAGAACCGGATATTACATTGGCATTAGAGAATCTCAATCAAATTTTTTTTACTATATCCGTACAGTCATGCTGTACAATATAGGAAAAAACAGATCTATCTGAACAATCGTGCAAGCCAACAATAAAAATCTATCTCTAGCAGGAATGTGTGGGAAAGCCCTTTACGTGTGATGAAGGCATTTATCAATTAGGTTCAATTAGGGTGTGCACAAGTACAGACTGATCATGTCTGTTGTGCCTAGAACTTTGTGATGAACCATCAACATAAGGAGCCAACTGACTACATAGAATAAGCTTGATTCACTAATAAATGGAATCTATCATTTTTTAGTGACTCCATATTCCCTGGCACCACTCATGCGTTACGGAATAATCAGCTACTTTATTTTGTGTAAGTGATTGCTCTGAGGTTTTATTGCTTAGAATAATCTCGTTCTTATTAAGGATGCAAGTGCTGAAATGTCTCGCAGCCCACAAGTCACTATATTTTTAGTTCCACTTTTCAGACTTGAGTAATGACGCACTTGGATCACCTTATCATTTAGTTCTGCTGCTTCGGTGAGTTAAATAGCACGCTCCATCTTAAGATGTGGCACTAACATTTCCACGTCTTAATGGAAATAAATAAAAACAGCAGCCTAATTCCTTTTTTCCTATAATAATCTACAGCATTTCCCTGATAAAAGCAGCAGGCTTAATAAAAAATAAATACGGTTGAGTAACCTCTGGCTAGACCTTATGTACTGTGTAATAAAATACAAAATTAAAAGGCTGTGTTCACATCTCTGTGGAATACAAATATATCTAATATTTAAGAGCAATTGGACTCTACAGCCCACATTACCCAAGCCTCAAATGTTTTATACCAGCACTTTAATAAGTTTGCTTTACATGAACATGTAATCAAACATTTAATTTTTTATTAATATTTTAAGACCACTAAAAATCTATATATACAATATTTTTTTTAAAAGATACAGAATGGATTTATAACAGTTATGCAACCATTGTTCTTTTTTCTTGTCTGACCGGTTTCCTGGGAGAAAACTTTTGAAGCAGATATATCCACTCCATTTGGATCTAGCCTATTTCGCCGCCGCATCCTGTCACTACCATGGGGTGTGTAGTTGTGCCACAGACCCACCAGCAGGCAAATAACTACTCCATCCTCCGACATGGCGCAACTCGAACGGCGCCGAGTCGACAGAGGCCATCGCTATGTTCAGCGCGGGCACTCTGCCCCCCAGGGCCTTGGGTGCACCTCTCATAGCTCTAGGCCTCTATCGGCACGCCTTATGACCCAGATCGGAGGATGGAATAGTTTTGCCTGCAGTAAAAAAAATTACACCCCCAGGTGGTGCTGTGGCACAGCCGCACACGCCAGTGTTCTGACAGGATGCGGCTTCCAAATAGACTAGGATCCTCTATTCTTTTGAAAAAATGTCCAGTGAGATGCAATCGGGTCCTATTGTAACTTGCATTCCTTTGTTGGATGAGTTTAATCAAACTCCCAAAAGTAAGACATTTAAAAATAATTTCATAAGGGCATGTATTTGTTGGTTTCTAAAAAGCTTTTCAAATGTTATATCAAAGCCACATTTATAGGATCTTGTTGAACACAGATTAATTAGTAGCTCAGTCATTCTGATGACTTTACTGCAGGATAACATTTATATCCTGAATGTGACTGAAAAAAAGTCTGATTAAGTATCAATGTGATTTCATAGTATTAATATGGGACTACAACAGTAGATTGAATGAATGTCCCAATGCAAAGTACTGTATGTTTCAGGCTTTGTGTTGAGATTTGTCATTCATTTGCCAGACTGAAATCGATAACATGGACCTCCATGGTACTGTAACCATTTTGCTTTGAGTCTGCAAAACCTGCAATAAATGTAATTTTGATTGCAAGGGTGAAGGTGTTTATATAACATTCAAAGTGCCCAAACAGGTTTTAATGAGTGGTCTCTAAGTCTATTAATGTTACTTTTAACCATGCTGCACAAATCAGAAGATGCCATATAGAGATACAGCTTGCCCACTTGACGTTGGCCCCTACTCTCATCCTTCAAAGCATGTTACTAAAGCAGCAGAAGGAAACCAAACAGAAAAATAATTCAGTTTTTAGGTCTTGGTTAAGAACCCGGCTATCCTGTAGACTTTTTAGTTTCTAAAGTTACTCCATAAATCTACAAACTAGTAAAAAAGTCCACCCAACAATAAGTTTATTTCATTTTAAAAAGCATGAAAAACTGGCTATACATTGAACTAGCAGTTTCTCTCTACAGTAAGCAATTTATGGAATATTTAGAATTTATTTTGCGGCTACTGTAGAATGTGCAGCTCAGAGTACGTAATAAGGGTGGGAGAGAGGCCTCACTGCCAGATAGCAATGCAGGTATTTACATTTCCCTCTTTAGTGGCCAGAATAAACTGTAATCCTAATTAGAACACCAAAACTGCTAATGTGTGCCGCTCATTTGCATATAAATGGAGCCACAGCAATTTGGAAATACCAAGGATTGGTTCACTTTAGAAAAAAAAAAAGATGTATATAGGCAGTTTTTCATGCACTTTAAGAATACCTTTATTTTAAGCAGCCACGTAACTTATAAAATAGTGGCATTCGCCAACATGAACTCTGTGCTCTTTAGAGTTATGACTTGCTACACAAGGTGCATTTAACACAGGAACATTAATATTAAAGTTTTCCCACCATAAAAGGTAGAGCCTCCTGGCAGTAACTGGCATTTAAGGCGTCCGAAAAATGTACTGTCTCTTTCCCAGAATTATTTAGGTGGAGCAGACTGATTAAAGTTTTCCTCCAGAACATCCAAAGAGCACAGGATGTGAAAAACAATGAGGAAGCCTTTTATCAGTATGTTAAATGCCATTATTACTTTACTAAAGGCACTGATGGGTCTGTTGCCATGGAAACAAGTGTCAGCCAATTTACTCCTGCCATGTGTGATCATCCAAACAGCTGCAAGGCCCTGTTCGGAGTAGGCATTTATCATATTTGGAGAATCTCGACAAGAACTCCAGTGTTCATTAGCACCTCTTAATAATCTTTCCCTAGGAAAGAAAAAAAAAAAAAAAAGTCACAAACAAGCAGATTCCTGGTCCCATTTCTCAGGAAATCCTGTAAGGGCTAATGGAGTCATAGCCTTTATTTCTGTGCAGCGCCACCCAACAATCCCTGAAATTTTTAAATATGTATCAATAACAAAAGGAAAAAGGTGAATCAAGGACTAAATTCATAGTATGTCATATGTTGGCATGAATGTCTAAATAACAAGTACTAACAGAAGATGGCAGTCTTAGTCTGTGGTGTGCAACAGGTAGGCCTTGGACCACTGTAGTTTACATTTTTTTTTTTACATAAAAACACTTTAAATTTAGTAAAATACAGCCTCAAATCTGTTATTTTACAATCATGCTGCAGTGGAAACAACCATTTGTTTTTGGCCTACAGATTGGAAGAGACTGAATGCAGAGGATTATTTCAATAGGGATAATTGAAAGCTTAACAGCTTATAAGAACAAACCCTACTGAAACCAAAAGAGAAGAAATTCTAAAGTCAAAAGAATAACTGCACACGAGAAATAAAGCTGGACAAAATAAGTGGTATAATGATAGGTTAAGCATGGTTAACAATAGTTAGGTGTAACGACAGCCCATCAGTAAGGATTCTCTTAAAATCAAAACTGTGGTGTTGCAGATTGCCATAGAAACAGTGGCAGTTTCAAAGAAACTTTAGTTGTCTGCAAGACTACGTGCTGTTCAGCCTTGTCCTGGCTCCTCCTTACTCTCAGCCTCTGTATTTATGCCAATCCATTGAATCATAATCATGGCCTTGTCCAGACCTAATGGAGTGGCCAAATATCGATGTCCTCAAACACCCACCAAAATGTCACTTTTGCTGGAAAAACAGAAGCGCAGAAAAATAACATAACTTTAGTGTTTGAGCTCAGATGAATAGGAATTCCAATACACAAACATTCTCTTGACAAACTGGCAGCAGTGGCTTCAATGGTGCAATAAAAGGGGAAGTCAATCAGGAGACTGGAAAAGCAGCACTAAAGATGGCTCAGTATGATGAGCTCAGCATGCCCTCAGAGAGCTGGTCTATAACAGGGAGGTGTCTGCTTGCCCATGAATGCCATTGGGGCCGACTTGCACCACCTGGATGGGGTGCAAGCAGTACCAGAGTGTCCTGTGGATGCCCCAAAGAAGAACCCAGTTATGAGGCTTCCCTGCCCCATGTTAAGGACCCAGAGGTGGGGAGGTTCCACCACCACATTGCTCCACTTTGAGAAGGGCTGTCCCCAAATCACAAAATGAAAGTGATGAGGACAGTCGGCAAAAGATCACTATGGAGCAAGCTGGTCCGAGCTCTGCGGATTCTGACCCAGGAAGCTGCCCTGTAGAGCGTTTCATAGATTTGATGATGCTGGAATGACAGTGGAGTGACTTTGAACTGCAGTGCCAGCTCTGTGTCAAGCCAGAGGACTGGGTCAGCTTCGTGGTGGGTTTGTTTAGTGGGCGAGCCAGCATATCCTACTGGGCTATCCGGAAGATAAGCTGACTAAAGACACATATACCATCCCTACAGTAGATTAACTGACAGATAAGATACCACAGACAACCTACGTGACCATCCTGGACATGTCTAAGGGCTACTGGCAGACCCCACTTGTTGAAAATGCTAGAGCAGTCTCATTTGGGCTAGATCAGTTTACAGTTACACTTTTTGGGATAAAGAATGCCCCTTACACATTTCTATGGTTTGTGGACTACCTACTACATGGGAATTCACCCATGCCTACCTTGATGACACTGCCATATTCAGCAGGAACATGTGGACCAACTAGCCACGGTCCTGGGTCGGATCCAGCAAGTGTGGTTTACCATTCGCCCTGACAATTCCATTTGCTACGGGGAGGTGTAGTACCTAGGGCACAGAAAAAGGAGTGGAAGGGTCCAGCCAGAGAGACCGTCAATGTAGCCTTGATAGAGCAGTGGCCTACCCCACTAAGAGGCAGGGGTGTGCATTTTAAGGGACCCTGGCAAAGTCACAGACTGATCTGAGTTTGTACATTGGATCAATGTGAGAAAGCCTTTTGGGACTGAAGGCTACCCTAATGTCCTACAACGGCCTAGTTGCCCCGGCTTACTCTTACCCATTCTTGATCCAGACGGATGCCTCCACACATAGAATTGGCATTGTTTTGAGAGAGGTGGATGCCCAGGGCGAGGAGCACCCTACAGCATATCTGAAATGCAATATATTCCCCAAGAGAGGCAAGCTACATATCTACTGAGAAGGAGTGCATGGTAGTGATTTGGGCCCTAAAGACATTACAACCCTACCTTTTTTGGAAAATGGTTTGTGGTTGTCACAGACTACAACCCATTGTGCTGGCTAAATAGGGTGGTCAGGGACAATTGTTGCATGTTGAGATGGAGCCTAGCCCTGTAGACTTTGCTTTACTATACGACACATCCAGGGTAGAGCTCCTCAAAACACTGATTAGCGCTGCAGGCAACTTGACACCTCTAATCTCCAGTCACCCACAAACTGTTTATGGTCTTGAGTCTCCTAGTGACCACTTTTGCTCAAAATACTGAAGAGCAGAATAGATTTAGTATTTGTGCATTAATGCTAGAGATGCCCATACCTCTGAGTCCACACATCCTCTTGACACTAGGTATATACAATACATTTAAATGAATACTGGCCTTTAAAGCCTGAAAGCTGAACCATTTAAAGGGCTACTACAATATTCCAGCAATTCAATTTTTTGTACAAAACTATTACATTCACCAACTACCCAATTATAAGACCTCAAAAGTTCCCAAAATCAAATAAAGCTTTAACAGTCAAAAACAGGATGCATAAGGCTTTATATATTTATCTTCAAAAAGTATATAGGAATTTTGAAATTTAATTCTGTAAAATCTCTATCGAATTTGTAAATGTTTCCAACAAATCCTTCATTATGATTCTTTAAATGTAGGTAATGATTTGCAGGTAGTTTAAATGAGATTGAGCCAAATCATACTTTGTTTGCAAATGAAAAAAAGAAACCAACTTTGCCTCAAAATTCTGTATATCAGAAATGTATTAGATACCTTTCTAAACTAGAGGATACAAATCAGATCTTGCCCTGCAGATTGGACAAAAAAGGCTTAAACAATATTTGATTGTTTAACATGATACATTTATCCCATGTAATATATGTATCAATAGAATTCAGGTAACCGTTTTTTCTTGTGCTTGCTTATATAAAATAGAAAGCTTTCTTAAGCCCTGAATTAAGCTTTATTCCAAATAGTTAGAAAGACTATTAAAATGAAAAAGCCAATTCTAAACGTTCATTTCTAAAGAGGAAATATTGTACCATTTAATATTCGTATTAGATAATATAGCTAGCAATCTTCCCATCCATAATTTCTTAACAGCTATTCAATCTCGCACCCTGTAAGAAAAAAAAATCAAAGCTGAATTTCATTTATATCAGACAAGGAACCACCTGAATGGGATACATCATTTTTGCAAGAACATTTTGATGCAACAGACTAAGGAAGATACTTCAAATGTACTCTGTTCTTATTTTTAGAAATACCTTGTGAAAAATGCAAATTGTTCAATTTATCAGGATAAAAAAAGACTTTTAAAACTAATTAAAAACTATTAAAATTCTGTAATGGCAAATTATATGCTTTAATATCTCCTTTTAAAAAACAAAATTTTGAATCTGAAAGAGTAAGCAAAAAAAGATCCAAACTTGTGCATCATTCAGAATTTGATCTTTGCAACGTAAGGTTTTGGACAAAAATAATCATGGAGTACAAAATTACCAGTCTTCAATCATGGAAGGGTCAGCCTCAGGTAAATTGAAAACTGTTCAATAGCCAAATCCAGTGGTGAGATTGGGAATTTTTGACTAGTCCCATTGTGCAACATTGAATTCTCTGAAATCTCACCATTAACCATAAGATGCAGATGCTTGTTCATAAATGCATTTAAAGGCATTTATTCAACTGCCCGATAAACTAAAATAGCAGGCAGTCGCTAAAGCCTTTCCGGGACCCACTCCCAACACAAAAAAATTAACTTTAGAAAGATTCTTTTCAGTGTTTTTGACAGAACCCTTACCAGGAACAAAGCTTGTTTATTTGAAAGGACCATCAGTGAAATACATTTTAAGTCTCAACAACATTTTTGTAAAAACCATAGTCAAAATTCAATACGATATAAGTCGTCTAGAGTAATTCAGGATCCTTTTTTATAAAGGCATAATTGCATTCAAAAATCCACTAGAAAAAAAAATTATTTACCCAGTAACAGACTAAATATGTTGTGTAAAATCATCCAATAAATTCTTGAAACTTTCTGTTGGAAACCCATCAGGGCTGCGAGCTTTGCCCCTGGAAGTCTATCTGATCACATTTGTTGAAGTCAGAAGAGAAAACAACTTCGAGGCAAATCAAAGGAATACTTTTGTGTATGTTGGACATTATGATACATAAACAAGCCATCTGTTTAAAGATCAGTATTCAATTTGATATGTAACTTTCATTGTTTCTTAAAAGTCCTTAAAGCTGAACCATTTAAAGGGCCACAGCAATGCCCAACATTGAGATTTAGAAACTAGTACAAAACTAAGTTTACATTCACTGTAAATACTCCTTTCCACCTGGAATGTGTTGCTCATTCCAACTGTTTTAATGGCCTTAATGTTAAAGGCAGTTTGATAAATTTACTCCTAAATACAATATGGCTCATTAAGTACTAAATATTTTTATAAGAAATTTTAAGAAAGACTTGCCAGTTTAACAGCTGGGGGTACAATTTCTGCTCTAGCATGAATGGAGATTTTAATGCTGCCTTAAACATTGGCAAAGACTAAAAAAAAAGGGGGCTGTAAATTTATAATTTTCAAAGATCACAGAACTGAAATTAACAAATTCACCAGCTTGTGACAGAAGAGATACAGATTCTCACTGCTAGTTAAACTCAACTGTTGTCAGGATTTCCCACTTACACCAGTAGCAGGCCGATGACGCTTGGAAAAAAGGAGGGCAGCCTGGACGCAACTCACCAAGCACTTTGCTTTATTAAATGTCACTTACTGTACAGGGAAAAATACTGTAAAAGTATTCCCATACCAGAATATGGTATCTATAGCTACAGGAACATATGGACACTTCCCCACCCTAGACCTACAGAAAATATAGTATATACAGTCTCTGTACAGGTTGGTCAGACTCATTTTATATGGCAATTGTATGATATTGCAGGAAAGTGTTATCATCCCATTCTCAACCTCCTACTGGAAATCGCTAACATTGTCTATTAAGCCACCCCCAATGTCATACTGCTGCGGAGACCAGCACAATCTATATTAATGTCCATGCCAGGTGATGGGTTCCCTCTCCGGTCACACAAGTCGGCATTGGATCCAGGAGGGTAGTGGAGCAAAAATGAGACGATCCAGCAAAGCCCAGCAATCTGTCATGCCAATTACATATAACAGCATAGAGACATCCAACATCACTCAGATGGGCCCTTTGTCCCCCATTTGCATACTTAGAATTACATTTATGTAAATGATTCTTAGAGGCTAAGGAGGACATCCCGGTCTACCCTACTACTTTATTGTACAGTGTAATTAAAGAACAACATTCCCATGGTGCCCCACACCCCCAAATAGCCAAACAGGTGACACCCGTGTTGCTCAAATTGTCACTAGCTTAGACACCAGAACCTCTGTGCTGGTGCTTATGTCTAGCTACATATGTGAACAATTCCTTCCTCCAGACCCAGAGAACATGCAATAGAGTGTCTTCCACTTTCTACCATACACAAATGAGAAGTAAATAGTTCATGTCCTTTGAAACCCAGGCCACCTAATACTGCACTACCTTTGGTTATTCCCCAGGTCACGGTTGACTAAACAAAACAAGTATTATAGAGCACTCTGTCAGTGATCCAGGGGCAGCCAGCAGAAAAGCCTTCAGGGCAAGCTAGTATCTGGGACATTTTTAATTAATACATCAAAATTAATTTGGGGGAACCTCAAGCAAGGCAAAGTAGTCTGACATCCATCAAAGCTACACGGACAATGATGTCGAAAAAAATAAATAAATAAAATCAGTACAAAGTATAGACTGAACTTAGAAAAAAAACAAAAAACGCATATCTTCTACAATGGGTGCAGATCAGAATAATAAGACATTGATGTTCTTTTTATTGCAAGACAGATGTTGTGATCAACCTGTATAGATCCACCAGCTAAGCATTAACTTATGAATTGGCAATCTCTTTGAGACAATGACATGCAATAAAACCATTAGGATGATTAGGGGTGACAGGCATATCTAGAATACCCAAGCTTGCAAGTTCAAGTATCAACAATTCAACCCTTTAACAACCAACTAATTTTATTTATGTCAAGCTATAATTTATATGGAGGTGGGGATAAAGGAGCCAATTGAATTCATAGTTTGAAATATACTGTATTCCATAAAAGGAATGGAGTATGAATTAGTTAAAGGTTTTACAAAATTGTTTCTTGTCCATCAGATCATCTTTTGGCTGGACAGTATTTCCTAGAATATAACAATGGCATACAGATAATAAACAACATGGAGATAGGCCAAATAGTCGTTTTATAGCATACATAAGTGTTAATGTCGGGGGCAGTCCTTGCCTACCACAAGCAGGATTGTAAACCCAAGTGTTCAATCAAAAAAATATTCTAATAGAATAAGTTTTGCAGACAGTATAACCTTGCTCACATCACCAATATGTAGTCTAAATGGCAGCTTCTGATCAATAAGATATTGTAAGGTATGCAAAGCACAATAAGAATGGAGCGCAACCTTGTTGGGTTGTTTTATACAAAAACAAACTACAAGTTTATCACAGCATAGGTGTTCGTTTTGTACATGGTAGGTGGAGAAACTGTCTTGGCATAGAGAGCGAGTAGTAGCTGGAAAGCTCTAGAAATATCATGTTCAACCTTGGCTTTGAAATCATAAATGTAAAACGCTTATGGGGTATGTGGACAGACTCCCTTTCTCCAGCTCTTCTCATGCTATTATGCACTGCTTATTGAAAGTTAATATGTCTGGTACAGATAAACAACATGTATTCGATTATGCACATTTAAACTGACTGTCAAACCAAAATCTTGTTGCTTTAAATTTCTCTTAACATTTTTCCATTTTCCAATTATGGAGGTAGATAAAGCAATATGCTCAAATGTATTGGCATCTTCTTACGGTCGTGAATATATTTGGACCAATACGGTATACATTTTATGCTTATTTTAGCAGGGATTTTCAGGTGTGAACTCTGAAAAGCAATTTCTTTCAAACTAAAGAGATTTAGCAAACATCAGGGTAAGTTGAAACAATGCTTATTTTGGTATTTTTAATGCAAAAAAGGGTTTTCATACACTATTGAAATTCCTCAGATGCATTCATAATACAGGAAACTTAGATATAGATCTAAGAAGACTGTATGATCAAACTTTAAGCAAGACCAAGTTTGTATTTCCTTAAGTACTGATTTATTGGATTTTCTTGCAGTCCAAGGGACTCGAGAAGTTTTCGCCAACACCACAATTCAAAGGCGTCAATTCTACGGTGATCAGCCTTTTATGCTCTAGCTCTCACATCCATGTTACTACTGGGAATATAGTTCTAACTATGCAGACCTTTGTTGATAGTTTAATCTCTTTACTTTTCAGCTAGCTTGCCATAGCTTCCCCCCAGAAGCAAAGGTCTTAATTTTATGGCTACAGTTAACATCTGAAGAGATCTTGGATACTAGAAAAATAAAATATGTGTGCCTCCACTTCTTCCCTGTCTATTTGCCAACAACGGAGGTTACCGTTTGCCATGATCTTAGTCTCCAAATTTTAACGGCAGGCCAGCTTTCGTACTCACCCAAAAGGTCCTTTAGTTCCTCACTTTCAGCCATAAAAGTGGGTATCATCCACTTTTCTGAGGTTGATATTTCTTCCAGTTTTGGATTCATCCATCTGGTCTTACAAATGATGTCCTCTACGTATAAACGGAACAAGGTGACCATATACAACCTTATTGCACACCTTTTCTGATCTTGAACCTTTCTGTTGTCCCGGGTTCGGTTCCAACCGTGGCTTCTTGGTTCTTATACAGATTCTTCAGGAGGCGGATGAGATGATCTGGTACTACCATCACTCTAAGAACTACCCCTGCAGAGCCCGGCTTGCACATCTGGAAGCTCCTAGTCCCTATATTGTTTTAGTCGAGCTTGTAGGATTTTAAGCATTACCTTGCTGGCATGTGAAGTAAGTGCAATTGTTCTATAATTGGAGCACTCTTTGGCACAGTCTTTTGTGGGATTGGAATGTAGACTGACCAGTCCATCGGCAATTGTGGAGTTTTCCAAATGTGCTGGCATAAGGCAAGCACTTTCACATCATCTCCTGCAGCCTTATCAGCAAGACATCATAGGGCCCATATCACTTCACTCTCCAAGATGTCTGGCTCCAGGTCAGTGGACAAAATATTGAGGCCATCACTGAGTAATCCTGCCACCTCTATCCAATCTTCTGTTAAGTCTCTACCCACTTTGACATGAAAGGTGGCTTTGAGATGCCCAATTTTGAGATCTCTTGAAATACCTATTCTATTCTATTATCTTCAATCGCTTTACATCGATAATTGTAAAGATGTTTCCTTGCCTCTTCTTGCTACCCTATGGAATTCCGCATTCAGTTGGACAAATCTTTATCCTCACTACCTTTTACTTTCCTGGGCTACTTTCAAAGCCTCATCAGATAGCCAGTTTGCCTTCTCAGTTTTCTTTCTTTTATGGATATTTTTTACTGTTTCTTGGATAATGCTGCATACTTTGGTCCTACATTCTTCAGGAATTCTAGCTTCCATATCTTGCCCCTTACATCTATTCTTTACTTCCACTGCATATTCACAAGGGATATTTATTTTGTATCTGCTTGGTCTACCAATTTCCCCTTTTCAGTTTAATTTGCAACAAGAAGCTCCTAGTCAGAGCGGCAATCCACTGCAGGTCTTTTTTTTTCTGATTGGATAGAGCTTCTCCATCTTTGGCTGCAAATTATATAGTCAATCTGATTTCTATATTGTCCATCTGGTGATGGCCATGAGTAGTCGTGTTGGAAACGGGTGTCTTCTACTAGAGAATTATCTTGACCAAATTATATTCTTTGATCGTTTTGTATTCCAAGGCCAAACTTGCCAGTTATTCCAGGTATCTTTTGGTTCCCTTCTTTAGCAGTCCAATCTCTTATGACAGTAACCTCTTCCTTGTTTTATATCTATGACATGTTTAATATCTTCATAGGACTGGAGAACTTCAGCATCCATGGTTGGAGCGTAGACTTGGATCACTGATATTAAATATCTTCCTTTGAAATTGAATTGAAATATTTCTGTTATTTATTGGGTTGCAACTCAGCACTGCTTTGGCCACCCTTTGATAGACTGAGGGCTACTCCGTTCCTTCTGTGGGATTTTTGAGCACAGTAGAAGATCTGATGTTTTTCTGATGTGAAATTTCCCATTCCAGTCCATTTAAGTTCACAGATTCCCAAAATATCAATGTTTAGCCTTGCTATCTCATTCTTGACCATATCTAGTTTGCTTTTATTCCTGGTTCTAACATTCCAGGTTCCTATTCTGAATTGTTCTCATTAGAAGCAGACTTTCCTTTCCCCTCCAGACACATGCACAGCTGGGTGTCCTTTCGGCTTTGGCCCAACCACTTCACTAGATCTGGTGTTACTTCTATTTGCCCTCTTGTGGTTGTGACCTGACCCGAAAGGCTCATCTTCTGGTGCTATATCATTATGTGTCTGGTTCTGCCTGTCCATAAAGTTATTTTTGCAAGGTTACTGGATGGTAGGTTCCTTCTCCAGTGGGCCATGAATGGTCCGACCTCTGTCATGAACTGCCCATCTTGGGTGACCCTACATGGTATAGCTCACAGCAAGACACACAATAAATATTAGAAAATATCAAATCCCTCCCAACTTGCTCCATTTTTAGAAGGGAGAAAAGTTCAAACAACCTACACAGACTAGCACATGATTGCAAATAAAATGTTATACATCACAGAGGTTGGCTATAATATATGGGGCTTTAAGCTTATTATATTTTAAGCACAGGTGAGTTAATCCATGACTTCACAACGGATTTATTTGAGCAGCCATTGTGATTTCCTTTTTCTTGCCCGCTGCTACCTGTTTCTTCCTTAATACTGCTGGAGCAGTGGCAGTAGGTACTCATTTTTCAACTGTCAGAGGAAAGGTTAAAAATAACCACAGTAGTCTTGTTTTTTTAATTGTTTTTTATTCAGGACAGACAGAATAGTACATAGGAATACATTGGAAGTTTGTTGCATCGTTCTTTAAATACATACATTATATACCAGTGTGTTAAAGCATCCATAAAGACTTGTTTTACTAGCCAATAATCCTGATATATTTAATTTAAACAAAGTAACCTGCTAGTTTATCTAATCTGTCTACTCCATTTTCCAAACTTTTCCGCAATGCTTTTATCCAATACATTTATTTATTAATGTTACTATAGTTTCGCGATCTTCATTTTCTAGTTAAACCTATTAACCTAGGAATTTAAGCTATTTTACTTGAGGTCTTTGTATAACACACAGTTTGAGTGTTTAACCTTTCATTTTAATATATATATTATGGATTGATTTATCGGCTAAATAGATACAAATTTTATATTAGCACAATAACCTTCGCCTACCTCCATCCAGTCTCATGGTCATCTGTTCCCACCCCACACATCTTACAATTATAAGTTAATGCTTGATAAGTGATATGCCCGTGTATTCCACCCACAGACCCAATATATAGAAATCGAGGGATTGTGTCTGCTATAGAGTGAGACATACGTTCGTTGATTGCAATATAATTTATTTTGGATTTAAAAACGGCAAATTCTAGTGTCCTTGATTTCCAACTCCTTGCTATGAGGCTTTTGGTTGCGAGGAGTAGGAATAGTAATAACTTATTTTGTGACTTTGAAAGGGTCAATAATGTCCTCCCTGGGAGTCAAATCTCTGCTGTAAGTTGTATTTTCTGGGGAAATAGGGTAGAGGCTAAGGCTTGGATCTGTGCCCGTTTGTCCTGTGCTATTGAGCATAGCCACCATATATGTATAAAGGAACCAGTAGTTCAACACCTCAAACAGTGAGGGTTATCCGTATTATTGCATTTTGCCATTTTCTCAGGTGTAGTATAGGTGCAGTGGAGTACCTTAATAGAAGTCTCTAAAATGTTGTGGTTAAGTAAACCTCTGAGTAGGTTTACTCATGTGTCTTCTCACTCATCCTTGTCCCAATGGGTGTTTAGATCTCTCTCCCATGCGATCATGTATTTGTCTTTAGTGTATTCCCTTTTAGTGATAAATAAATCATACAGACTTCTTAATATACCCTTGGTAAGGGGTGATTCTTTACATATCCTGGATAGCCAATTGGGTTTAGGTTGGCCATTGGATTGTATCAGAGTTCACAAAATGGGCTAGACTGCAGAAATTATAATGCTCCCCTAAAGAGAGGTCAAATTTATCCCCAAGATCCACAAAGCACATAACAGTGTTGTCATGATCCTCCTGACCACCATTTTTGGGACTCATGTGATCCAGTGGTGTGGTCGGTTTATAGTTATATTACGTAATGTAATATTAATTACTGTAGGTTATGCCAATTACTGTATGTTATGTTGCTTGCCTATGTGTAATTGACTTGTGATGTGTGATTCTGTACGATGCATGTTTGACAGTTACAGCCTGACAACACAACATTCTAAAATATTTAACACTTAATGAACCAGAGTTTAGCAGTTGAGAGATTCAGTTGAGATTCAGAGTTGGTGTCCCTGAGGAAAAGCCTGTTCTGAATGCAGTCTACGAAGTTTCCACAGAAATAAAAACAGTTTCTGATATTTTTCTAATGCTGAGCCGGAGTCCATATTTTTAAACAATACATCAGAGAAGGACATTTTAGAGACATCTGCTGTTTTGGTGAAGGGATATAAAGAACTGGGTGTATCTGCTGGGTAGGTTTGGCCATAACAGCCTTATCAAGCCTGACCAAAGGAAGCAGATCACTAAAAGTGTCTTATCCACTATCTAGATTTTTGGCTTTCCATCATTGGTATGAAGTGGCTGCGATTACCTTAGGAGCCTTGGGGTGGATCAGAACTGAAGCCATATAATTTGGCTGTAGAAATAATGCTGTGTATCGTTAGGACCAATTTGGGCATACTATTGTGTTTTTAATTATAGGGTTCGATATTTTTAAAATTTTTGGGTGGGGTTCGATTTACTCAGACTAGTGTGTCCCATGTATAGACAGGTTCATTATGTGATTTTCAATGAATATCCATGACTGTTGGAGTTCATATAAATAGGCTAGGGGGATAAAGGCTAATTGGGCCACCCTGTATATAAATTCCCATTCCTCACTAAATTGAATTGTGCACTTCTGTGCCTAGGGTTGTGGGCTGTACTGGCCTCTCTAAACATGCCCCTAGTTAGAGGAGGGTTGTATTAACTTCAAAATAGCCATCTAAAAACTATCAAAATTGTCTCTTAAGGGAGTTACTATTGGGTTACCTTTGTCCCAGGGGGTACAATCCCCTTACATCTCTTTGATAAGGAGTAGTTCTAGACTCCTTTATCTTCCTTATTCTTTTATGATGTTAGTTCAACCCTGTTCTGGGGGAGATTATAATTCTGGTTGATGTCTTACCCCCCCACCATATTTTGTCGGGAGTGTGGTCAACACTCCGTAATTCCTCTGTTTGTCAACCTTATGTGCTGGTCGAATTGGGGGGGGGGGGGGGTCGCCTTACTGATGGTGGGAATCGGTCATGGCCTTGTTGGGCGGTCTGTCTGGATTCCTTATGTTGGGACTGTGCTTCCTCTGGGAGGAGATTAAGATTCTTAAGGTGATGTTGGCATTCCTCCAGATTATGTGCCAAGTAGTTAGTACCTTTGCACAGTAAACTAAGAAAATCCCCATCTATACAGTATCTTGTGGCAAATTAAAATATCTAGGGCCAGCCTCATTTCTCTGCGCTTTAGTAGTGTAGAAGGTGCCAAGTCTGCGTAGATCTGAATAGGAAAGCCATCTGGGTCCTCTATTCTGGTTAGTCTCCTTGCTGTTAGTAATATCTGTTCCCTCGTCTGTTGACAAAGCGGGCAATGACATCTCTCGGTAAAGTTGACCTGGTCGAGCCCCTAAGGCTCTGTGTGCCCTATTTCCAAATCTGCTTCCGTCACTCTGAGATCAATATGTTGGAGGACCGCTTGTATATATGACGTAAGGTTGGATATAGACTTGAGGATTCCCCTAAAGCAGATGTTGTGTCTTCTAGATCGGTTTTCTAAGTCCTCTATTTTTAGCTCCAGAGCACCCAATGTATCTATATTGTGATTAATATCCACTCTATCAAGGGCTTGTGTGACCATAAATGTGTCAACCGTGTTTTCCAAGGTATGGGTTTTCTGTCCCAGCTCCTGAAGTGCTGGCGGATGCTTTTTGCACCCAAGCTCTGTTTTGCTTTGCCTTGCTTACTCATGATGGTTGGAGTAGTAAGGCGGATTATGGGCTAGGCTGTCATGGCTTAGTTGAAAATAAGGAACCTTCCTTGTATAAAACAATATTTTTAAATCATGCAGAGTTTAGGATACAGCATACGTGTTTGGGTCTAAGGTAAAATTGGACCCCCTAGCATGATTTTAACAGGCTTAAAATATTAGTGATCTATTTGATGTAGTGATATTACCCATAGTGTTTAATAGTCACTGTCTCTTGGGAGGCCTTAATGTAAATCCAAAAGCGTCTATGGTTAGACAGCTTCTGAGGGTAGTAAATCCTGGCTGTTGGAGCTGTAGTTAAGTCTCAATTTACCTACAGTAACTTCATCTCCTTGCTTGATACTGCCGACAGAGTTATTCAGTCAATGCACCTTGTTCCAGTGAGTATCTTTCAGTGGACTTTAGGCCTTTAGTGCGATACCTGCTATAGTATAATCAGTAGTAGTAGGTTTCTTAAGGAATTTTCTTTAAGTCCTAAGGAAATTATTATCACCCGTGATATACAGCTTAATCATTCATCTGGACTCAATGAGTTGCTGTAGATAATCCAAAAAGCCAATTTTCTGTTATTTTACCTCCAATTTCCACCAGAGCGCAAGTGAAACACAGCTACTCCCACTGGGTGACAGTTTAGAACTCCACAGTAGTCCTTTAACATGATTACATGGAAGTACAACTCACAGCAATAACATTCCTACTCAGGCTCTAAATCTATGATTTTATACATAGCTGCAACCATTTGAAGCTATAGTGATCATTTAAAAACAACCGTCTTCAATGAGAAACTGTAACCCCTGAATACTGTACAAAACATTGTAGGTCTACAAGCAGGACAGAGATCAGGAAAAAAACATGAGATCACAAGTGGCTTGAGTTTAGACTCCTGTCTGGATCCTTGAGGTGATTAAGGATCACAAGAACCAGCATATTATAAAACCAAAACATCTATCCAATTACTTGGAAAACAAGACATCTTTTCTGGGAGACCAAGAACCTGACATACAGCATACTTATTTGACAGCCCACTAATACTACCACGAGATTGAAACTTTGAGAGCAAACTTAAAACTGATGGGTATGAGACAAATATGGACGAAGGAATCCTTTTAAATAACTTGATCATAATTTAGCTTTTTTTTATGGATTTCATTAACATGGCAGTCACAGCTTGATCCTCACGTATCACATTTTAAAATGGGAAAACAAATTTATATTTGCAAATATAAGGAGTTTTAGAAATGTTTTGTTGTCCTGGAAATCTGATTGGTACTGTATAATTTTCTCGAGGGTTTAAAACCCATATGTTTATTGGCATTAGGTCTAAAATATTTCAGCCCACTAATGCCAAAAAAGTCAGTCAGCACCGTTTTATGCTACTTACAAACAAGGACTTCCAGCTTTGTTTGTATCCATGTATTGCATAATGAGGCAAGGTATGTCACATGATACTCTAAGGCAGTGGTTATTTATAACCTCTCCTCTGGACCCACCAGGCAGGCCAAGATTTTGGTGTAATACGGTTTGAACATAGTTGAGCCAATTAGAGTCTGTTGAATGCCAATTGCTCCCCTTTGAGAACCACTGCTTTAGGCAATAGGCAGTTACAAGTCCTAAAAACAGTTATCAGGAAGTGGAGGGAATAGTAAAATTGTTACATGGTACATTCAAACTATGTATATAACCCAACAAGGCACTGTATCCACAAAATGTGCTTAAGATTAACAAAATTGTACCAGACAGGATTTTTCTGGTCCTACTCCACATCCATTTTGTCCTTGCGTAGTTATAACACCTTAATCAGCCACAGACCCCTTAATCGCAAAACTGCCATATCACACGTTTTTAATGCCTTAATGTATTAAAACATAACATTTATATTTATAATTTGAGTATCTGACCAAACCAATTACTTAGTTGGTCAAGGAATTAAGTGATCAAACTTACTCCTAAACATACAGCAATAAAAAAGGTCAGACTCTCAAACTAGACCAAGGGTTGACAATGTATATGAAAGAACTCAGCCAGGTTAGTAAGGGGCCAGACAACGGTGTACATAATGTAGGTGAAAATGCCGTGTAGGAAGATAGATAAGATTAGATGTTATTGTTAGGATGATAATGCTGCATACAATTATGGACAAGAAACAATCTTTCAAATGGTTAGATGCAGTTCATTGGTTATCACATATAATAGTTGTCAAACTGCGAATTATCTCGCCTCGCTAAAGGGGCCGCATTTGCGGAGGTGGAGGCTTTACGCTGCCTCACTCCCGGCACAAATAAACCCCAGAAAAGCACGACTTTGCAAAAAACAACCACCCTGCAGGACTTAGAAAAAAAAACACTAACCCGTAAAGAGGAAATACAGACTTACACAAAAGAAAGTACGAGCCGCGGGACAGAGAAACAAAACAAAAAAAAAATATATGAGGTCACAAAAATACGAACTCAATGGCCGTAACGAGTACAGCAAAAAAAACAAACAAAAAGAATGAAAATGAAAACATTTTTTTACAAAAACATCACAGCACGGGGGGGGGGGGACAGCCAGGACCTCTGGGGGTGAGGTTGCACGTGAATTAGTCGATTTTATGCAGTTTCGGCACTTGAAAATCTGCTAAGAAAAAAAATGGCGGCAGAAAAAAATTTAAACGAGGCTCAACAACCCCAAAGTGCAAAAACTCCGACAAGGACGTATGACTTAATTTCAACCTGTGGAACTTCAAAAAAAAAATACGAGGTCGCAAAGATACAAGGTCAACGAACGAAATGCGTACATTCAAAAACACAAAACAATACCAAGTACAACAAAAAATAAAACAAAACACACAGGAAACAGCCATGACATCTGCAAGTAAGGTTGAACGCCAATTACCGTCCAGTTTAACGAATTTTGGCTACACAAGTTAATATCAATTTCCAATTTTTCATGACATCAGAAAGCCTACAGATTACAGGCAAGCTCAAAAGCATTTTGTGACTACATAACCGTGAAATCACAATGAAACATAACCAATAACTCACTGTGGAGCTTTAGACCCCTTTTTAAAGGAACACTTACTAACAAGTTTGTTTCATCTTAAAGGGCATTGACTATACTTTGCATTCATTTTCTCTACAGTGAATCATTCCTGAGATGCTCATTATCTGTAGCTCCTTATGTGTACAAAAATGCTTGACAAGTATGGGAGGCGATCTAACTTCATAACATTTGGGAAAATATTTTTGTAACAACAGAACGAACAAGCAGCCTTAGAAAAAAAATTGTACACGGTTTTATTTTTCATGATCTAAGAACAAAAAAAAAATATTTGGGGCAAAGAGTCCCTTTAATATAGAAAACCGATTAAGAGGTTTTAGAGAGAAAAATAAAGATTTCACCTTTGTGACTATAGCTCACAATGTTTAGAGACATCATGGGCTATATTCACCATGAATACTACTAGTTTTAGACCCCCCAGCACAAAGGGCAGAAAGCACAATTTGGTTTATTTGCAACAGGTTATTTTTATAGCAGATATTTCAAAGCTAGCCTAGGGTTATTGTTACAATGTAATAATCTGGGTTTCTCCCAGCGCGCCATAATTTAGCAGGTATTTATTGAACCGGCTGCTGGGCTCAACAATTCACTTCTTCATCAATCTTTACTGCTCTTACAATTTGGCTTAAATTCATTATTGAATTATGCGGTTTCTGAGCTTAGTCCCTGTGGTAACTGTAGAACTATAATGTACTGATGATTGAGGCAGCCCCTGCTTCACAAGACTGGTGGATGAAATGAACAGCTGACCCACAACATTGGTACATCTGAAGAAGAAGAAAAAACAAACTCTTGGGAAATTCATAACCCTACTTCCAAATGAACATGGATATACAAATATGTATGTGCTTGAGGATCATTATTTTACACCCTTACATTCACTATAGAAAGTAAATAAGTCTAGAAGTGATTTTTAACTCACTTTACCTTTTTAATGTGCAGCAGTTATGTGTTTCTCTGTTGCAGTATTTTAACAACATTTAAGACTATACATTAAACTGCCCTTTGTATAAATCAATTAAAGATATATAATCTTTTGGAAAAAAAACAAAAGAATATTTGTTAGGTATACTTTTATTAAAAAAATAGAAAAGGCAGCTAGGTATCTCCTCTCCCAAAATCAAAATGACACTGAACTACAAAACATTTACACCATGTACTTTTCCAAAGTCAACTCAAAGAACTACTTTGGAAGTTTCACAGGAATTTCAGGCCACACAAAAACTCACACACTTAATGAGCTGTTCCAACACAACTTGGAATAGATTATTGAGGTGCGGAGGGGGCAGAAGCAGATCCAATCCAAGGCACCCTTTCCTATGAAATTTGAACAGAGGACAAATTGTTACAAAAAATGAACAAAAATACATGTGATATTTGTGGTTGTAACATGTTTCGTGACTGCCATTAAAATGATGAGTTTTCATATTCACTTGGGTTTACTGAGGACATAATTCCAGGTCCCTTTAGTTGGTGGGCTGGATAAGTTCCTTATAAGTTTGAATATGTTCATCCAAATAAGTTGCCAATTTTGCAAAATTAGGATACCCAACTGAAAAGTTAAGATTTCCGAAATACTCAGATATCTGTGTGAGCTAAACTGACCACTACTAGGTACATTTTTTGTGGCATTGATTCAACAAGGAGCTGGAAAACATTCCTTAGAGATGCCGGTCCATGTTGACATGATAGCATCACGCAGTTACTGCAGATTTGTCAGCTGCACATTCATGTTGCTCATATTGCATTCCACCATGTCCCAAGGGTGCTCTATTGGATTGAGATAGTTCTGGCAACTGTGCAGGCATTGGAGTACACTGAACTCCTTGTCATGCTTGTGTTAGCAGATTAAATTAAGTGTGACACCATTGTAACATTACGATTAGACTCCTTTAGGGAAATACAATCATCCCGGACAAAAAAGGACAATACCCCTTTTAAACTATTATATAGGCTGCCAACATAATTTGGTAGTAAGTTCCACAATCTCACTGCCCTTACAGTGAAGGACCCTATTGTTTAAGTAGTTCATGATTAGGGTTAGGGGTGGATTAGCACAAACCAAACTTAATTTGATCAAAATAAAGCATCCAAGCACAGCAGACAAATGAAATGTTGGTTCTATTTTCTTTCTAAAAATATTTAGTCATATCAATTTTAAAACTTTGTTAAACATTTTGTCTATGGAACCTATTAATGCTAAAAAAAAATACTGATTAAGCCCTTGCACCTCAAATGTCTACTGAGATTTATAGCCGCTTTACATTGCCCTGTCAAGGCTACAAAAAATAATAAACAACATCTTTCCACAAAGAAGATATCCCTTAGTGCAAAAGTTTTGAGAAATTATTGGCCATAAAAAATGGAACCCCAGTGTTCAACAGAAGTTTGGAAACACTGGTCCAAAAATCATAATGTAATCAGACGGTTGCGTTTCTTTAACAAATTGCTGGGGTGTGAAGGTTTATAGTGAGGTGCAAAAAAATGTACGCTAAGCATAATAACTGTAAATACCTGTAAATGAGTGCTAAACGAGTTAAACCGCAGTCAGGGTGTATCAGTGTGTTGCCACTGTTCTGAATGAGTTATGAAGTTTGTACCATTTGTTGAAAATGAATATTAATTAGAACCAGGTCTAGAGCCTTTCAATTAAACTATTTTTAAATGTCTTACCTATCAGTGTATCTAACATACATAAAGCTCAAACAATTTAATAGTTACTGCTTTAAATACCCCTCAAGTACCCTCAGCGTCCTTTTCTATGGTTTAACATTCACGTTCTATAACCTAAATATTTCTATTTTTAATTTGAGGACATTTTTGTCGTGTTTTTAAATTCTGACCTAACTTAATAACGTGACATATTTCCTATAATGGAATTTATCTTAAAATCACCAAACACACAGGTAGCTCATATTAACCCTTGATTTACCTTCAATGGGACTTTAACCAATAACTAACCCAACCGTAAGGAGCCTGATTATATTTGTCCTGCAGCAAGAATATCAATATAGCACAAAGAGCCATATAGGGCATATAGATAATAAGGTTGGTGTTTGACTTATTTGAAATAATTGTCATACCCCCTTCTCATGTAGCATGTTGGTGTAATGGTAAGTGTGCTACTTTAGAGAATTTTCCATTGCTAAGTAGCTTGTTCTAATCCCATGCCTTCCATTTTTTAGCTAATGTACACCCACAGAATGTAAGAAAAGTGCAGTCTATTTATGCTGAACCAAACAACTTTTATATGCAGTAAAGATCTACTGTATATTCCAATAATTATACAGGCACAGTTGTACTAGGGTTATTTACATAGAAATGCATTTTATTTAAGTGTCTCAGCAAACACTGAGGTTTCCAGCACATAACCTGTTCCTCAGGACATATCCTTGTGTGACCCTAGCATGGCAGACTTGTCAATATGGGAGTGATATATTGTTCATTTTAAGCAGTTCACTCCATGCAGTGGCAGAGATACTGGGCTAGTGCAGAAGGTGCAAAGCACTGGGGTTAACATAGAAGGGGCCCTCTGCTACTAGCAGTAAATGAGGAATCAGAAGTAGATGAAGCCGTTTAACCATACCTAATTTCCCCTGTTTAACTGTCTAGTGCAAGACATTCTACTTACATCAGAAACAAATTACATTCATTATATACCCCAACAGATTTAGTTTAAAAATAATATTTTCCACACCCCCAGAGCTTCTTACATAAGTACAGTGTACCTCCCAATAGAAACACTGCATGTGGGTACAGATTTTAACCCTTTACTAGCCCTTAAGTCAACAGCAGCACAATGCAAAGATCTATACAGCAGTGGATGGCTCCTGCTTCCTTGTGCATGGGGACCATATATCCAATTATTCCTTAATATAAAAACTGCCATAGATGGATACAATGTATTAGCTGCCTATTGGCCACAACAAAGTATTAACGTTATTCTAATTTTAGCAAGGATTTGCAGGGGTGTTAACACTGAAAATCAACTGCTGGCAAACAAGGGAAAGTATGTTTATTTTGGTATTTTTTTCATGTAAAGAGGTTTGCATACACTGCTGATTCTTCTCTATCCAATGGATTCATAATCAAGTAAACAAAAAGTTTGCCTTTAATTACTTCATAGAAAGGTGATATGATCTACGTATATTTGTGTTTTTTTAATGGACCCCAAGGGTTTGATAAAGAAGTTGCAATGGGGCTCCACATTTTGTACTGGAGTCTTCCGTTCTGTAGCTCCACCACCACATGCATGCATTGTTACACTGTATATAGATGGCAGGAAGAAATTCATAACATCTTTTGATTAAAAAAAAAAAAACACAGAATTTTGATATCAGCAGATACTATATCATATTAATTCCTTCCAACTCTCCCCACCCACAGCAAAGCAAATAGAAATGCAGAGTGACTGAAAAATCAACGTTTTTTAAATTAAATATTGATTTAACAAAGGTTGCAGTTTTTGCGGAGGTCCCAGATCTGACATTTCACATGATCATGAACGCCAAGTTAAGAGACTCGGCTCATATACTGCCAGAGAAATGCTATTCACCTAGAGTGACTTGGGAAATGATGTGGGAATTAATGAGAGATGTGAACTTAATGTTAAACCTTATTCTTTGCTGCTTTAAGCCACAGTAAAACATCTGTTACTCTCAGAGAAGATATTGTTTTTCTGCTCTTAGGTTTTCACAAAGAAAACTTTAAATATACCGTAATTTAAAATAGAGTTATTTCCAGGCAAACCCTTCTGATGACTTGCTGAGCTTTCTTTGAAATCCCTAGACAATTTTTATATAAAATAGGCTACAATACATCAACTTAAAAAATATACTCTTAAAGGCATATTTAAGTTTCCTGGATTATGAATTCATCTGAAAGGAGAATCAGTGGTCTATAAACATTTTTTGTATGAAAAAAAAACAAAAAATCACCCTGTTTGCTAAATCTCTAGTTTGCAAGCATCAGCTTTTGGGAGTTGACAACCCTGCAAATCTCTGCTAAAATTAGCATAATATTCATAATTTGTTTTGGCCAATCACAGGCAGCTATACATTTTAATACAATGAAACAATCCGTGATGGCAGTTTGTGCAGGACGGAATCATGGGATGTGTAGTCTTCCATTAGAAGGAAGTAGGAGTAGTAAAAAACTGATCTGTAGATCTCTAAATTGAGCTGCTGCTGGCTTGAAGGTTAGTAAAAAAAAAAGTTACAATCTGTACGCAAATGCAGTGTTTCTATTGGTAGGTATCAGGTGCCCATGTAAGCAGCTCTGCGTGTGGAAAAAAAGTGTTTGTTTTTTTAAATAAAATAAATCTGTGTATAGAATGACTCCATGTAATGTGTGTGATGAGCAGCATGCGTTCGATTAATAAAGGGGAAAACAGGAAAACTTAGATGTGCCTTTAAAGGGTAACAAAGTGCAGAAAGTGTTGTAAATATCTAGTTCCCGACTTGTAAATTAAACGAAATTGAGTTTATAAAGTCAACAATAAAGAGATCTTTAAGTAAGATGGTTTTACATTTAAAGTTACCTGCTTGATGTGCTGGGTCTGTCTTCACCTCCCTCCTTCACATGTTTGAATGGATGCCACTGAAGTCACTGGGAAGCGGTTCATTCAGTGGTTGTGACTTATGTCCCCATATCCCTGTGCATCTGTGATCATACCTCCCGCCTGATATTAATGATAAAAATTCTGGTTGCCTGAATTTCCAGCGATTGTTAAATAACCAGATAAAAGGAATGCCTATTCCCTGTTCCTGAATAATTCAAAAACACCCATGGCTTCCAAACAAGGTAAGTCATAGGGGCAGGTGGGAGGCAGATACAGACCCAGCACCTTAGGTTGGTTAACATTCATTTTAAGATCTTTTATTTACAAATTATTAACTAGATACTATTATGACAACTGTGGTTTATTACTTTTCACAAATATGACATTTCCCAAACATATATATGTATTTACGTCTTTTTGTCAAAAACTTTTGTTTAACTGATTGGCTTTGTCTACGGACTTGCATAACGGACCCTAGAACAATGCTTGGCCTTAATCTGAGGGGAGGTATGATTATCCAATGAGTTCTTCCATTGAATCCAATTGTACTACAGCACAGTAGCAGTAATTCAACATAACTGAATAAAGACCTTATCTGCACTCAAGTCTCCGCCAGGTCATTTAAGGAAACAAAAAAGTTCACATATTCCAGCAAAATAAATCTAATAGGTATACAATAAAGGTTGTATACTACATCTCTAAAAACTGGTTGCCTATTACCAAGCCAAGAGAAAACAATTACATACAGTTTAACTTCAGTAGTTAAACACATATTTAAGTTTCACGGATTATGAGTGCATCCGATAGGAGAAATGGTAGCATATGAAGACTTTTTTGCAAGAAAAAATGTGAAAATTAACTTTTTAGCCTTACCCTAAAGTTTTCTAAATCTCTTGAGTTTGCAAGCAGTTGATTTTTCCAAAGATAACATCCCTAGAAATCCCTTCTAAGATTAGCATAACATTAATAATTCATTTTGGCCAATCACATACATTTAATACATTATTGCAATCTGTGATGGCTGTTTGTGCAGAAAGGCATCATGGGATGTGTAGTCCACTGCAAAATGAAGCAAGAAGGAGCACAGACATTGCTCTGTGGATCTCTGTCCTGGGCTGCTGTTGGCTTGAAGGTTATTACAGTGCTAAAAATCATACCCAAATGTGCCTATGTAAGCCGCTTTGGGAATGTAGTAAAAAATATTTTAATAAAATAATTACGGTATGTATGTTTATAGAATGGATTAATGTAATGTATGTGATATAAGCAGCATATGCTAGATTAGAGAAGGGGAAAACCACGGAAACTTAGATACATTTGATTATAGCAGATAAGATGAATTCTTTAATGGTATAAACAGCTGTGACATCAGTTATAGTATTGTCATTAAGGATAATGTCAGAAACCTTGATAATGTCATTATGTGGATAATCCTGATATTATGCTAAACATTTGGATTGTCTACATTTCAGTCTCAGTGCCATTAAAGGGCTGATCAGCTTCCTGAAAGTAGAGGAAACTGGCTGTTGAGGAAAATTCTATCTGCACAATTGAAATGTGGCAGCTAAAAGTATATTTGCTTACAAGGACGCATACTCCTGAGAAAGCAGCAGAGATTCAGAGGAAAATTGAACTCTGCAGTTAACTATTGCGTATAAAAGTTTAAAACAAAAGTAAATTTTTTGCTTTTTGAAAACAACTCTTCATTAACAATTTTAGTTCTTTAGCAGAAGATACAGAAAATATTTGACCACAGTCGTCCTTTAATTTGAATGTTAGTTGCTGTAGGGAGCGTGTTCTGATATTATTCTGACCAAATGTGGATGAAGTTGAGAAAACGCTGACATTAACCAGTACTTTCAGAGAGTGATAATTATCCAGATTGTCGCTATTAAGTAATTTAACAGCATCTCTAAACATTTCCACCTTACTTCGTTTGCAGGCTACACCCAAAAAAGCAGATTACTTCAGTGTGTGATGCCTTTTATTGACCAGTTTATCAGCTTTAGAAGGTGTTTTAGCAGAAAGCTTCCTTCAGTCTAGAAAGCCATTTAAACAGATCTATTGATACAATAAAAGTGGCCATAAGTATTGCAGTAAAACACAGGACAAACACTATGCCACACACCTAGTTGCTCAGGAAAATAATGAATCAAAGTAAAACTCGTTGCATTATACACAAACCATGTTCCAATTTGGAGCAACCTTTCAGGTAATATTACAGATTAGCCTCTGAAACACTTGATTGTTTAAGGTCAAAACATTAAATCTACAAATTAACTCAAATTCAGTAACTGAACTGGATAAGAAAGAGTGAAGAATTCAGAAAGTCATTAAGAGACTACTGAAGTCCCATATTCCCAGTATGTTTTCTTTTTTTAAGACTAGTATTGTTTATCGGGCAGACTGTTTCTAGAAGGTTGGAAAAAGGACAGTAAACAAGCGTCTATTATATGGGTGTTTATGTTCCCTATCAATTTAAGTTGTGTGGCAGGAGGCTTGGAAAATTAAACCAAGTCAAATAGCTGCATTGTGATATGATAGGCATATCTGCAAGTTTACAGTTTCATTACTGTAACCAGTCACAATCTAGATTTTCCTAGTAAGAGCTAGTAAGCAGACTTTAGAATTTTACGCCTAATATTTAACATTGTGTTAATGACAGATTTTTTACAAAGTCTTTTCTAATATGAGGCATTACGTTTTGCAGCCTTAGAGAACCCTGAAAAATAGTGTAATGAGAAAGGTGGCATGATGCTCCTGTAAAACTGATGCAACATATGTTCCTGCGCCGAACACATAATGCACAGCGTTCTGCAGCCTTAGGCTGGCCAACCCAGATCTCATATGTTTCAAATGTCATGGCTCCCTCTCATGGCAGATACGAAATATTTTATAAAATCATCGTTTTAAATTAAAGAGACCTAGCTTCTAAAACTTAATTTTACTAATTCTAGTTCATTGAATGAGCATACAGTATTATCATGCAATGCACTGATACTAAACACATCATTCTACCTTCAAACAGGTTTATAGTGCCCCCTTTGTCACACTTCTAACAGACCTATGAAACAGGTCAGTGTTTTTTGCTAGAAAAAAAAAAAAAAGAGGATCATACTAGCATAACACAAACACCAAATCATGATGTGATACAGAACAGCAAAGTGTACCTTTATGATATAAGGATCTATCCTTTTATAGTTACACCACCCCAAGGCCGCAGGGTCCTTTCACTCTTCACCTTCTCAAAATCTGACAACAGCAGTTGCGCCACCAACCAACAGATGGCGCTGCCAATTTTCAGATACTTCTACACATTGCATATAAGGCGCACCGACAGAATAGGCCTTGAACTATAAAAGGCGCGCCCGAGCTCCTGGGGGGCAGAGTGCCCGCGCCGAACATAGCGGTGGCCTCGCTGTCGACTCAGCACGGTACAGTTGCACCGAGTCGGAGGGGAGAATAGTACTTTGCCATACCTAAAACATGGCGGCGCCTAAAAATTGACAGCGCCCTATGCCGGATGGCTCCTTTAACTGCAGCTGTCTGTGCTGCTGAAGAAATGCGAAAGCAAAGAGGGATAGATCTGGCCGCAGTACGCCACCCCAAGCCCGCAGCAGCAACACAAAACCGCACCCGAGAACTTGGACAGTAAAATTTAGAGTAGCAGAGCAGCAGTAACCCAAACTCCTAACAGCTAGCCCACGACCAAAACCGCAGCCTGATTCAGCGGTTCACCCCAAGCCAGCAAGTCAGAATGAAATGGCGAAAATATAACAGGAAAGGACCTGATATAAAAGTCAAAGTAGGTTAGCACATGTCGAGCAGAAGAATGATAATGAGATGTATTATAGTCTGGATTTTTTATTTCTTCCCACATGGAGCTCAATTGGAGCTTCTCGTTTGCTTGCATATAATTGTTAGATGGGGTGGTCCCTTAAACTAATGTAAAAAACACTTCCAAGAGAGGTAATGGCACAAAATCATGTCTCACATTTATGTACAATACACTAAAAAAAGGAAATACTTATGATAACCACACAAGCAATAAATCATGACCCTAACTGCCTTCAGAATCTGCCCTAAAGGATTGGAATCCATTTCATTCCTAGATGTTTTAAACTGAAAAAAATAAATAAATCATGACAAACTGGGCAACTCAATGACAGAAAATATGAACAAGAAAGTAGTGCATAAGGCTGTACACTAACATGAAAGCCATAATTTAGTCTAGCAGCTTAAAACACCAACTATGTAAGTGAACACAACAGAAACAGTATATTGCCTCAATAGAAGATCAGTATTACACAATAGTGTAGCAATACCCAACATTAGAAAGTTATTAAAGTTTAAAGTTTACTAAACTTAAAAAAAATATGAAAATGATACAAATTGGCAGCATTTAATAACTTAATCAAATCAACAAAAAATTCCAACAAGTCAGCTGATCAGTCCATAAAAATCATGTAGCCTACATAATGGTCAGAAAGCAGCAAAATGAATCTTTTTTTAAATGAGATTTCACCAATTTTCACTTAACACAAGAAAAAAAAAAAAAAGAATATATACACACACACACACACAATGAGTTGGCCAAACTGTATTTTAGGTTTAACAGCAGTCATGAAACAGAAGTTACAGCTTATCCCAGACGGTAGCAATAACATTTTATAGCAAGATCACCTGAAGATGTACAGTGCTGTTAGCCTCATATTAGTAGCAATAACACTAAAAGGCTCAGTATTAATTCCAATAGTGAGAGTGGCTGCTATTAACAACAACATTCAGCATTAATTGCAACCTGATTAGGAGACCCATAAAATACAATAAAACAAAAGGCAATAATTGTAATTTAAGGAAGGTGTTGGTGGCATTCATATAATATGACTAACGTGTATGTTGGATACAATTATACTGACACATTAATAAATGTCCTATACTTAGTGTATCATGCACATATAAATGGTGCATGGACTATATCGTGATAAGACCCATGGGTATAACGATATAATGTGTATGTTGGGTACCTGTATTAGGGTCATATATAATTATATTGCCATCAGCACATGAATACATGTCTTATAAGTGTATCATTTAAATGGTGCCAGGACAATATCCTGATAAGACCCACCAGTAGAATGATATAACTTTAGACATATGTATGTTGGGTACCTGGACCTGTATTCGGGCCATATACAATTATACTGACACTAGCACATGCATTCATGTCTTAGAAGTATATCATATACATGGTGCCAGGACTATATACCCATCAGTATATGAAGTGCACGCCTGCCCTGTGTGTGTGACTCCCATACTAAAGTGTGTGTAGGTGCTCCAATGCCCACCTGCCCCAGGTTCAGGTAGCCGTATCTGGCAGCCAGCTCATCGGCCACCTCGGGTCCCCCTCTCACCCGCACCGCCCAGTGGTTGGAGTACACTGTGCGGGGGTTTGGTGCCAGGCAGGCGGGTAACATCTGTAGCAGGATGGACAGGAGCGGGACAGCCGGGAGGAGCATGTTGGACACTGCAGGGAGAGCGGGGAGTCTGTTGCCCGCACACAAAGCGGGTAAACTGCACACAACTTCCCGGCTCCGGACATCTGCTGGAAGCAGCGCTCCACCCGCTGCTATTTGTCAACTCCTCGGCCAATCAGAAGCCGAGCCAGTGCCCAACCTGCCGGCGGTGAGTGAGAAGGGTGGGATAGATTGACAGCTGGGTGTGGTTATGCAAAGAGGCGTGGTTACATAAACCGTAGGCACCTTGTATAGGGGCGTGGTTTTGTGCGTATGGGCGTGCTTAGAAGATGCTGGGCGTGAATAGCTCATGTTTGATGCAACGCTTCATGTTCTGGCAGTAACACCTCAGGTGCACGTTACCTACATTACTGACCTCATGACACGGTAAGAGGCATTATAGTATGAAATCTGCTCTTATATCTTCACTGAACCTAAAGTGTGTGCGCAATGGCATCACTGTATACTGCATTATTATGGTTATCCATCTGGAATACTGGGCACTCATTATATACACAGGAAAAAGAGTCAGAAAAGCTCCCAAACTATATAGAGTACAGTAACTAAATAGTACGTGTGTTATTTTATACTATATATATCAGGGGCGGAACTGCAGCTAAGCCCCACCACCACCCCTTTTGGGCACCCCTGGTCCTTGTTGTAAGTACCCCGCCGCCCAGGAATATTGTCCCATGCCTGCTTGAAAAAGACCATTTCCACAGAAGCTGCAAGAGGTTGCAGTGTGGAGCAGTTCAGCATACTGGAGATGTGTATCAGGGAAAAGGTGAAAGAGAGAGCAAGGGCTGGGTCACAGCAAAGTACAGAGGGATGGGTTATGTAAGGGAGAGCAAGGAGATAGCACACATGTAAGGTGGGTGACGTGTGGGGATCCATGCTGAGAGAGACTAGTTGCTGTTATGGGAATGGGTCTTTGGACGGGGCACTGAGTTGGTCCCCAGGGAGTGTCACACAAAAACATTTTAACAACCCCCCCCCCAGACATTTTTTTTTACAACGGGTCCTCCATTTTCTAGCACTGCCAATAACAGTGATATAAGAAATGGTGCAGAAGAAGAGAAGACGGTGTTAACACTTAACTTGCTTAGTAACAGAGCTATAACATGGAGCTACAAAGTGGGGTTAAATAGTGGAAAAGTTAGAAAGTTTAGAAATAAAACAGCCTTTAATGTAACTCGATTAGCAAATAATATTAATTTTTACCAATCTCTATTGTCTTGTAAACTAAGCACACCATATCAGAGGGGCAGGTGGGGATGAGGAAGACAGGTTTTAAAAAGAAATCTTATTATTATTACACTGTTTGATGCAGCACTATTAGAAGGATTTATATTTGTGCATACATTTAGCTAGTTTACAGACATCATGCTCCACATTGTATTAAAGGGTTTGTTGAAGGCCCTTCTGTTAGGCTGAGACACCTTCCATGTTTTATCAACTGTGGGAATCTCATTGTACCACAGAACTGTGCTTCTGTGAGGCAGCAGCAGGTAGATGAGCTCCACACTCATCCACAGATGGTAAAAGATGGGAGAGAAGCCATTTATATCATTAGCAAATCATTCTGACTAAAATCTGTAAGGAGAATGTGATGTGCCCACCTTAGCTTGACGGAGAGAGAAAAGTAACAAGACTGCTGCGCTAAGTGTTAATCATATAAGAGCTATTTTTTTACAACACATCATTGAAAATGTCACCTGTACACAATCCTACCACACTAGCCCACTACTGAAGGTATGAAGAGTGGGCTGCGGTACCCAGTGTCGCTTATATCTAATGAACCACCCGTGCCTCCCTAACGATTTTCTAGTCCGAGTACCTTCCCAACTAAGGACATGTCCAGCATAGTTTTTATTCAAGCACTGTGGTCTTAATGACGGGGCTAACCCTTGAAATAAATGAAAGTTTGGTCACCTTATTATAAGACTTACTGCTCTGTGTAACAACATCTTTCATTTAATCTAGGTAGTAAGTTTACACAATTAGATCAACTCATTGCAGTACAGTGAATGCCTTTTTTTGAGTCATTGACAACTAACTCTGCTTATCTGACCTTGAAGCAGGAAGGGATAATGGAAGATGACATTTAAAGAAGCACATAGAGGTTCCATATAAAGTGCAACTTACAACAATGGTACTTTATTAGCTGAATGCTATTAAAATGCATTCTTCCATGTACATTATTATTTTACATGTCAATCAACTTCCATGATCCACCCATTAAGGTTAGACTCAAATATTTTTCTAACGTGTTGTTGTTGTTGTCATCAATAATTGCTAATTACTGACTGATATGAGATTAACTGTCTTAAATATGAGGAGGATACGGTTGGTTGAGCTGCTAGGATATATCAGTCCAATACTCCTTTATAAGAAATGGTCCACTTCTAAAAATCCATGCTGTGTCTATTCCCAACAAGTTTATGGGCTCCAGTAAAATGTAAAGAAAATATATGTTTTATGAATATTATTTTTAGTACTTTTACTATAATTGTGAATGCAGACCTATTGAGCTATGTTAACTAAAGACCATAACACGTTAAATCACAGGCACCTCTGTGTTGGTAGATCTAGATGACTGGTAGATCTTGAAGTTATAGCATTTTAAGTCTTTATAGATATGTAAATGTAATTTTGGTAGGAGAACAGCATCCCCAGTAGTTGTGATAGCCACAGAGTCAGATTCAGTAACACTTTTCCAGGCTGTGAGAGACAGAGGTTGCTGTAGTCTTTTTACTTTTTCTTAGGGGGCTCAGAGAACCATAGAAAATCTGGTTGTACGAGAGAAAAAAACGGAAACAAAAAATATATAGTTGAACACATTTACATTTAGCTGTCACAGATGGCGGACACCATTCTGGTAGGGCAGTACCCCATGGTCAGATTTACTAACATTCTCTGGGACTGTAAGGTTGTAGTCTGGGGCAGAAATGGTTGTTTGCTATGAGGAAATCGCCATTGTAGCGTCAGTGAACCACTTCAAAGCTTCTGTGAACTTTGAATATTAGGTTGCAACCAAAAATGCAGATTTTGTTACTTCCCTTCAAGTAATAAAGTCTGTTGAAATAACTTGTAATTAAAGGCATATCTACGTTTCCCTGTTTTTACCTCTCTCTAATCTAACACATGCTGCTTATATCAGAAACACACACAACATTGAGTCATTGTATACACATACAAACTTATTTTATTTAAAAAATAAAACTTCTTTTCCTCACCCCATAGCTGCTTACACAGGCACAGAGCACCTCCCAATAGAAGCACTGCATTTGTGTACAGATTTTACCTTTAAGCCAGCAGTAGCTCAATTCAGAGATGTACAGATCAGTGTCTGGCTCTTCCTGCTTCCTTCTGCAAGGGGGACTACACATCCAATGAGTCCTTCCTGCACAAACTGCCATCACTGATTGTTACAATGTATTAAAAAGTATTAGCTGTCAGTGATTGGCTAAAACAAGTTATGATTTGTATGCTAATTTTAGTAGAGATATCTAAGGCTTGCAAACTCAAGATATTTAGCAAATATCAGGGTTAGTTTGTTAATGTTTATTTTGGTATTTTTACATGCAAAAAAATAATGTTTGCATACACTATTGATTTTTCTCTGATCAGATGCTTTCATATACCTGGAAACCTGGATACCTTTCCAATTCTTATCTTATTATATGGAGCCTCTTTTTCAAGTTGCATCAACCACTATTCTCGTATGAATAGAATAACACAGGAATTGAAGATCTTTCTTCTCACTAGAGAGTAAGACCATATTTTAGTGAAGAAACATTGAATTTGCATGTTTGTCGAGTAAGCTTTTAAAAGAAATGCTTTAAAACAATATTAAAAAACAATGCACAAAAAAAGTGTTTCAAAGGATATAAACTTACTGGAAACACAGTCCACTAGTCTGTCAGAAATAAGTCTTAACGTTGTTGCAAATGCAGTCTGCAGAGGCATTAAGCATCCTAATATTTACACTTTTTCAGTGCTCAATTTTAATGTTTAAAACCTTCTCTTTGAATGCACACTAGGCACCTACCATCAAAATGCCTTTAAGTATTACATTGTGTTAATAAAATGAAAACACAGATGCAAATTTAAATTCATTTCTCAGTTGGTGAATTCATTTTCTGATTCTCATAGCCTGTAGCATTAGAAGTGTTAATTTACTTCAGGCCCTTATGAAAAACACCTCAATAATAGAAAAAAGCAATATGTAAAATATATATATTAAAAAAACAACAAGTGGGAGAGAGATGGAGAAGAGATGTTTATGATTTTTTTTACATTAGCAGAAGCAGTTTTTAATCAAATGCTCTTTTACCACTTTGTCGCCTCCGCTGGCATTTTAAGTAAATCTGCTGTTTTCTGGCACAGTAACTCTTTTTTTATGCTGTACTGAAAACACTATAAATTATGTATAGATACTACACTTTGTTATTTGATTTTCACATAAACCGGCAGAATTGCCAATTGCTTTTATTGGTTGGTAAGCATTATGTCTGCAGATATGAGAGGAGAGGCGAGGAAATGGGACCAGCCAAGAACTGGTATGTGAGGGATTAAATCCTACTGATGTTCCGGACTACAAACACCCCAAATCCACCACTCTTGGCAGTAATTCTTGGGGAGCATTTTACAGACATCTAACACATGCAGAATTAATAGATTTAATAGACACAGCTACACATAAGAAAACAAAACAAAATATGTTTCCAAAGAAAATGAGAAAAATGATTTATGTAAAAAAATACGTTTATCTCAGTTCCCTTGAGAGATTCCAGAATAATATTGCCATGAACACAGTTTTAATGTAAAACCACCTGCAAATGAATATCTTTTTTAATATACACTTCAAAGGAAAGGGATTTGTCTAGAATGTATACAGCGAAGCAAGGTTTGAATATTACTTTTGCATGGAAAACTCAGGTTTCCACCGCCCCTGGCCCATTTATGTATTTAAGTAATCATCACAAGCATCTCAAATGTTCAGAGCAGGATGATATATATATATATATTTACCCCTTTATGCAGTGTTACCATAATTCTGAATGATGTTTAAACAACTAAGTGTTAGAGATATATGTGCACAGTGCTCCATACTGACATATAACCTATAGAACTGACACTCTAGACTTTTGTCTTTCTCTTTAAGACAGAATAACAGGACTTTTCCAGAGAAAAAGGGAGCCAAAAACAGGATTTTACCGACTTCCATTCAAAAGGAGGGCATTTGGGAGTCTTAGAGTTGAAGAGGGAATTTTCCTGAAAACAGGAACTGTCCCTCCAAAAGATAGACAGGTGGGAGGTATGTGATAAGGGGTAAGTGGAAAGGGAGACAGACTGAATAAGAAGTGGTAGGAGGATAAGGGGTAGAGAGGAGGATAAAGGGGATAGTAGAGATAAAGATTAGGCAGAAAGGAGAATATAGATGAGAGAGGGGAAATAGAGATACGTGGTAGACAGAGGAGACAATAAAAAAACTACATCACTGTGGAGTGACTAGGTTAAAAGAACAGCAGAGCATAGATTGAGGGGTCTTGTACTGAAGCCATCATGTTGTACTATGCTCTGGTGCCACTGTGTAATGCCCAGATTGTGATTAATCTTTCACAGTAAGCGCTAGATCTGTGGGACCTGCTCATCAACCAAAAGCCCCAACAATATCATTCTGCAAATACCATTCTGCAGATGCTCAAACATCCAGGTCTGTGTCCCCCCTCAGGCTCTGTCTGCGCCGTCATTCCCAAGACAAAGAAAAATGCTTTCAATTTCATCCCTGAACGGCACATTCAATCAAAGGAGAGGAGAATGTCCGTAACACATCCCTTCCCTGCTACAGGAAAGTAAGGACTGTCCTGACCGGGAGAGAGTGACAGAATCAGAGTCATTATAGCAGAGTGTTATATTAAATTATAGAAGACGATGG